>BCNH02000011.1:2839967-2850196 GCA_001662345.2 Metrosideros polymorpha var. glaberrima
GTTGACCTAAAACGACGACGTCCTTAGCGCGCCGATTCCTTTAAATATAAATTTTGGCGCTTTAATCTCACCGCTCGCGCTTCGGCCGAGTGGTATCCGGGAATGAAACAAACGGTCCAATCCTGGGTTCGAAACTTGGAGGCGGCGACTTCGGTTGCCCCGGTTGCCCCTCCTCCCTTACTCGCGCGCCGTTTCTATTAAATAAAACTTTTGGCGGTTCTGTCTCACCGTTCGAACTTCAGTCGAGTGGTAAGAGGCGGCATAGTCCGAACTCCCGAGTTCGAAACTCACAGGCGACGGCTTCGGTTGTTTCTCCTCTGTTATTCGCGTGCCATATACTTTAAATAAATCCTTTGGCGTTGTTATCCCAATAGTCGTGCCTTAGCCGAGTGGCAAGCGCACGAGACTCGCACGAGACAGCAGAGGTTTGCGGTTCGAAACCCGCAAGCGACGGCCTCTGTTTTCATTTTCTTCTTTTCTTTTCTTTCTTTTATTTTTGCGCAAATAACTAAAAATCCGATCATCTCTGTTTCCCAATTGAATTTCGACAATCGTCCTTTGATTAATCCAAACAGCCAAAATTCGGGATATCACTGCCTAATACTTGACTCTTAATCCTTTAAGGTCCAATACTCTTCATCGGACTATAATTCATGGCTCAAGTCCATTAGATATTATGGAGTAATATATCCAAATGTTATTCTCTGCGCCTTAAACCGGTGAGCCAGAAATGAGGATGTTACAAGTTTAGCTCCACCATCTGCTGATCCTCATGACTGTCGGAGTGATTGCAGATCAAACCATGCAGATTGCAATTCATCACAGATACAGTTCCTTGAAGGTGACCTGCTTCAACTCAAATTCTGTGGTTTCTGTTTTGGAGCTTAACATCTACCAGAATTTGTACTTTTGTGCAGGTAATGTCCCTGATTTGCCTTTTCTGGAGCATAATTCTGGAGCCAAATACTAGATGCAGTTGGAGATTTCTCGGCATCCAATCAAAATGGTTTGTTAATTAAGTCGCTGTTTTGCTCATTGCCAATCTGAGAGGTAGGATACATGGTTCGGGATGATTCTCCTGTCATTGTGAATAAGGTAGGCTAGGATGTTTTATCATAGTTTATGTGCCCTATACAATTGTTAGAGTAGCATGCTTTATAAAATTTTCCGCACTAATTTTCTTGTATTTTACTCTTCAGAGGATAGCAGAAGATGTTGGAGATTGGTGCTTTGATAGAGTAGCTGTTAAAGCCATTAAAAACACATAACCCTGTGACAATACTTGCCACAATCTTGATTCCAAGTGAGTGAGCAGTCAGAATTTCACCCAGTTTGGCTTCTTGTCTATTTATTACTCCATTCTATGGTGGGGAACGGCGCGAATACTTGCCACCGTTGCCTGTCTTCTTTGCGACTCTTTTACTCTGGAAGACTGATGCTTGAACCCGTATCCTGCAGAGAGGACATAACCATCGCAACACTTTCTTGTTCCACAAGCTTGAGAACAACCCTGCAGGTCACGTTAGTCGCCTTGTTGATGTCGATGACATGTCATATATGGTTCTTGGATTCGCAATCTGTCCGCTAAAGATTACTTTAGATAATTATACCAATTCACTGAGGTCATGTTGCATTCATTTGTATGAAGCTTCGGTGCTTAATAAGTGTGGATTGCAGGTATTGCCTATTGGTTTGTCGACCACAATCTGCATATTTTGACACGCAGGACTCGGCATGCATAGCCAACCCCGGGAGTCACTTGAAATCAATGTCTGCATGGGCATTTAGAATCTCATGGCGATTCATTATTGGCAATGTCTTTTTCTCTTGGAGTACAATGGACAAATCAATTCTTGAGTAGCTCGACATTGTTGGAAAAACACTACTACTCTTGAGTGGCTTGCGAAAACAAAAAAAACAGCGGCGTTTTGGTTAAACTGTGAAGACAAAGCATTAATACATATGATCAGATCCTGAAATACCAAACTATTTATTTGTTTATGCATCATTTGTGGACAGATAAATAGTTTTGATTGATTTGCTCTGTTTCGTTCTTGCATCTGCACATGAAGCAAGAACAGAGTTCCAATGTCCACATCACTACATGATCAAGAGCCCCCAACCGAGATTACTGCTGTTTCTTTACTGTGCAATATGGACATTTGCAGTCACATCGGAGTCTTGGACCGACCATCGGTTGATGCACACCCATGCTCATCAAATAAGAGCCAACAAGGAAAAGTTTTCTTCTTTCTTGATAGAAGGGCATGTTAGTCCTATACCAGCTATGTATCAGAAGATGATCTGTATAGTTATTTGGATTGGCGGAGAGATCAATTGTTGATTTTCGAGAATGATTATCCGGGCCTTAATTAGTTAAACAGCACTGATTTAACTAAACTGCATAAACTCCATTAAGTGTGGAACTTGGAGTTGGGCACTCGTCAGTGCTTTAGAAAATTGACACCCGAGTCACGTCAGTTGCTCTAGTATATCATTTTCGGATACTGCTAATCAGCATTTTATCTAATCTGCTGGTGTTCCATATCGCCGCCGATGCGGCGAATCGGAAGCCTCGCTTGCGAGCGGAAGTTTGATTTTCAACAGCGACGCCCGCGACGTCTACTCGTTTAAGCTCGCGCCGTCATAATCGACATGGTTGAATGATCCTTTTCACTTAATTATAACAAAGGAGAGGATTATTTCCAAGGCTTTGAGACTTCTGCTATGTTAAAGGAAGAATTTGTCAATGAAACTTGGTATGAATGTGTTGGTGTCACGCCAAGCACTTCTGATCAATAATTCTCTTCTGAGACGTTCAGAAGGGGAAAACCACATAAAAATGAAGAAGAATTATGTGAAGTGGGTCCTCCAAGCAGGTTGAAACAATCCAAGACTATCTTGGCCAAAAAACTCAATTAAAATTATTGTTGCCTCCTCTCCTAAGTTATGTCCCAGGAGTCAATCTCCATAAAGTCTTGCTCGTTCTGTAAAACAGAAGAAAGTCAGAGATGAAGACACACTAGAGTCTAGGGTGAATTTTTGGTGGGAGACTTCACGAGAGTTTTTTTTATATATAATTTATACATAATCCAAATATATTTTAATAACCGCATTGAATGAGCACTCAGCCGACCGTTTAGAGTCAGGATAAAACTTCAATACTTTCGTCGATATTTGATGTCAAAATAAGTGGCACGAGTCACACATGCGATTCGCTTATACTAAAATCCAAAGATTTATGCTCTTTAAGTATGATAATTTGTGTTTTATGGGCCGTAGCACCATTGTTGATAGGTGTGATTTATCAATTCTTTGTAATCAAGTAATTAAGAAGTAACCATCTAAACACCTTTTGGTTTGTTCTGGAGGATGTCAGAATCGATACCCCAGAAAGGTCCTGCCAAGTGGGCGGCTCCGATTAGCCCTCCAGTCACTGCAGAGAACCCAGCAGTCTTTTCCCTGGAATTGGAAGTTTCTTCTTTTTATTTAGGAAAAGAAATTGGAAGAAAATGTATTCTTTAGGATAATGTTTAGTGACTTAAATGGGCTGACTTAGAAATGACAGGTATATGGCCTTTTTATCAAGTTGAATGTCACCATCTCCCTGTACGGACCATAAAGGAGCTCTCAAATTCATGGGGTTGATGTCTCAGTTTCTCTCGTGTGGGTGTGAATTATTTTGAGTTTCTCTCTCTCTCTCTCTCTCTCTCTCTCTCTCTGTATTGAAGAATCTTGTTGGACTGTTTACGTACTCATCCGTTTGTGTTGGCGTGAGCAATCATGGACAAAAAAAAATAAAAAAAATTAGTCCCATCTTAGGCGTCAAGATGGACTAAGTTCGATCAGTTTCTTCGGGTTAATCTGTCTTTTAATGCACTAATTTGACAAAGATGCATTGAAACGAAGAAGGGTCCTGTTGCATCTGTGAAATACAGGTACTCCTTATTGGTCTTGAAAGTGGAAAGAGGAAAGAATTACACCCCTTAATTTCCTTGGTTAAAACGGAGTGGAAAGAAGAAAGAAACTTTCTTTTTTTAAGAATGGTTTCCAGATGAATTACAATGCCATGCTGCAGATGCAATGAGGCCATAAGCAGACACTAGAACAATCTTGTTTCTGCAATTGTACTGCACGACCAAGAAAGCGAAGCAAAAGAAAAGTGGGGTAGTTCGAGAGATCACATGTACTCGTTATTATTCGAAAGATGAGTGAAAACTATAATAGCTATACACAAGTAGAAAAAAAAAAAATTTTGCAGCACACACACCTGTAATGCCGGTCTCGGAATTTTCTTTGAGTTTTCTCTAATTTTGGGACGAAAGATCCACAATTTGATCCTTCCTTAAGCTAGAAAGAAGCATGCTTAAATGTTTCCAAAGAGAGCAGTGAGTCTTTGGATGTTCTTAGCACATGATGATGTATCAGATGATGGCAAAAGTCCTTGTTCTTGCTGATTGTGAAGCCACACGGCACTTGAGCTATAATTGGTATCGAAATGAGCGTCTGACTTGATCTCGTTGTAAAGAGATTGCGGCACTTGGTGTTGCGAAGCGGCTCCCATCAATAGCGGGTCATGAAAATAATCGGGTAACTTGATTTCTCCGATATGGCCGCCCGGAGGATTGTTCATTTCGGCTTCTTTCCCCATTGTGTTGCAATTCTCTAGTCCCCAAGAGAACATGCTATTGTCGAAGTAAGAGCCGCTACTCAACAATTCCGCATTCACCGCCCCGCTGTTGTTAGGAGCATTGACTTCCCAATATCTGGATTCATCGACCGTGAGCGACTTGAAACAGTAATTATCGTTCAGAACGGTCACCGGAGGTCTAAAGCCTATGGGATCATGGTGAAATGAAATGGTTGAATGTGGAAGGATGGCAGGCATTGTGCTGGAGCCGAATTCTGTGTTTATGCTGAAACTTCTGCCGCTTTGTCCGAACCAAGGACTACTGTCGGAGATTGCTCCAGAGAGCCTTGAACTGGATGCGTAATTACTCAGCGGCTGAAGTGGGAAATGACCCACCAAATCATCAGAAGGCTGAGAACTGGAGGTGGAGCTCAAAAGCCCATTTTGGAAGCAGTCTTTGTCAAGACCAGAAGTCATCAGATTGCTGATCTTGCTGCTATTGTTGGCGTTTGAACTGGAACAATGCTCAAGCACAGTGTTCTCTGAATTGGGAGCTTGTTGGGTCTGGGACAAGCCATTGGAGGACCCAGAGAATGCAGCTCTTTCCTGGCTTTTGGGTGTTGTGTTCTTGTCATCGCCACCATGTTCAACCTCAGAGAGAGGCTTGTGAGTGACAGGGTCAATGCCCTTTTGCCTCAGCTTCTTCTTCAGGCAAGAGTTCCACAGATTCTTGATCTCATTGTCTGTTCTTCCAGGCAATTGCGCCGCAATCTGAGACCACCTGTTTTGAATTTTTGGCCCCGAAAAGAATAGAACCCATCATCAGTATGAAGTATGAGCCCACAGAATTTATGAAATGATGTCACATGAACATGGAAGTTCTTGGTCTTTACTTAATTTTTTACCTGTTCCCCAGAACTGCATGATATTCAATGATGAGGTCCTCCTCTTCTTGAGAGAATGTGCCTCTCTTCAAATCAGGCCTCAAGTAGTTAATCCACCTCAATCTACAGCTCTTCCCACACCTTTGCAGACCTGCCAAGAGGAAGAAAAAAAAAATCCCATCACATTCACCAAAAAAGCCATTGAATTTCTCATTACACACAGTTCCTATCATTTCTCCAACACACATTGATTGACACACAAGCACAAACACAGAGAGGCTGAAACACACTAATGAAGGGAAGAGAGAGAGAGAGAGAGAGAGAGGACCTGCAAGCTTAGGAACAGAGCTCCAGCAACCATGGCCGTACTGCGTGATGTACCTGAGGAGCTTCTCGTCTTCTTCAGGGGACCAGAGGCCTTTCCTCAGCTTCTGCTTGTAGCAGCAAGAGTGCCTCCCCATTTGAAGAAGCGCCCACCGCGGTTGAACAATACGAACCTTTCCCAATTCAGCTAAAAAGGGAGAACTTGGTCGGGAATTTTTAGGTGGAATGTCAGCAGCCACCGGACAGAGGCGGCTCTGAGAGCGGATCTTTAGGGGTGTGTGTCGAAAAGATGTGAAAATCGCAGAGAGAGCGAGAGAGAGAGAGCGAGAGAGAGAGAGAGAGAGATGGGGGAAGCTGAGAAAATGAAGTAGCAATAGCTGAGAAAAGTGAGTTTGGAGTTCGATGATATAAAGGAGACCCCTGAAGTAGAGAAAAGTCACTCTCAATGCTGAGTTCAAGATTAATTTTCTTTTTTCTTTATGCAGAAAAGAGAGCCGACGACTGTTAAATTCGAGTTGAATAAATAAATTTATCAACGCCTCAAAAGTTCGACGTCCGCAAGCCCGTCACTGCAGTCCCACCTTAAATGTCAGTAGTAATAAGTCTTTTCATAAGATGGAGCGAATGTCCAAATGGCAACTTACTAGAGGTTTGCTCATGACACGATTTGAATTTTCAACCTTAGATAGGCAATTCATTTATTATTTGGCTACTACTCAATGAATCAATCTTTTTTTTTTTCTTAATTGAGAATAAATTGAGTCATTGAGTTGGTTGCTCGATTGGATAAAAGCTTACTTCTAAGTGGTTTCCCTCTAGGTAATCAGAAGTTTGTATCACACAAGTTTGAAAATTAAATTTTGAGCCAAGAGAAACTTCAAGGCAGTCGCAATACCAGATTGCGATGTCAAATGCGACAAACTCACAAGCCGAACATTTTGTAGTAGGGCATGGAACCCCTATGATTACACTTCAAGAAAGTAGTTATATCGGTGACCTCCTTCCACCTTTGCTAAAGAATGCTGAGAGTACACTCGTTCCTCGTTTTAAAAGTACTTATTTTAAAAATTAAAATATGTAAAATCATTCTACAACAGCACGACGAAAAGACAATTAACCACAATGTAGAAACATGTGAAATTACTATCTTTAAGACCGTAATGGAGATCGAACCATGTTGATGTCTTGCACATGGTTGGATCAATTTGACAGAGTCCAAAGGAAAAAAAAAAACCTAACGAATGATGCTTGGCGTGCTATAGGCATGAAAATTTCTTTATTCTTCTCAAATTAAAGAAAGTTTCCGATTTACTAGTAGTGACATTGAAGTGAAATTACATGTAGTGTCATGTTTGCATCGTGAGGTCGTGGGCTGATGCTTTCATGGGCATCCTTCAAATTGTCTCGTCAGGGGGTCTAAGGATTAATGTCGTTTTGCTGGGGCCCCAATTTTTTTTTTTTTTTCCCGTCAAGGATATTAAATGGCGATTTATATTTTAGGGGGGGAAAATGGAAGTTGATAGGAAACTGCTGAGTTCTGAAATCACTGTATTTATAGCTCGTGGAGATCAGAAACAGATTCTACATTGACAATTTCAAGCCAAGCAGTGAATTTCCTTGTGGGTTCAGAACTTACCCCATTTTCATTCATCGTCTTCAATGCTACTTCCTCAATCGTCGATGCCCAAACAAGCCAGAGAATTCCATGGAGTGTTGCAATTGCAAGTAATCTCCCAAAATTGGGATAAAAATTGGATTTCCCTTCTTCTTTTTTCCTTCTATTTTCCTTCGATCAAACCGACCCGAGTTCTCTCTCAATTCTTGACATTTGTATACGTCTCTCTCGAAATGTTATATGACGCGGGCACCTTTTTAACTTGTTAGAAAACAATTAAAAGATGGTGTGTTAAGATTTTATGGCCGAGTGATCTTAGCCTAAAAGACTGATGGGCAGTTGTTAACTATTAAGTGACAATTAAGTAGGGTCTTTTCAATATACCGAATCCTCACTTCTTTCTAGGAAAATTACCAAAAAATAGTTCCAAACTCATTACACTTGTGCCAATTCAGTCATAAACCTTTCAATTTGACCAATTTAGTCCTAAATCTTTGACAATACACCAATGTAGCCCATCAAGCCAATTTTGGTAGGAGATTGATGACGTGAACGCCGGTCTTCCTACGTGGCTCGGTCGACATTGACGTGAAAAATTTTAAAATATATATTTTAAAATTTTATGAATTTCTTATTTTCTTTTTTCATTATTGTCAAGGGTCAACAGGGAACCGCAAGCCACTGGTCAAATCCCAACAACCCCCGCTAGCCACTAGGCAAGGGCTACAAGTCCTCACCAACCGCGGCAAAGGTCATGGCCCTCGCCCAGCTTTGAGCAAGGGTCGTGACCCCTCACCCACTGGTCGGCGAGGGCTAGGGGAGGGTCACAACCCTCACCCAATGGTCAACGAGGGCTCGCTGCCCTTGCACACGACCCTCACCCAATGGCAAGCGGGTGTCACCGGGGCTTGGCCTATGGCGACTAACCCTTAACAATAAAAAAGAAAAGAAAAGAAAAAAAATTAAAAAAAAAATTCACATCGGCGAAGGTCGTGCCACATAGGACGGCCAACGTCCATGTCATCAATTTATGGCCAAAATTGACCTGAGGACTACATTGGCAAATTGTCAAAAGATTAAGGATTAAATTGGCCAAATTAAAATGTTTAAAACTGAATTGGTATAAGTACAATAGGTTTATGATTTTGTTGGTAATTTTCCTTTTTTTCTTGATTTGTATATATATAGTGATTCGGAAGATTAAATCTTTTCTCTTTTAAGCATGTTTACAATTCTCGCTAGCTTCGCCCCATATCTAAAATTTTTCAACTTAGGATAAGAACCCCTTTATTTTCAATGTAAATTGATTGTGTGTTGATCACTTTATTAACATCAATGTAACATCAAACGACTCTCTCTCTCTCTCTCTCTCTCTCTCTCTCTCTACTTTACTCTAATTGCCTTTTGGGCAATTCTTCTAAATCATGTGAGTTTGAAAAGTTCTATCATTACGTGGAAAGTATATTATATAGTGATTGTTTTTCTAAAACAAGGTGTATCCTCCCTTTTTTAATTGGAGTCCACTGATTGTTGCATATTTGCCAATTGACCCGTGACCTTCTATTTTCAAAAGCTTTTCTTGTTTACTATTTTTGGTTTCATGAAAATTCAGATGAAGAGATACCTCATATGCACTTATTTACCCATAATTGTTGAAGAAATTTAAGTGGTGTGATATTGTAATTAATTAGTTGAACACATTGAAAGGGACTCTCTCTGGCTTTCTTGAAACTAAATTGGAAACAAAGACTAATTTCTCTTCTCCCTTCTTCTTTCTATATAAGAATGTCTTTGGATTAGCCATGGAAACATGACTACCAAGAGTATATATTATTTTGATTTTTCCTATTTTGCTACAATTTTTTCCAAGCTCTAAAGATAGAGAACTTGTTTCTGTTAACAGATTATCCAAGTTGTTTCTTCTTCTTCTTCTTTTGAAAAACGAAATTACTTTGATAAGTTAATGGACTCCATTCAAACCTTTAAATTGATTGATTGTGAACTTGAGTGATATTTTTTTCAAAAATTTCTGCTTAGTCAGATTATTTTTTGGCCTCTACGTTGTGTTGTTGACGAATATTTTGAGAAAACCTAATCTAAATTTGAGAGAAATATTGTATGAAATGTCAAAATCATCCTTCAAATTGTAACCAAGAAATATTAAACTCATCTCCCAATTAAAGGGCAATAAAGATTGAAGAGGGAATGGAAATGGGGCTGTGCACATTCTTTGTTGCAACCCCAAAAGAAGTGGTGAGTCAATTTTTGGTAGCTAGGAAATCATTTGGTGTATGCACATGGCAAAGTGAATAGAGAATTGCAAGAGAGGATTATCTTTTGGGGATTAGATTTATTTTTATCAATGATTAGAGGCCTACACCAGCATCATGCTTTATATAATTCTTCAAATTTCATTATTATATCGTGAATTTTATTTGGAAAAAAAAAACCTAAATGGATGTACTATTAAAAGAAATGTAAAAGATGCTCCAATTGTACGTACCAATCAGCCCCAAATCCTTGCTGTTTTATTGTTGTTCTCGATTCGTCTTCTTTGGAATCCAAGAAAAAAGAATATATATTTCTTTATTTGGAAAAACTTCATAATTCTATATTACAAGTACCGGTAACTAAATGATTTTCGTATAATATGTGGCACCTGTCCGGACAAGAGTTATGATTTGCTTCTGACACTATACTATGTGACCAACTGAGATAAATCTCATAAAACCAAAATCGCGCGTGCTAATAAAACTTGCAAATGAGGAGTAAATGT
>BCNH02000011.1:2850437-2862854 GCA_001662345.2 Metrosideros polymorpha var. glaberrima
TAGTTTTGGGCGTGTTTAAATGATTAGAGCTGCACAAATAATGCAGGCATTTTAATTAGTTTTTCCCCCCAATGAAACGTGATGGACTTTTAGTTCTCCCAAATAAATAAAAGAAATTGCAATAATTGGTTTATTTAATAAATGGGGGATAAAGATCCGTCGGCGGGAAAGATTCCTTTGCTGTTGTGCTTGTTGACGAGAAGCAAAATAGAATATTAAGAATGAAAGAAGAAGAAGATAGTGAGGGAAAGACGACATTTTCAAGAGGAAAAAGAAGATTTTGGTGTCAGAGCGTCGTAGAGTTTCGTGGAAAAAAGGCAAATATTCCCATGAAGTGTCAAAACTCAAAAGTGATGTTTGCCTTTGATATACAACCGGACAACTACAGCCATCCACACCTTCCTCAAATCAAATCTCTCTCTCTCTCTCAAAATAAATTTCAACATTTCTAACGATTTTCAATTTTATCCCAATTTTGTAGACCTATGAAAATACCCGCTCATTCGAGTTATAAACATAAGTTTTTCTTTTCTTGAATTTCGATCTTGCCCCATAAAAGAAAGAAGATTTATCTAGTTTTATTATCCAGGGAAGGATAAATTAAGGGAAAATAATTTAACGAATGTATAACTCAAGGATGTATAATTCAAGGGACGATATTTATTTTGATTCATATCAGTCTATTTTGGTTCATCAGTAATGTTTTTTTGAATTTTTTGGTACAAAGAAAAAAGAAAAAATCAAGTTCTTCTATAAGACATAGTCTTAATTGCAATGCTATAAGTACTTAACGCTAAAGAGGGCAAAAAGGTAATCAAAAGACAATTTTTTGGAGGGAGTCTATCTCAGGATAAATTTGTTATGATTTTGAAAGGTAGGGATAAAATTGAGAAGAAGAGTTGCGATGAGTTTCATTTCTATTTGGCCTACCCATATACAAAATATCTAGGTTTATAATAAAAGGATATTCTAGAAGAGTACTTCAGATAATTGATAATGAAATAGATATTCGAAAACACCGATGATATAAGAAAACTTTTGAAGACTCTTTAGCTCTCCCTCTTCAGTTTTTAATTCTTTCCTTCATAATTATTTCACACATTTTTTTTGCACAAACTACTCCGAATTGAAAAGGGAATATCCCATCAAATCCATTCATATAAAGACTTGTGAGAAAAATGAAAAACAAACGCACCTTTTTCATTTTTCGTATTAGGGTTTGTCTCCTAGTAGCACCATTATGAGGCCTCCTTTGACCTTTGCAGTGTTCCAATTCACACACCCAATAAGGTCCAATCTATCATTTTAACAAAAATTGAAGTGATGCTTGTAATCTCCATACCCTTTATTCTACACTCGTGAGCTTATCATATGCATGCACATGAGCTGTTCCCTCTAGTCAACCCCGTTACCCCTCATAATTCAAACATTTCTTAATTGGCCAAAAGAAAAAAAACCTAAAGCTTTCATATTGGACGGCACCAATTTTTAATCGCTACTACATGTAGCCAAATGAAAAATACCCATGTAGAACTTTTTGTTCGTTGCTTTATTCGAGCGTCAAGTTGGCAATCTTCAATGGAGACCCGAGAGGTTTAATTTCGTGCCAAGTAGCAAGATGGCCTAATCATTGGAGTTAATCCTCAAGTAACGTTATAGAACATTGAGAATTTTAGATCAATATTCATCTACGCAACACATGATACATGACACTTGTTACGTTCAATATGTGCCAATCGAACATTAATCAATGTTTTTCGACCAAAACAAAACATTAATCAATGTTTTGCATAGCTGTCCTCCCTGATTTCAAATGGTATGTTCCGAGCTGTATCTTTATTATATATATTTTTTCTCTGTTTGTCTGAATTCTAGTGTCTGGCTTTATAAGGAGCGTTCTTTACACCGACCGACGAATTCGTCGAATTAAGGCAAGGCAAAAAATATGTTGTGTTTATAGTGTACTGGTGTCGTCTCTAAACCCTTCTTTATACGACATCTGATGGACATTTCAGTTCCACGTCCACTTCCTCTTGCCCCTTGGCTCCTCAAGAAATGGAGACCACATAGGATTAGCTCGATGAATTTGTATTCTTTACATTAGAAACGGGGCTAATTGTAGCGAAAGTCGGGCATTGAAAAGAACCCATTATTTTAATTTGAGAAATTATAATTGTCATGGGGTCTACGGAGGAGATCGAGAATGGTATCGAGGTAGGACCGTCGGTCTTGGCTGAGACTGGGAGAGATGGCGGTGGTGCTGGTGGTCTAGGTTCACTGTTTACACGAGTGTGTACTAACGGATCACATCAAATTAGGGATTGATGCATGAATTATTAGGTTTTTTGGGTGCTTGCACTTCTTTCAACTGACATTGGATATATGTCCGCTTCATGTATATCCTCACAAAACATGAAAAGACCTATAATAGTTTATCACGTAACGTGTTAACATGTATCGTTAAACTAATTCATTAAGCTTTCTATTTTCGACATATACATATTTATCATCATTTAATGTGTAAAAACGAAGTAAAAAAAAAACTTAATTATTTGATTATTCAAAGTTAGCATGGCACGCGATATAAGTGTAAGACGGATGATAAACTTCCCTCCTCTGACGAGGAGGAGGATAAAAATATGTGAGAATTTGCATGATAAGGTTTTGCGTTGTTGAGATGGTGGGGGTAAGGTTGTGAAATATGTGTCCTTAGTCTAATTTGACCCCACTACTCAAGGGACATGTCCTCAATCATTTTGCCCCTATTAAGGTTCAAAAGTAATGCCAAAAAGGGATGTTCCATTCTCATGAGTTAGAGAGAAAAAGGAATAGAACAGTCCACCCAAAACTAGGGTCGCCCAATGAAACCAAGGGCAATGCATTAGACCAAGCAAAGACCGCATTTATTTATCTTTTCTCCAAATAATACACATACAAAGAAAATTCTTCCAGCTCCCAATCTTAGCTCTGGCATTGTCGTATCATGTGACGTTGTGAAGTTCGTGGAGTTGCATTCCTCAATTGGTTTAAAGCGAGGGAAGCACAATCTTGGCCAGCTTGTGTTTGTGTGTCTATGTTGATACAAGTGTAATTTCTCTTGGCATTTCACGTAATGCTTGGTCTCTCTCTCTCTCTCTCCTCTCTCCCTCTCTCTCTCTCTCTCTCTCTCTCTCGCGCTTGCGCCCGCCAATGAGAAACGAGAGGTCAAATGCCAAGGGAAACCACCCCAGAAGATTTATGAAGGCAAAATAATTCGTTCCCGTTTATATGAAGAATTACTCACCAACCCATAACAAGAAAAGCAGCAGTGATAGAGTGAACCAAACTTAGGAACATGCGGTAAAAAATGCGGAGCCGTCATGAGAAGTCACAAAGTAGGTTCTAGATTTTAAAGGTTCATAACGGGTCTACATAGATTTCGGTGTGTATAGGATCATACCACTTTCTACACTTTATCATGAATATATGCAGGTTGTACTCTGCTCTGCAAGAAAAAGACATGAAATATTGTAATGTTTTCTTCAACTAAATATATATGTATTTCAAAATTTATGAATGTATCATCTGTTGTGCGTAAATTTTGATACATTTCCAAATTAAGTTAGGTCGTGTCTTTTCGGGTAAAGTGTGTTTTGTTCTTTTTTTAATTATTGAGAAATCTTATGTCTTGCTATACATTCTTATCGACACAAACATGTTCTACTACGTAAGAACTTGTTCTTAATGTTGAATATGCTAGTAATTCAGGGTAATTATCCTGTTTGGTAATAGATTTAAGAAAATTTGAAACATAATTATGTATAAGAAGGATTCGACTTCTTGTCCCCGGCAATCCCCAACCCAAAAGAAAAAGAAAGCAAACGAACAAAGAAGAAAGGAAGAAATTAAATAGCACCTGTCAAAATCTCTCCGAACATTCACATCCGATATGAGACCAAAGCTGAACTAAGAGCTGTCCTCATTAATTTCATGGAAACAAACCAAACTCAGCTTCTCTTGCTTCCATTATTGGGAATGTACGAAAAAAAAAACATTAAAATCTTAAATCTTGAAATGTGTGTATTTTTCAGATTGGATAGCCTAGCTCACCCCTTTTCACATCCAATAGATCCGATTAAGCCCCAGGAAGGGGAAAAAATTCCCATTTGACAAAACAACACACACCCTTTACTCTTCCAAGGATGGGTCACAGTCCTCATATCAAGTACACACGAATGACATAACATCACCAAAGGAAAAAAAAAAGATTAGTGGGGTCACGAGAGCGACCATGGAGCGATGCACTATTATAAAATCTTTCAGATACCCTTTTAGTACACCGGTATTATTGATTTGAGTCGTCTTTACTTGTCGGATATAACGAAATTTCGGTACTTTTTTTTTATTGTGATCAATAGAACGCAGGTGTTATCCGATTAATTTGGATGGACGGAAATGCTTGTGTTTCGAGAGCGCCTGAAAATCGATAGGATTTGGAAATGTAAGTCTCAAAGTCTCTCGTGCCTTCATTTTACTAGAAATGTGAGGAAGGATTTGGTCGAGGCCCCACGATATTAAACACACAATTTCACCAAAAGCAAGAATTTTTGGTGTGGGCCTTCGGATCGCCTTCATAATGCATGTGCCCCACTTAATGAGTAGTGATCCATCGCCTCAAGTTGGGCCGTACGATTTGATTTTTATCGTCCCTAATCGTTGCATTTACTTGTAAAAACTTCAATTAAGTCATTGATTATTGCGACCCTAGGAGGCATCCTATAACCCTTAGGATTCTCAATGACTTGCCTTCTCAGCCAAATAGCTTTCGTTTGTCAAGTAATCACTCTTTCGCATTCCGCAAAACCGTCGTGTTTCTTCCAAATATGTTTGAGCTCTTCATTCTCGGCACCTTATAATTAACTACCGAGAATTTGAATTTGCACTTTTGAGTAGGATTATATGGTCCAAATCATTTTAGATTTGGTCTTACAAAGAGCACTAAAATTGTGACAGTTGAGAGGGTAAATAGTGATTTTTGTATACGGCTTGTGATTCTTTTACGTGCCTCACTCCTCTTTTTATCATATTAATTGCCAATATTTTATCAGAACACTCTCCACTAAAAGCGATATATATATATATTTGTTTAACTCATTATACATATCTATATAGTTAGATCAGAAAATCTTCATTTATTTTTATGGTCTCCATGAATCTTATCTAATCTTGAAATTTGCGAAAGTCTCGACTCCTCAGGAATCCTTTAGGCTTTCTTTTTCCCTGCTTATTATACTTTTTTTCCCTTTTTCCAATCCTATTAGGAAATAACTTTATATATATAATTATATTTCTTTTCAGGTTTGAGAGTTGCCATCGCAGAGAGAGGGAGGGGGGGTTATTATGGAGACAAGAATATGACGTCATTAGCACAGTGATTGTCGGCATAACCTTGTTTTAACCAAATGGGTAGTCTCAACAGTTTTCTCCATTATTTAATCTCGATTAAAATAAAATAAAATCTCTTGATTAGTTTGCACTTTGCACTGCTTTGTCTGCCATTATTCGGTTTAACTTTTAACGCCAATATAAAAAGAAAAAAGATCCACCAGGTTAACTTCCTCTCCTGCCGCTTAAATGGTGACCATCTATTCAATCTGACTTCAGAATAACATAAAAATAAAAATAAAGGTGGCCATGATAAAAAGAGAATCGAGCTTTTTCTAGTTTGACTTCAGACCCTTGATTAACTTTTCTTTAACTGTTACTCATTGCTTATGATCTAAATCTTGCAGTGGATCAAAGTCATAACCAAGATCGAGATGATTGTTAGTACCCATTTTCTAATTGCGTAAATCGTGAGAAGTAGTGGCGACCCAAGTGGGAGCTGACATGACCGTTCTCAACTCAGATATACAGAGCCTATTGTCCCTCTTTTCTTAACTTTCACTGTACATCTACCACTAGCGAAAAAGGTATTTGGTGACATAAAACAACACAATCACCATCAGTTTCGATGCATTAAAAGGAAATTAATATGAGATGAAAGGTCGGCAATTTTGATAGAGTTAAATTTCATGTGATTGGTGGGCTTACGATTGCCAACAAAAGGAATCTCATGATCTTTATTTGCGATTGAAGATTTTAAGGTGCTATTACGAACCAACCATGACGGTTAATAGTGAGGGATTTGTGGCTGATAAGTCCCAATGGGTACATTAAATCCGACTTGACCCTTATTTTATGGAAGCTATGTGTAATGCTTGGAATTGTGCTTAACCATATGATCAATGGTCAACCAATGCTATCATGATACTTGCCCCAGAAACGTGTGAATGACATTGTTGGTTGGGGGAGAGGACTTTTCTTAACAAATTTACATGAAAATCGTCCAATATTTCATTTCATAAAGTCAAAATTAACTTTGAATCTTATGACTCGTTGTGAATATAATTGACATGTATAAACCATCCTCGTCGGCATGCCATGATCAACATCATCACGGCGTATAACTCGGAGCAATGAGAGTTCTGACCCCAAATTTTCCAACTCGTCAAGTGAGTCGTTATTTTCATAAATAATCAATAGATAATTTGAAGAAGTCGTCAATAGAGAAAAGATAAGTAAAAATAACTCGGTTGACATGCAAGTTACTCAATGGACAAACTTATGTTTAAAATTCTCCTAATGAGGTAAAATAAGTTGTAAAACAAAATCCCTTATTTCTTTAACTATATTAAAGTTAACTGCAATTTAAAAAAACAAACAAACATGTAATCACCAGCATAATCCCGACCAAGAAAAAATCACTAGAATAATGACTCGGAATCCCAGAAAATAACCACGTCAAAATCAAATCGAGTGGGGACGTCACAATGAATTCAAACAAAAAAGTGCAATTAATTAAAGGGGGGGAGTATATATTTTTTAAATTACCTTTGTGTCAATTCTATTTTGGGATATATATCATATCAGGACTGGTTAATCATTGTAATGGAAGATGCTGCTGCTTTGAAGAGGTGAGGCCCATCTGCAACAATGGAGGATTTCGGTGGGGCCCATCAACTACTTCATCCAACTGTAAATCCAACGTCACATCTTCCACTAAGTAAAAATTCGGATGTACCAGATTGCTGTTGCCTCTTGATTGGGTGGCTGTTTCTGGTTCCCATAGTAAAATTACTAAAAGGGACGAAACAATAAGTACTTTCCCGCCCCAAAATGGGACCGTTTTCTTAAGGACTAATATATCAAAAATCCTAAATTGTAGGCTTGTGATGAATTTCCTTCAAATTAAATTTTTTACCATTGAAAATCTTAAATCGGTACATTTGTGACAAGTTTATTTTAAATTAATTTTTTTACCTCAAAAAATCCTAAACTAATACTCTTGTAATAAATTTATCTCAAATTTAGTTGATGTTTTTTCAATTAATTCATTTTCCCTCTTATTTTTAAAACACAAAAAACCCTAGCGACATGGCTCAGATCATTTTCTCCGACATTGTCTCCGATAAATCCTAAATTTTGAGGTAAATTTGCTACACGTGTACCCGTTTAGTGTTTTTTGTGGTTAAAAAATTATTTTGGGGGTAAATTTGTCATAAATGTATAAATTTATGATTTTTCATAGTAAAAAAATTACATGTGTACCGGTTTGAAATTTTTCGTTATACTAACTTTTTTTTTAAAGAGCACTCAAAATGGATCTTATCTCGAATAATGTCTTGAAGCAAACAACTTATCCCTTTTCCTTAGTCACTCTTAACTTCACTCGGTTCATGTCTTTTTATCTGTTTTTTTGTCATATTTCGAGAAAAAGGTGAAGCCAAAAATCCATTTCATTCCAACTCTTTTCATTTTTTTCTTCCATAAAATTTCGAGGCCTCCAAGGATTGATAGAATGTGTATACATCACCTCATCACAGGAATTATTCATTCCATTCCTTATCCGCTCTTTACTTAATATGGTCCACGTCATTCATGTCTTTTTTTTATTCGAGTCGAAGTCATTCATGTCTTTTCAAGTGGTCATTTAATCTAACGGAAAAGTTTGACCAACTGATTAACGGTGGGAAATTTAGGAATTAAATTTACAAATTCGCACAAGCAATGTTTTGCTTTAGATCCACATATGGAAAGTTGGTCTTTCTGGGAATACCGAAAAATATTGTTTTTGGTACGCCCGAGAAAAGCCTTTTTTTTGTCAATATGGAAGCCCCCAAAAAAGGAAAAAGGAGAAAAGGTCAAAAGAAAAGAAAAACTAAGTATGTAAGATCGAGACAGTACAGAAGGTGGATCGCTGTCCACACGGTTGGGTTTGCATGAGTTGCTGTCGAACATGAAATCCACCTAATTTTTCTTTCTCTCAGCCACATTTTCGTACCACAAGACCCAATAATTATTTTTGCTGAAATTACAGAAGAAATTAAAAAAAAAGACATTTTTTTATGGTGATCTTTGCATTAAATTCAGGCGATCTCTTCAGCCTACTAGAACACGAGGTCACTTAAAACATTTCTGTTTTTTTTTTTTTGTTATTTAAGTCAAGAATGAGCACTAAGATAAGCTAATTCCCTAAAGAACTATCAACTTTAGGTCAAATCACAACTTTCTTTTTATCTAAAAAAATTTTCAATTTTCATTCTAATCCTAAATCTACCAACAGGTCTAGAAATCGCAATTAGTTTTTTCAAAATTATCAACATCAAGGCCAATTAAAGATTTATTATCAGAATTTGCGTCTTTATCAACACATTCACCTTCGTATAAACCCACAGCAGCCTCCTAATATTGATATCTAGAAAAAGACAGTGACAATTTTTTAGATGGGTTGATAAATTTGGGACTAGAGTGAAAGTTATGGATTTTTTTTAGACAAAAGAAAGTTTGGGCATAATTGGAATTGGACATAAAGTTGGGATTTTGTTTTAGGGAATTAGCTCCCATAAGATATATTAATTAATCATGTTACATGTATATATAAGCAGCAACATTAAACTGAATCATATATTTTCCAATTTAGAAAATCCCACTTATCTTTCCACCACAAGTGTCGTCGGATTCTCGACATTGGATAAAACTCTCCATCATGCCATTTGCCCCTGCAAATTATCATCTGAGAAGGGAGAATACATAGACATCAAAACCCTAAGTAATTATCATGCAAGAAAAGGCACAATTAGTCCTCGAAAAACCCAACCGAAAACCCCCCACAAAAATGGGGAGTGATGGGATGTTTAATGGGGGATCGTCAATGAATGTCGAGGTTCACATCATTTAGACACAAGGATTCTGAAAATTCTAATCAACAACCAAAAAAAACCCCTTTTCCTCCAATCTCTTGCAAATCTCAACCAGCATAATCGAGATGTCCTTGAACAAGAACACACTCCCAACGACACGTATTCTCATCACCCTTTTCCCTTCCTTAAGCAGAGAGGATGACAACCCATTGACAAGAAAGATCAACCATAGAGAGAGAGAGAGAGAGAGAGAGAGAGAGAGAGAGAGAGATAATGGGATTAGACACCTTGTGCTTAATTGCTATCCTCATTAATTTCGTTATAATAATCTCAAATTGCCCATCTAGTTGCACTTGTGTGGACGCAACAGCTTTGGATGGCTCGATCTTGTGTAGGAACCCCTTGGATGTTAATGTCCTAAAAGAACATGACCCACAATTTCTTTTTTCAAGATAGAATAAGAAGAAGAAAAAAAAAACATCAATAGGAGGCATACCACGTTGGTGTCGAAGCACGAAAAGCCCCGGCACTAATCAAGGGCCAATTCCTCGTGACAATCTATGTATCCCCACTCAATAGAATAGACCCATTGAAACCTTAGATGCAACACGAGCACATGCTTGTCATCTCTCTCTGCATGGTTTCATTAATTATGTGTGCACCCCCGAATTTGATTATACTGAATTAACAAAGATTTGATTAGTTCTATTGAAACGCAACCTTAGTCTTGATCATTTTAGTGGTGTAGAATTCAGAATGTGATTCGAAAAAAGTGAAGCATATGCAAAGATTAAAAGTAGAGGGAGGGGGCAGAAATTGTCACGCCAATTTGATCACTTTCGAGTAAGGAAAGAGGAGCAATTAGGAAGGGATTAGGCAACTTTAGTTCTATCCCAAAGTGAAGGATTTGACAGAGTCAATGAGAAGTCTGTTGTCAAGCTTAATAATGCTGATCAGATATTGTTTCCTCTCCAAACCCTAGAATTATGGCAAATCCATCCCCCTTCTTTTTCAGTTGTAGTGGGAAATGATAGTCAACTTTCATCATGCATATTACCTCACTTGACATCCTCTTTTAATCTGGGTCTAATGAGTTTTCTCCCATTGATGATCCATCTTGTCCTTGTTCTCCTTTTATTTTTCTGTGTTAGAAAACCAGTTTGATTAAGTTTTTGAACTATGTGTGTAACGGGTAGTCACGAGAACGAAGGTGCATTTTCTTTCCTAATTCTTCATTATATTGGTCTAGTTTTTTACCGAGGACAGGCAAATTCATGGCCTAACGAGAAAGATTCTTCGTATGACATAATTTGCTGACAGATATATTGGATCAAAACACCCGAGACAGGCTGTTGACTGATCCCAAGAATACATCGAGTTATAAGCTATATTAAGGGGAGGTGGAAGTCTGACGAGAAAGGCTGCTTATAGGAATATGCATATATGTAGGAGTCACAACTATAGTTACTAAAGGCACGAATGAAAAAATTTCTGTTTCAGAAATTAATTTATAAAAAGAAATAGATTTTTCTATTTTTGTTCTAGATTTCATTTTTCCAGTAGAGAAATGCGTTTGATAACAGTTTAAAATTTCTATTTCCGAAATAGAAATCCATTTGATAACAGTATAAAATTTCCATTTTCATGATGGAGGGCGACGGGTGGTGACGATGTTGGGTGGGCAGCCGACGGCGATGGCGGAGGGAAGGGAGGAGGCGGGAAGCTAAGAGAGAGAGAAGAGCGAGTCGTGAAGAGAGAGAGCAGAGAGCGATGAGTTTTTATTTCTATTTTTGTTCCAAAAATTAAGAAGTAGAAAATTTTGACTTCTGATTTCTGTTCCAAATCTATTTTTAGAATAGAAATTTGTTTTAGAATTATAAAAAAGAAATTGCATTACCAAATAAATTTCTATTTCAAACCTATGTCCGGAACAGAAATTTTGTTCCAGAAATTTTGTCATGCATACCCTATATAATGTTGCATTTGTAAGGGCTTAATAAACATAATTTTCTTATTTAATGTGGGTAGAATATATAAAAAAAAATTGTGTCAATTTTCAAAACGTCTCAGTAAGTTTGTATTGACATATGATTGTGAAGTTTGTGCAGGAGGGAGATTGCTCCAGAGTCTGGACCATTCAGTCGAAGCGAGGTCGTGTTCTTTGATAAGCGCAAGGCCCATAAAAAATCCATAGCAAGGGTGGAGCTAAAAAGCCCAATCTTACTGGAAGTAATTGTCCTTTTTTTTATTTTTATTCTTATGATAAAATCTATCTCTGCTCCACCACTATTATTATTATTAGTAGTAGTAGTAGTAGTCAGATAATCCTGCTTAGCCAGAATCTCTGCATAAGACCTCAGGGGATGCACTTAACAAAAATCAGTACAAGGCGATCCCATTCAAGAGCAAATTGTTGAATTTGATTAACATTTCTGATTTAAATGTGGGTTTCTTGCCCCTAGTTTTCCAAATGTTTTAAGTACAACAATTCCAAGATAACTGAAAGTGGGCCTCCAAATTTAACATCTACACCAAACCAGTTATCCATACCAAACAGACAAAAATAATTTCGTTAAAAATTGGCCCAGAGTATATAAAGCGCGCCACATCAATAGCTGACACTGCGCTCACAAATCACTAAATATTTCTCAAAATAGAGAGACACTATAAAGTCGGATTTTGAGGATGAAAATAGACTTAATAACCTCCAAAACTCCCTCCAATAAATAATTATGACCCGTCGTGTCTAACATATCCAAATTTCTATCATGGAATCTCCTATTCAAAAGAAAAAAAAAAGGATTATTAACAAAGAAATTTTTTTGATGAAAACCGATTTGGCGGTTTAGTTCGGTTTCAATTAAATTGAAGTTGGACTAAACTGTCAAAAATCAGTTCGGTTCACAAACTAAATTTCCAAAAACACCCTATTGCACAAAGCGAGGATTCAATTATTTCAATCCGGTGAGACTCCAAACTTGGTTTGGTTTGGGGTGTTTCAACTCTCGACTCTGCTCGATTCGGCTCATTAGTTTGAACCGATCTTGCCTGTCCTTGACTCCAAGCATGAAGCTTTTCAGTGGGGCAAAAGAATCGAAACCAACATGCTCGAAGTATTGAGCCGTTGTGCTGATTTATAGAAAACCAAATAAATGTAAGTAACTCAAATAACAAATGGTAATAATTCAAATGAAAG
>BCNH02000011.1:2863057-2965037 GCA_001662345.2 Metrosideros polymorpha var. glaberrima
ATTCGATACCAGAGTTAGTAAATTTATATATTGGTAGGTTATGCAAGAAGAAGAAGAAGAAGAAGTCGACAAAGAACCATGTTCGTAAAAAATCAAAATGAGAGTTGGTAAATTTAAAACCTCACGCAAATAAAAGTTGGTGTACAACCAAATAAACGTGGGTAAAAAAGCATAAGATTGATAAATTATTAAAAAGATACCAGTCACAACCTTTTCAACAATAGCATTTGAAGCGATAAAATATCCTAATGAATCCTCTACTTTAGCTCCAATTCAATTCTATTTTAAACCTTTTTTTCCACCTCATAAAAAACATCCAATTTTTAGTCTAGTCCCAATTATACCATGAACTTTTTCTCTTTATCTCATAAAAATCATCAATTTTTACTTGAGTCCCATATCATCCTCTGTTAACCCTCCATCCAAAATTGTGGTCATTGTTATTCTAGAAGACTTATTTTGGAGATTGATTTTTGTGTCAGCCCAAACAAGATCATATTGGATTTGAAATTTGAGTAAAAACTGGGGTAATTAGGGTTGGCCTTTTTCAATTACGCTTACTCTTAAAAGAGTCTTCATTCTATTTCACTTGGGGATCTTTGATTTTGTGCTCAATCTTCAATTTCTTGCGGTCAGAGAGCTCACACTTGAGACATTTGGCTCGAATAACTTGCGATCAGGAGCTTTCCATCTCTCGATTGTTAAGAGAAATTTTGGACGGAGGGTTTACTGGGGCATATTTGGGACTCAAGTAAAAGATGATGGTTTTTATGAAACAAAAAAAAAAAGTTAGGATAGAATTGGGACTAGACCTAAAATTTGAGGTTTTTTATGGGACAAAAATAGTTTAAGGTAAGAGTTAATACCACGAAAAACCCCAAACTTGTACTACTGTGACAAATTTACCATAAACTAATTTTTTTTATCATCAATTCAATTTTGCCCTCAATCCGATGAATTTGGCACTTCGAAACTCCAAGCGTTTGAATGAATCTTTCTTCTTTTGGGGATTCATCCAAAAAGTTAAGAGTCTTCCGACGAACCAAATGAGTATGTAGAAATCAATTCCTCTTCTTAATTTCGGCCGCATTGGTATCATACAAGTATGCTGTGTAAATGGAAATTGTCGAGAGCCAAAGCATCCACGTCCCTCTCCCTTCTGAACCCACTTCACAAATTCTCTCACCAAACCAAGCGACTGATCAAATCCGCGAGTACCCAACAATCCCAAGCCCATTTGGGGCGTTGCGCGGATCGAAGTTGTAGCTACTTATTATTCTCTCGACTCAAGTCACCGTTCGATCTCCTTGAAGCCAAGAGACTGCACGCCGTTTTGATTGTGGGTGGGGTCTTTGACCCAGAAACCAATGATGGGTTCTTTGGTTCACAGCTCGTCAACGTTTACGTCAGGTTTGGTCGCCTCGATGATGCACTTGATGTGTTCGAAGAAATGCCCAAGAAGAGTAACGTTGCTTACAATGCCATTCTTAGGGGATTGGTCAGTGCAGAGCGATTCTCCGAAGCGATCGATTTCTTCCGCTGGATGCTTAGGGAAGAAGTTGTCCCTGACAATTTCACTTATCCTATTGTTCTCAAGGCTTGTTCCGGGTCGAATGACCTCGAGGCGGGACAAAATGTGTGCGACTTGATCAAGTTTAATGAGACTAAGTTTAATGCAAAGCGGAATGTTTATGTCGAATGTGCCATGATCGACATGTTTGCCAAATGCGGGAGCTTAGCAAAGGCGTGCAATGTATTTGAGGAGATGCTGAGAAAGGATTTAGCTTCTTGGAGTGTGATGATAGGTGGGGCTGTGCGCAACGGGGATTCACTTGAAGCATTGCATCTGCTTAAGAGAATGGGGCAGGAAGGGTTCAAACCCGATTCTGTGACTGTGGCAAGCATTTTGCCTGCGTGTGGCAAATTGGAAGATTTACATATGGGAATGGCATTGCAAGGATTTGCAGTGAGGAGTGGCTTTGAGAGTGATATATATGTTTCAAATGCTCTCATAGATATGTACGGCAAATGTGGGCTCACTAACGAGGCATGTGCAGTGTTTTGCAGTATCGTGAATAAGGACGCAGTGTCTTGGAGTGCCCTTATTGCGGGTTACTTGCAGAACGGCAAGTATCGCCGGAGCGTGGAGCTTTATCTAGATATGAACAGTGTGGGCATAAAAACTAATGTCATTATTGCATCGAGTGTTTTGCCTGGACTTGGAAAGCTGAAGTTGCTGAAACATGGAAAAGAGATGCACGGTTATATACTTAAACAATGCTTTGAATCTGATGGTGTTATAGGGAGTGCGCTAATTGATATGTATATGAGCTGTGGAACAAAAAGAGCAGCGGAGAACATTTTATCTATGATGACTCTTCGGGACATCATGATGTTCAACTCAATGATCGTCAGTTATTCAATAAATGGCGATTCGGATTTGGCACTCGGGGTATTCCGGAAAATCTGGAAGTTCAATCTCACGCCGAATGCTGTAACAATTCTAAGCGTTCTTCCTGTATGTACTGAAATTGGGAATGTTACACATGGGAAAGAAATCCATGGCTACACAATTAGGACTAGTATTGGAGAAGTGGTTTCTGTTGAAAACTCTTTGATAGAAATGTATTCCAAGTGTGGACATTTAGAACTCGGAATCGAGGTTTTCAACAGCGTGATGGAAAAGAATGTCGTGACCTATAACACGATCATCTGTGCTCATGCAACCCATGGTTTGGGAGAGCAGGCGCTCTCATTTTTCGAAGAAATGAAGGAGCTGAGAATGAGACCCAACAAAGTTACCTTTATTGGACTCCTTTCGGCTTGTAGCCATGCCGGTTTGGTTGAGAAAGGATCGTGTATCTATGATGCAATGAGAAGCAAATACAAAATTATGCCAGAAAGGGAACACTATTCGTGCATGGTGGACCTTCTGGGAAGAGCAGGACTGCTTGACTTTGCATTCAACTTCATCAAGGAAATGCCCTTGGAACCGGATATTAGTGTCTGGGGAAGTTTACTGAGTGCTTGCAGAGCTCATGACAACGTTGTGTTAGCTAGTTTTGTGGGAAGGAAAATCATTGAGGAGAACCTAATAGATCCAGGACACCACGTGCTTCTGTACAACATTTACGCGTCCAGCCAGAGATGGCGGGATGCTTCAATTGTCAGGGCAGAGATAAAAGGGAAGGGCTTGTCGAAGACCCCTGGAAGGAGTTGGATTCAGATCGGGTTTGGAATTCACATATTCCATGCAAGAGGTCAGATACATCCTGAGTCGGACAACATCTACCGAGTTTTGGATCTCTTGTTATTGGAGATGAAGGATAAAGGATACGCACCGGATCAAGGTTCTTCATCAGAGGATCTAATGGAGAAAAGTGGCTAACAACTAAATTGAAAATATCTGTTTAGTATAGTATAAGAATGCTACCACGAGGTCAGGACATCAAGACAAACATCAGTCTGTGGTCTGAAAGCATTCCCTCGAGATAGAATCTCCTAAAGCTTGGAGCAGAATGGAGGGCTGTTTTGTGAGGAAAAGCAGTCGTAGCGTGCTCCAGTGATTTTGCTGGTCTAGGAGTGGCGCCCACTCTTCGGGATTCACCAGCCGGGTTGAGATAGCTTTTCCGGGGACTGCCAGTGTTGCACCTAGCTTTGATGCTTTGCCTTCAGGCTTCAGGTGTATCATATTCTGAACAGGCACAAAGCATATTCAATTGTATGCTCCTGCAAAGGCTGACTGATGGTTCTCACACTAATCAACTGAAAGAAACATAATTTGCCAGCACCGGCAAATTAGCAATTGGATAAATTGCTATTCCACAATCCATCCCACTCTTTTTTTTTTTTTCCAGAATGTATATATATTGTCAAATTGCTAGAAATTGAATGAAGACACCTTTCAAAGTAGTTGCTAGAAAGAACATGTCACAATCTGGCTACGAGCTAGTGGAAATAATGCATAATTGCAAGCTGTGGCTGCTTCAAATACCAGAAACAAAAAGAAACCACCTGTTTACTACGAACAGATCGTGATTGTTAGTTCTTCAATAACCCTGTTAACCTCGATAAGCAATATCAAGAACTGAAAGGGCCTACATAACGACCATCGATGATGGAGATCTACATATGAGAATGTACAGGCAAAAGCATAAACTGTGAAAGATGTTTCAGATAAGAAAAATGACTAGTTTCAGGCTCTTCATATGGTTCACTATCCTCCAGACCTGTGCTCGGAGCAGATACCGTATCAAGATAGAAGTCCTCCTTCTACACATTTCTCTATGACAAGTTTCAACTGGAGCATTTGCTCCCTCGCCACCTGCAACCCATATTGAAAAGAAAATCGTCACGAAGGCATATAAAAACTCATACTATTGTCTCTGCTCTAATTTAGTCATAATTCATGCTGATCATGTGATGTCCTATCACCGTAATCTTCAGAAAATTAGACCGCGAACAACCATAGCATGAGTAGTTGGAGGAACAGAATATTGCAAAAACATCAATCTACATGAAAAAAAAACCCAGTTCAAAATAGAGATCAAAATCCGAGCCACACTTCCTTGTAAGTGAAACAGCGCAATGAATAACGCTTTTGAATGTCTACTGGCCAAAGAGCGGCAACTATGCAAGCTAAGTTCTATTATGCATGCTAGGTCAAGAATTAACATGCTTGACGTGCTACCAGTATATTTTTGCTGGCATGAAGTCAAGAAACTTACCTTGTTCATGTCTGAGATCCTTTTCTCAGCATCATGGAGTTGGGTCCCAATTGCTTCTTCCAGTTGCAAGATAAGTTTCCTATGTGAAGCTTCTGAAATTGCAATAAATGAAGAAAAGTGTTAATATTCTTGAAGGACGGGAAAACCAACAGTATCAATTTGCACGTGCACCCAACTCATTCATTATTATGCAGTGAAGAGAACAACTCAGCTGATTAATACAAATCAGTTAAGCCACAGGTCTAGAAGCATATGGGAATTAAGTAATGTTGTGCTTAAAGTACCTTCTTATACCACATGTGGATATCTCGAAGAACTAAAAAATTTAATCGTGTCTGTACTCAGGCAGTCCAGCTCTACTGTCAAACTTCTGTTTAAAATTCTTTATTGATGCATCCTTAGACACAAGGATTGTTTGTGAGGTCATATTAATCTTCATATGTCCCAGCAATCCTGATTTATGCCAACTTATGTGAATTTCAAGATGACAATGCATTTCTAAAGTAGTCAGACTAGACTCCTCATGCCCTCTTCATGCAGCAAACCCCACCAGAGCAAAAGAACGTACTCTGCTTCTCCATAACTTCTGCCAACTGTATTTTGTTCTTCTCAAGACCTTCAATCGTGCCTTTGAAACTCTGAAGGTGCCGATTGATTTCTTTTATAAAGTTCCCGTGAATCAAATTGAGTTGTTCATCTTGCTCTGCAATTAAGAAGCAAAGTAACGAAGGGATGTGCAAAGCTATCAGGGAGCAAAGGCTGACCAAGGCTACTCAAGAATGTAACCTCTTAAAGGCATGTTGCAAACAACGAAACATGTACAATACCCTTAGGGCCACCATAGTATATGCAAAGTCAAACTAAAATGGTAACCATATTACTGGAGTTATCTTAGGCTAGCTCTCAGCATAATGTCCCAAGATCACAAGTTCATTGTAGATAAAAAACTTTCTTGACCATGGAAAGGTTTTACCAAATCTTAAGTCATGCCAGTGCGAAAGTAATGGCAAGTGCCATTTATCATATTGCAAGGATATTTATATGTGTGTGTGTATGTAAGGGTCATTTTAATATGTAAGGGCCATATATAATTCGAATTCATGGCAACCTATGATGAAGAAGCTTATCATCATGGTCATATTCATCTGGTGACATCACCTTCCAATAGTCAATTCTGCAAGTCATTGAGGAGGACCTTGACTGCGGATTTTGGTCTTCATTTTTTCTTTTACTCTAATAAACAATGTGACAGAACAGGACTCTCCATTGATTTGTTTCAACATGTAATGAAAGGATCAAAATTTCACAAAGTGAAAAATTGCCGAAGAGGCACATAGTTCATAGTCACTATATGGGAGTAAAAGTTTGGAAACTGTTATAAACATTTAGTCAGTTCTACAAATCTAATGCTATCGTTGAAATGAATATGGCAGCTGTGAAAATAGGTTTCTTACCTTGGAATTCTGTTTCTAGACGTTTCCTTTTTTGTTTGTTTAGGCTTTTGAGCTTCCCCCTAAAGGAAGAAAAGAGATATTGTAATGCGCAAGGATATTGACTATTCAGTTAAGAAGGCCTAGCTTAAGTTTACTTACATGTCTGATTGAATTTGTGACTCGACAGTTTGCAGCTGCACATGAATTCTCTCAGTGACGGATGTCAAAATTTCAGCAGACTTCTTTCTGGTGACTGACTTCAACTTGCTTTTAAGCTTCTCTAAGGCCAAGGCAAGCAATCCAATGTCCCTGAAGAATCATTAAGTATCATGAAATAACGAGTGCGCAGGAAGCAACTTATAAAGAGACCATCCTGTTATGTTAGGAATTAAATAAAGGAAAAAAGAAGAAGCGAACCTTGCATATCCATCCTCCGTATTCTCTTCCACTGTATGTCGCGCCAAATTGCTCTCTCCAGTCTCTTCAATTTCAAGATGAGCCAGAAAATTATTTGAGAAGCTTATTCATGAAGATAAAACAACTTATGAGGTGTTTGAGACTAGAGGAACGAAGAAAGATGGTGCAGGACTAGTGCCTTTTGGAGAGCTTGAGACAGGATCAGAATCACGAGACTGAATGCCTCCATCGCTGCACAGCCTCTTAGTTCTATGCAGCATAAACTTCAGTTTATCAGCAACACCAGTTTCTGGTGAGAATGCCTCCTCTTCGTGAGGACCTGCAGAAGAACGTTATATAATCAGCTAAAAAAATTACAACAGGGTGAAGGTGAGCAGATAAAGGAGAAAATAGTATAAAGGAGAAAACTCCAGAAGGAACAGGCACGAGCCATAGCTACCTGTTTTTTTTGGCCAACTTTCAACTGGTGAAGACTAATAAATCATGTAGTGCTTTATTTTACTCCAAATGTTGATAACAAATACTTGGTTAAACACTTTCATCCAGCACGAGTACCCTCATCAACCCATATTTAAGAAATTAAGCAAATATTTAAGTAGTAGGCTATAATGTGCTTGTCCTAGAGACATGCTACATCAGTTGGTGATTATGATTCAGGCAAATGGGGTATAATTGTCAGTGAAACTCACTGACTGCATCTTAAATATTATATTAGTATCCGTATTCTACTTGTGACAGTTGTTCATTCCTGCAAAACTATTCTACTGAGGCAACATGTCTAATCCCAGACGCAATGAGGATTTCAAATTGCCATGTGCATAAGGGAACAGATGTTGTTATAATTCAACTTGAACTATTATTTAAGTGATGAATCCAAGAATGTAGCTCTTCTAACCTACTAATGACTCTCAACACCCACATGTAAATTTGCATCCTAATTGATTTGATAAATATATCTGCATGACAAAACTATATTTCAGCAGTTAACCTTAGTTACTGATACACATTTGTCATAAACATCAATTCCTTTAAAAGGATATGTACAGCAATTGCACCCCCCAATCCCACGATGCTTGTAATTTACGGTTAGAGCACTAGTTATTATAGCAATATCCACCTGTAATCAATTCTGTGAAGGAATTTGCAATCAACAACTGAAGCGATGGGTTCCATGATGGTTATACCTTCTTCCTCAGAGCTCTCTGACTCTTTCTCTTCAGGAGATGATTCAGATGAGCTATGATCCATGTCATTCTCCTTCAAAAGGACTGCATTTCTCGGAGGAGAATCTGGAAGCTTTTTTGCAACTTCCTGGATGTTTAATAAGGAAGCCAATTGACAGACAAAACTTTATCATCATCATTAAAAATCCGAAACACGATAAACAACAGAGGATACAAAAGCTTCAGTTTGCACCTTAGATCCATCTTGGAGCTTCCTTGAATGAAAACTCTTGATGCTGAAGATATCATCCTTGTAAAAAATTCCTTTTCCTTGTGCAAAACTACCAGCTTCCTGCTCCACCTGTTCTTCTTGAATCAACGGACTTGGTGAGGAGCCCGCCATCCGAGTTCTTTCAAATGTTGGACTTGGGAAATCATCTTGTCCATCAACATAACCTTTTGGGAATGTGTTACGAGTACCTTCTCTCTCATCCTTAATAGCTTCATGCTGACATGGTTTTCTTATTGCTGGTTGCTCGGGGAGATCTTTTTCTGGACAAATCTTTTCAGGGTTGATGTTGACAGGCAAAGTGAAGTCATGCAAGCTTTGTCTTCTGTAACCATGTGGAGATGATCTTTCCTCTGATGGTGAATTTTCATTTCTGTCAGTTGAGTGCCGATTCTCATCCTGATTGTTCTTCGAAGAAAATGAAAGCTTGCGTGGATCAATTCTGGCATATTTTCTCTCAGTTTTCTTGTTGCTGATAACTTTTGAGGAACTTCTTTTAGCAGTACCTTGTATTCCAACGCGCCCCTCTTCAAATGTAAAGATATTTCTTTCCTTGGATTTCTGTTTGTAAGCCGATTGAAGGCCACTTTCTAATTTCTTCGGTCGTGACTTACTTGAGGCTCTTTTTCTGGTCAAAGCTCGAGTCACTGGCCTTCTATTTGAACAATCTGGACTTTCAGAATCGTTCTCTATCGTATCTGAATTTTGTTTAGGCTTAGTAACTGTATCACCTGTTTGATTCCGGCTCTGCTCTGGCTGAAGCGAAGTGACGCCAACCTCAGCGGGCTGCAAGCTGGGCTTCTCTTTGTTAGGTGAGGAAACAGTTTCCAGCAACTCCCGGAGCTTGATCCTCAAAGATTCACTTTTGTTCTTCACTCTACTGCCAGTCTTGTCACCCAGAGTTGCTCCATCTGATGTAAGCACTACCCTTACAGTCGAAGATGCACACTTATGCACAGTCTCTGCATTTCCATTGTTCTCTTCATTTATCCTGTGGCCATCAAACCTTTTCTGGCTGACATGGTCAGATTGTAAAAATGAGGCCCAGTTGGGAAAAAGTCGAACTGAATGATCTTCTGGTGCACCTTTCAATCTATTGGGTTTGCTGTGCATCTCATTTTTGTCAGATTTAGTTCCAGGAAGCTTTGCATGAAATACAACTTCTGAACCTGCTGAGTTCTTGTGAATGGATCTTTTAGTAATCCATGGGGATCCTTCATGCTCCTGACATTCATTTTGCCTTCCTCTGTCAATAGCTACACCTCCTCCAGCTAAATTTTGTTTGTTAGCGTCTACACCAAGCTCAGTTGGCACTGCGACCTCATTGTCCCTCACTGGTCCAGGTGTCCTCCTTGCTGATGAGTCAACCAAAATTCCAATGGAAATTTTCCTTGATTGGCTGCTTGTAAAGAAGTGACTTCCATAACTGCGATTGTCACTCATCTGATCCTGCACCCAAGATAATGCCAAACCTGAAACCTCTGATCCAATCAATTCTCCAATGTGTTGTTGCAAGATTTCAGCCCATACATAACAATTTTTCCTTTGGAGCATTAATTACAAAATCCTTATAAAGATGTATGAGCGAAGTAAACCAAAAAGGCCTGAATATAATGCACGAAGCATGAATTAAACTGAAAATTCTGAATTTACAGGGCGAACAAAAACCATATTCAAGCTTGGTTTAACGGTTGGCTATTTTGTTGCCATTGACACTTAACGGCATCATGGAGTAACTTTCACAGATAAGAACGAAAGTACATTATAGGCATAGTTGGAAATCTCTTACTCGCCTACAGGTCCATCTCTTAAGATTGTGAGTGCAGGTACTTGCGATTCTTATCTTTCATAGTAGCAGAGTAATATTTGCAGAGTCTTAGCTAAGAAATTATGCAATGTACAGAAGCAGCTATTGAATCTAGAACTATAAAGTGAACTGCAACAGTCAATTGAAGAATCCAACAGTCAATTTCATAGTGGATTCTGCAGAAGGACCACTGATAGCAGTACATCAAACTCGACAAATTCGCATGGATAACGTTGAGCCGAAACCGGGCTAAATCTCTAACAAAAACCGAATCAGATGCTCAAAGACACTAATCCTCCTTCCTCGTCATGGATAATGCTGCCATCTATCTGTTTTCAGATTGGCTCTTTTGGGACGAATCCAGACAACTGATCAGTTCTTATTACATACAGGAGCTGACGATGTGAATTGCCGACGACAGAAATCCACAAACGTGTTTAAGAAGTCTCCTGAACTTCGCTGTTTTCTCAAATCATCACCACCGCAAAATGCACCTACGAAATTCAGACAAGCACGCAAGAGACGTTCCTTGACGATCCGATTCTCAAACTTCCGCAATTTCAATGCCGACAAAAGCAAACGATGTAATAAGCTAGCTCGTCCGAAGAGATCAGAAACATCGACTGATTACCTGATTCGAGCGAAGGACGCACTCAGATACGCACAAACAGAAGCCGGATCGCCAAAATATATCTGAAGACGCAGCAAGCGCAGACCTCAACGATCCAAGGAGAGGTCAGATTCGATCAGAAATGGCGACTAACAGAGACTTCGTGGAGAGAGAACCGAAGCTTCTCGCTCAGTCTCTCGGAGTCGCGTGAAGAAGAAGGAGGAGGAGGAGGAGGAGGAGAATCGACGAGCAGCGAGCTTAGGCGGGAAAAAAGGGAACGCGAGGATTTTGTGAACTGGAACGACTGAGGTCGCGCTAATGTACTCGCCCGTGCGCAATGCGCACCCGTGACGTATCTAATTCATTGCCGCTAAATTATTTTCTTTTACGAATTAATCCGCTTTATAACACCAACTGATATTTATGCGTTAAACAAATGTGTTTGGGAGTTTTTATTTATTTATTTAGCGAACGCGTGATAACTATTGCACTTAGTTAATTTAATTGATTGAAATGTAGAAATGGAGACGGAAATTAATAATTTGGTAAAATCTTCTCAATTCGAAGAAGGTAAAATTAAGATATGAAACCAGGTTGGTTTGGTTATTTGACAAATGTTACACGCGATGACATATACGTTTTTAAACAGTAACCATGTAGATATTGTTGCCCGATGATCAATGTACTTTTGCCCGAAAATCATAACCGTCTATATATATATATTTCATTTAAAAACATCTCTTTACCTTTTAATATGTACCTCTTTTGATCCATTCTTTGTTGCATGATTTGTTATATTATTAATACGAACATATAGTCGCTCGAGCTAGAGTTCTAAGTTCACAATCACAGCCACCATGACTGTGAGATCTCGAGCTCACAAGCAATTGCTACTCGACCTAAGGATATCTCGCTAAAAAAAGATATAGAAAGTTTCAAACCAACGAATGTTTGGCAGCTCGTTATTGTTAATGCCACGTTAGCAAATTCCGTCACCGAATTGGTCATTAGTCACAATTTTTAAATTGATGAATATTTTTGTCTTTTAAAAAAAAATTATCCGGCGCGAACCAATAATATCTCCCCAATCCCGAGGAGAAGATATCGTCCGATAACAACTCTCGTTTTCACCATATCCTCAACATTCGGTGAGGCAATCCCCCAAACACCTCCCCGTCGCTCCCTACCCCTCCCCCGCCGCGATGGCCACTCTCGCCACCGCCGCCGCCTCCTCCTCCGTCGTCCGCCCATTCCGTGTCCACAAGCCCTCCCGCCCGGTCCAGGCCCCCCGCGCGTCGCCCGCCAGGATCCGGTGCTCCGTCGCCGAGGGCCCCGCGATCTCCCAGTCGAGGGCCGCTGGCGGAGGATTGGCTGACTGCGTGGTGGTTGGGGGCGGGATCAGCGGGCTCTGCATCGCCCAGGCGCTCGCCACGAAGCACCGCGACAGAACCCCCAACGTGGTCGTCACCGAGGCCAGGGACCGCGTCGGCGGCAACATCACCACCGTCGAGAGGGACGGCTATCTGTGGGAGGAGGGCCCCAATAGTTTCCAGCCGTCCGATCCCATACTCACGATGGTGGTGAGTCATGTCGCCCTAGCTGATTTACTGGGCTCTAGCTTGTTGGAGAGATGGGCCAGGAAGAAAGAGAAGTAAACATTACGAGGAGGATACTTCTGTTATAATGCTGAAGATATAGATGAATTTAAAATTTTATTTGACTGGATTTCTAGTGTTGATTCGGTAAAGCTGCATCGCGTGTCGTTGGTTTGTTTTACTCTTAACTCCTTACGTTTGAAGATTTTCGTAGACTTGGTCTGGTTATAAGAGGAATATCGCTGTTTGATTCCTCCAATAGTAACATATGTTGCCATGCATGTCGTGTACCTGCGTGTATGATGCACTGCTTCTGTTCAATGTTGCAGGTGGATAGTGGTTTAAAAGATGATTTGGTATTGGGAGACCCTAATGCGCCTCGATTTGTACTATGGAATGGGAAATTGAGGCCAGTACCCTCCAAACCAACTGATCTTCCATTCTTTGATTTAATGAGCATTGGCGGCAAGCTCAGGGCCGGCTTTGGTGCACTTGGAATCCGCCCTCCTCCACCAGTGTGTCTTTTAACCTTTCTCTAGCTAGCTTATTATAGCTGCATATCACCCTTAGACATAGTGAATATATGTATTACATTTAATATAGATAGTCATTTGGAGTAAATAGCCTCATTCCTTTAAGTTTTTGACAAAGGTGACAGGGTCATGAGGAATCAGTTGAGGAGTTTGTGCGGCGCAATCTTGGTGATGAGGTTTTCGAACGGCTAATAGAGCCATTCTGTTCAGGTGACATTTTGTAGTTTTCATCAGATAGTATATATTCATTGAAAGTATTTTATTTTTGGACATTTTTTTTTATGTCAGTGTACTTCATCCTGCATTCTGCCTTGATCCTGGACCCTTCAGGGCTCTGACAATGGAACTAGCAATATCTTGAGAAACTTCTTCCCCTGTTCATAAGGAGCACAATTGTGATGATTTACATTATGCATTTCTCATTTCCATTTAAGAACCACTCCTTTATGGTATTCCTTGCTTAAAATGTGCATCACTTTTCGCTTAGATTGGTCTTACGTGAATACCCTGTGCGTTCTAAGTCTTAAAAGAAATACCGTAGACAGGATGCTGCTTTTTGTGACTCTCTAAATATACGATTGCTGCTTTCATAATTCTTTTGTAAAATATTATAGTCAGTTGATGATTTTTACTTTCATTGTGAATGAACCTGTTGTGTACAGCTTTCCCCCTGGCGATAGGTCTTGAGAATAAGTCGGGTATGTTATATGGTACGAGTAATCAGAGGTAGTCAGGGGAACATATTCTGTTGGTTTCTTCGCAAAATGCAGTGGGTCAACAGCAAAATGCACCTTTATCAGTTGTAATTTTGAGCTGTTATTGGTACTTGGGGTACGTGTGCTCCTAAGTCCTTAGAACAGAGGACTCATGTAGGGCCCACCTCGTAAGATACATCCGCGATCGCATATGCAGGCAGTGTATTTTACAAATTTTCATTGATTTTAAGATAATAGTGGCAATTTCTTTTGTGCAGGCGTTTATGCAGGTGATCCTTCAAAACTGAGTATGAAAGCTGCCTTTGGAAGAGTATGGAAGCTAGAGCAAATTGGTGGCAGTATTATTGGTGGCACTTTCAAAACCATCCAAGAAAAAAATAAAGCTCTTAAGGCACCTCGAGACCCGTAATGACTTGTAACTAGTGATTCTTACCTAGTATAGTCCTTCTACAGGATCACCTTTTCACTTTGTTTAATTTTTTGGTTTTTGTAGGCGTCTACCAAAACCAAAGGGCCAGACAGTTGGATCCTTTAGGAAGGGACTCATGATGTTGCCAAATGCAATATATGAAAGGTCTCTTTGTCCTTTAAACTCTCTCTTCTTTAGGAAAAATGAGTTATAGCATTTTATGGCCTGCAGAATTTTGGCTACTCATTGCAGGATTTTGTTCATTATATCCATCTTGACTGGCTGCAAATGACTTGGCAGGTTAGGTAGCAAAGTAAAATTATCCTGGAAGCTTTTGAGTATCACTAGATTGGATAATCAGGGATACAACTTGACTTATGAAACGCCGGAAGGATTGGTTTCTTTGCAGACTAAGAGTGTGGTCATGACTATCCCGTCCCATGTTGCTAGTGGTCTATTGCGTCCTCTTTCAGTGAGTCTCTTTTTAATCCAGACTTAGAAATTTTTCAGTTCCTTTCTCATGCATATTTTCTGAAGCTTCTTGCTGAATTTGCTTGTGTCTATCTAAGAAAAAGTCGTTTTGTTTAAAAGTCTAGCTTTAAATTAGTTCTTGACACTATTTTCTCTTGTTTGGTCATCTGCATCAGCTTGCGATGATTTTAATCATAATAAAATCATTATCATCAATGATAGGTCAGGACTGAGAGGATTCTATTCAAGTGTACTGCAAAAAGCAGCCACAAGAAAAGGAACCAAAAAAAAAATCTACGTAAACAATTTCATTAGAACAATTTTAAAAAAATTTATTCAGTTTAGCAAAAAGGGAGGAGCTGATAGCCAAAACTGTCGAGTTGCAAGTCTCTTTTGAGTGTCGATTGATAGTGTTATGTTGATTCTGCCTGGCATCCTTGGAAAGTTTGTCAACGGACCATCTGCTGGCCTGCTCTAAGTCTTCCACTTAGCTGGGGCCCACCGTAATTATTGTACTGATCTATATGATGTTTCCGACCATATCTTCTATACATTATGAACCAAATATCAAGTACGATGCTAATTAGACAGATTCAAGTTTTTTGGGACAAACTAAAAAGTTGGATTCAAGTACTAGGAACAAATTCGAAATTGTCGCTCCGTTTATTTGTTTATTTTTGGTCTATTTAAGGATTTCTTTTTTGGGCCGTTGTGGCCACATTTAGTCAATTAAAGAAGCCTGCTGAGATCTTTAACTATCTTGTGATACATATTAGGTTAGGATACCCTCGATTAATTCATCAATCCTTAGGATACATGAAAAAGTTGATATGATCCAGAGTCCATGGTTCAATTGTGCATATAGGCATGGTACTTTTACCTGATTATAGCCACATATCAGAGGGCCCATCATAAAGTTAGATGAATTGACCATGCATCTCCAGGCCTTAAATTTTCAGAATCATTATTTGTAATTTCTGTTCTCTTGTTTCAGGCTGCTGCTGCAGATGCATTATCAAAATTTTATTACCCACCAGTTGCAGCAGTAACCATTTCATATCCAAAGGAAGCTATCAGGTCAGAGTGTTTGATAGATGGTAAACTCAAGGGGTTTGGTCAGCTACATCCTCGTAGCCAGGGGGTGGAAACTCTAGGTGGGGTTTATAACAGTGAACTTTTCTCGAGAAAGAATATATTCATGCAGTAAAATCAATTGTTAAAGTTTCTTGTCAGAAATTAACAATATTTCTTGCCAGCTTAGCTTGTTGGGTTGCACTGCAGGAACTTTATACAGCTCATCACTTTTCCCGAACAGAGCACCAGAAGGAAGGGTTTTGCTGTTGAATTATATTGGAGGGGCCATTAATCCTGGAATTGTATCCAAGGTGAGAGAGTTGTGTAATTGAATTGTCAATTTGGTTTAGGTCCTGTATGAGTAGTTAATGACTAAGTGAGTCATATGGTCATGTAAGAATTGATTGATTTCAACTATGACGACGGATTTCATTTTGTTACTCTTACCAACTTTTAGTGTGATAGCTGGAACTTTCTGAAGTCAAAGGCACATTTACATGTCATTATTCTCCTGAAGCAGGTGAAAAAAGAATCAATAGTGGCTTCTCTTTTCATCAACTGATTCTCTCTTCTTGATAGCTCAGGAAAGATGAAAGAACTACTAATCCAGCATGTATAGGTAGCATGGAAAAGTTGCCTACCTTTGTGTAGGATAAATTATCTAGGTTTTTTTTTTTTTGGTCAGAATAAATTATCTAGTTCACTGGTGATATTTTGTGCAAACTGATGTGGTGTTGAGGGAGGTTATGTGAGCATAATGGAGAGGGGGGTTACCTTGTTAATACAACATATGGTATCTGGGTATGCTGATACAGAAGAGACTTTCTCCTTTGTGGAGCTACTATGAGCACTTTTTCTCTCGTATTAGCTGTTGTGAAGTATTAAGAAGTCAATCATCTGGTCATCAAGAGGGTGTAGATTGCATTTTTTTCCTTCTTTCCAAATGGCGCTAATTCATACCTATTTACAAATCAGGTATAATAGTTCTCCGGCTTCTTTGGGAAGCAGAATATATCTTATGACTAGTTAGATTGCAGCTTCACTCCATATCTGTGCTTTTTGAGCGTACCATAAAGCTTGAAGAGATATGGAGTTTTTCTTGCAATAAGAATATCTTATAGTTAAACAGGTTTAAGTCTCATGTCAAATATGAAAATCTTATAGTTAAACAGGTTCGAGTCGCATGCCAATCAAACTTGTTCCACAAGACTAGTTAATTCTAGCAGATAGCTTTCAAAAGAAGTCCTGTATTTTCTCTGATGCCTCCTACCACATACTCTTACCAATGGCACATATATTGCAGACACCAGGCGAACTTGTGGATGCAGTTGATAGGGACTTGAGGAAGATGCTTATAAATCCCGGTGCGAAGGATCCACTTGTCTTGGGTGTGAGAGTGTGGCCGCAAGCTATTCCACAATTTTTGGTAGGTCATCTGGACCACTTAGATTCTGCCAAAGCTGCTTTAAAGGACATTGGCTTCCAAGGTTTGTTTCTGGGTGGCAACTACGTATCTGGAGTGGCCTTAGGCCGATGTGTGGAAGGTGCTTATGAAGTTGCTGCCGAGGTATCAAATTTCTTGTCGCTATATGCTTACAAATAGTCCTGCAAGTGCTGGATTGATCTCTTTGTGATCCTCAGTTTATCTGCATAAAGTTTTGAAACTGGCGGTGCTTCTTGTTTTAGGCACATAGTGGGTATTCTTTTGTTTTTTTTCTCTGTAAGAACAAGGCTATGTAATCTGTAGGAGTGGGTCGATAGGATAGAATAGGGGAAAATTAAATTTGGATGGTCAATCTATCTATGTTGGGATATAACTGCCGTATCATTTTTCATTGGGCCATGTAGCATGTACCGAGTTATTGAGAGGGACTTCATTGGTGTAAATCTACATCTTATGATCCATTTTTGTTTATCATCTGTACAAGCGACTCTTAGATTATTAGGATTCGTTAGACCAATTCTCGCCTTGCCGCAGACTTTTGTTAACAATTTCGAGGTGGGTTGTGGACGAAAACATGTAGCTGGCCCTTGAGATACATGATTAGACCGTGTTTGGTATGGACGTGGAATTGTATCTACAGCCTTTGGAAAGAGGTTTGTTTCGGCTTTGACAAGGTGTTCGACAAATATGTGAAATTCGAACATCCCGAGGCTCAAATTATAACCTCGCGAATGCTTTCTAGGCAGTCCTCTCGCTTGCTTCAGAAGTGGTATGTGTATGACTTCGAGTCATGTATTTTAGCTTCTTTTCTTGTGTGCTAATGTATTCCTATGTTTAGGGTTGGAGCCCCAATTCAACTTCTTGCAATGTTTTAACTCTCACGCCACGCCACAGAATTTTCGACAGCGCGAGGTAAAAGTCGTCAGGCAAATCGCGAGCGAACAGCTGTTAAAGAGGGAAAATTGTCCCCAAACACAGGCTAAAAGCAGGATCATATGCCTCGGTTGGGGGGCCTGGGATTGGGAGACAGATGATGGAAAAAGGCAGATCCAATCTTTGACCGTCCGCGCAAAACCTTAATGGTCCAAAAGATGGGACAAGATCCTAAAGACGGAAAATTAGCACTGGAAGGACGAAGATCGGAATCCATAGAAAGAAAGGCAGATTTGTCTCCAACGCCAAGACAATCAGGCTTTTTGGAAAGTAAATTCAACATGGAAAACTAGACTAGCCATCTGACCCAATTCATGAGAATCCTATATCGACCACGAGTCCTTTTCATACACCATTTCGAAACATTCGTCCAGTGATTGCAAAACTAGAATCGAATCCACGTAGTTGTCGGAAAACAAAAACAAAAACAAAAACAAAAACAAAAACAAAAACAAAATCAAAATCAAAATCAAAATCAAAATGGTCACAGTGATTTCATTCTTTACGTTCCAAAAGGAGAAGAAAGCAAATTGTGGCCCATGAACTCCAATTAAATAAATCTTGTGCGGATGGGTTTTACATTCTTGAATAAGCAGAGTCACCAACAAATCATGTTCTTGCCAATTTTCATGGCGTCTAGTCGCTTTTCTTGGCTGTCACGTTTTAGAATTTTCTCCCAACTTGGTAAATGCGTGTAATAATGCACCCCTGACTCTAATTCCCCTGCGGAAAAAATTGGAGATCGAACCCCTCGTCGGTTCTTGTGGAAAAATTCATCCACAGCCCCACTGTCTGGCCCTTTGATTATAACTTTCGTTGAAATTTATGATTTTTTCTTTTACAAGAATGCCCTTGAGATTAACACGCGAGACGGGCGTGTGGGTCCTCCGACCATTTTTTCCATAGCCGATTAGCATAGAGGCAAATAGACACGCACTAGTTAAGTTCATGAGATCATTTCAGGCCGGTGTTAAATTCGCCAGATAGACTAAACTGGCACAATTGCAAAATGTTTAAGATTTAATTGGCCAAAAAAAGTTTAGGACCGAATTGATACAATTACAATAGATTTATGACTTTTTTGGTAATTTTTCCCATTTCAGACCAGCTTAACTTCAGAGATGCTTTGTAAAAACGATCCCACTTGACGGGCTAATCTGAATTTTCACACAAGGTAATGGTGTAGTAGTTTCACCGATCACGTCATAAAAAAGATAATGAAGAAAGAAAAGTTTTTGGCCTGATATATATATATATATATATAATTCTTTAGAAGAAAAAGGGTTCACCCTTGGTCAATTGCAGCAACAATGTGGTAGGGAAGGTGGGGGACATGAATCCTTTTCCCCTTCCTTTTCCTTTTTCCCTAACATTCTCTGTTGAAATTTTGAAATCAACCCATGAATCTTTTGTACATTTGGCGTTTCTTTAGGTCTAAGATTGATTTCTTGTTCCCTTCTAGTGAAAAGCACCAATGGAGTGGGACATGGGAGAGACAATCGCATTAGGGCACGTGAAAAATTGAACACGTGGGTTGAGAGATTTGTTGTGGAGCGAGAGGGAATGAGTTTAGTATTTTTGTGCATGGTGGTGTCGCTCTTTTCGATCTTGGCTCTCTTTCTCGTGCTCCCAAATCGCAATTGATTATATGTCCCTTAAATTGGGATCTTATCCCTTTAATTCGCGATTAATTAGCATTACCCTTCCACGTTGCTAGAGTTCTAGCTCAGCTCTCCTATGTATTTAGTACTTAATAATGTATTATCCGCTTTGACCCATATCGACAGTGCTCCCATTTGAACATGCTTAACTTTGGAGTTTCAAAACTAAGCATTGCCGTTATGTCAAAGGCGTATCTGCGAGTTAATTCCAGTTTTCACATATATATCTTAGAATTGCGCTCTCTCTCTGTTTGGTGCACAGTTCGGTTCATTCCTGTCTTGTTCACCATCTTAGAAGCCTGAGGAGTTGCTCTTTTTTCTAGTCCCTCTGGCCGGCGCTGGCGTGGACGACTTTAAATACTTAGACTTATTGCCTACACCTGATGAAGAAGACACTATACACTCGGAGCACCGAACAATCTTTCCTTTGTGAACCATAAAAAGGTACGATAAGCATCGAAATTACGAGGAAAATATTTTACAAATCATACCCTTAAAAACTCCTGCAGTCCGGTCACACACGGGTCATCAGGCCATGGCCATTTATACGTGGAACCATGTTTCATGTGTTCCTGTCTCGCAACTGGTGGTCTCCTGTTTCCTCATCCCTAAACATCGAAAGAGTCGGGTTCGGTTCACCCATCTACCTCTCTGCTTTTAATAATGCCCTTATAGCTTCTCCATTCAAGTTTGAATCACATTAGAAATGGGTGGACACTAAAGAAAAATCAGTGCACCGATCCATTGAACACCTATCTGAGGTCGTGCGGGTCAAGCTCCAATTAAATGTTTTGTTGTGTAATTAATGAGCTTCCCCTCGCATCGATGACCTTGTATCCACGTCCGATGCACGGGAGCTTGTCCACATGCATTCCTTCGAATGTGAAGGGGGGACAATTCCGGAAGCAGCTCATATGTGCGACGCGAGATTTAGGGAAGGATACTCGTGGGGGGAAGAAAAATCTCTTTTGCTTAGTATTTCTCAAATGAAAAAGGGAATGAAAGAATTTCGAAAACAGAAGAAAAAGAAAGTTAGCCCATTTGCACGAGCAATGTAATTTGTGGCTAAAATGAAGGAGTGGATGCTTGACGGGGTTTTGATGAATCGACTTGAAATCGGAAAAAAAAGAAGATGAATGTTTCAAAAAGCAGAATGCATATGAATTCATGTGTTCAAAATGAAATATTTGTTTAATGTTGTTTGAATCATCAATTCAAATGCACATAATTGATCACCGACTTGAAATTCATTGATTGTCATATCAATTCATAATTGCAATGCCGTTCTGTTATAGAACATCGATCGATTCGACGATGGGGATGGAAGATTTCTGAATGACACAAACCTTTCGATGACGAGTACGTGCAACGCGCCCTAAAGATGTGGCGGTCAATCTTGGTCCAAGAATTGCCGTTGTCACCATACACACGAGGGTTCAAGAAACCCAAGATCACACGTCGAGGCCATTGCTTTTCAATACGTGCGTGACACCTGTATTCGTATCGCCTCCCATGATGACATCCAAATCCAATGGGCGAGCGATGGCCGGAAAGAAACTCACCAAAGATCTGTCTGTCTGTCTGTCTCTCTCTAACAATTTCTCAAATTTCAATTTTTATTTTTTTCAAATTAATAAATTACACACTCTGTTCTATATATAAGAAGCAAAGGTGGCGGCTCCATCTGGTCACACACCCACACAAAAGAAGAAGAAGAAGAAGAAGAAGAAGATGGGCAAAGGTAGCAGCTCATCGTCAGCTTCTTCATCGACAGCTTCGTCTCTGTCTCGGCGTCTCAAGAAACGCCTCACCACCGATCTCAACCTCGCACTCGGCTTCTCGCCAACTTCTCACCAAGATCACGATTACCCTTTTTCTCCAAAGTACTCATACCATCCATTGATTTGCTTACTTTGTTGGAAAATTTTCGCCTTTTTCCCTTCGTTTCTCTGATCTGGGTGTGAACATGTCTCTCGTCTCTTCTCTCTGTCTTGACGACGTAAGGGAGGCTATTGACGAAGAAGAAGGAGATGAATGTGGCAACGTGGCTACCTTCTATGTGAAGGTTTACATGGAGGGCATTCCCATCGGTAGGAAGTTGGACCTGTTAGCCCATGATGGGTATTGTGACTTGGTCAGAACTCTCGATTGCATGTTCAACACCAATATCATGTGTAAGTACCCAAGCATCACCAGTGTTCTTTGTTGTTCTGTTCTGTTCTTTCCTGTTTTCTGTGGGGTTCATCTTCTTTTCGAGTCTTCGCTTTCGCTGAGAACATATGTAGTAGTTAGTAAAGATTGATGGGGATTTCTGAAGTGGTTTGACTGGAGCAGGGTCAGAAGAGGAAGGAGCTCAATGTGGAGGGTGTCATGTGTTGTTGTATGAAGACAAGGAAGGGGACTGGCTGATGGTTGGGGATGTTCCTTGGGAGTAAGTTTCGACTTCATTCTTCTTCCCTCTCTTTTGAAAATCACTCTAAAAATGGTCCTTTTCCAACATCAATGTCGTGTGCTTGTGAAACTGTTTCATGATCCTTCTTCCTTTTGGGTCAATTTGATATGATGCAGGATGTTCCTGTCAAGTGTGAAGAGACTGAAGATTACAAGAATAGAGTGATCCCGCAAGAGGGTTCCTGTTCATCCACCAGAAGACAAATTTTGTTTCCTCTCTCTCTCTCTCTCTCTCTCTCTCTCAGCATCTCCTTTCGCAGAGCAATGTGAAGATGAGTTGTCCATGGATGCGCCCCCCTTCTTTTTTGGGCCAAAGTCACACACACAAACGTGCTTAAAAGCCTGATGATCGTTCTGTGTATAGATAAACTCACACACAATGATATGACAACAGTCAACGAGAGTTTCTTCTTTCTTTTCCTATATGAGTTGCTCAATGCTTGAACCACTGTGCATGCCCAAATTTCACGTCTTTGCTGAACAAACTACTGCAAATAACAGTAGCTACTTCGATATTTCAATCACTTTACGTAATGGTGGCATCGGCAAACCAGTGCCTGTGCACATATGTATAGTCCACAGCAAAAACTCTAGTATCTTCCGAGTGTGCCTCGGCAAATTTGAGCTTTAGTCCAAAGCAAAATCAAGTAATATGGGCTGCTTGTAGCTATTCCCAGTGCCAGAGCAGAATATATTGGGCCTTGTGTGTACCAGTCCAGGCACAACTGAACTCCTCCCCTCAGCTTTCATCTCCCATAGAAAACCTGGACATGATTTTCAGACCCATTGAACTTGGGTCAAAGAAATGGGCTGTTGGAGAAAGGCAATAGATTTTTCACTCTATAGCAGAATCAACTGAAAGTTACATTGTGGCTCCAAAGGAAGAAGACGAAACCGTGACGTCCACCGGCTTAAACCAGACAATACCTCGCTTGTACTGACTCACCTCATTACCGGGGCAACCCGGAATTACGTCTTATTTCGCATATTTGCACTGGCAATTTATTCCAACTAATCCAACCCTTCTTTAGTTCTGAATTCACGGTTCATCAGAAGTTTCATTGGTTATCAGCTTTGCTATTGTGAACAAAGACAAACCAAATGACGATGAGAGTACACAGCTGGAAGTTTCCCCACGAGCCGAATGGTTGGATTGTTCCTTGCTGAGATTCCAATTCACCCTTTTGTTAAATGACAAAAAACAAGAACTTCAGATGATGATGTCAATGGCAAGATATATTTCCCTTTCATGTTGAGGGGATGCAGCTTCCAGGAAAAACCATATTTCACCAGTTTGCTTCATCATTATTGCCAACATTTTGTCCTCAATCAGAAGATGATGGAATTCTTCATAGACTTATATGTGAATGCTCAGTTATTGCTCATCGTTCGGCCAGATGGAAAAAAGAAAGAGAGGATAACTTAGCTACAATAAGAGAATTTACAAAGATTACAAACCAATCTATCTTTAGTATGTTATTTTACACAAAAAAATCATTTGTGACTGCACACCAAGCTACAAGGGAAACAATCATCTCTCACTACCATCTTCTCACAGTTCAACAACCATCAGCAACCCAATTCTGCTTTTGATGTTGTGGACACTTTTTTTTTTTATTGTCGCAGGGAAACTGCAGTGGCCGGTCGCTCTGAGAGCTGGCAAAAATTCAAAATTCTTCAACAAATATTCGACATCCAATAAAGTAGGTGTTTTGGCCTCCAAGAAATGTGCTATGTTCCGAGGTAAGTCCACCATGATAGCAACCGAGCACCTTTGTTTGGTATTCTATGTCCCTGCGAAAAACTCGACAGATGGTAACACTCGGTGCTATGATCTGGGAATATACTTTCTTCAAGAAGCTCGCAAGTCTGAGGGCAAACTAAACTGGAGTAACCTTGAACATTCGAACAGTTCCACGGGGACATCGAGTTTACGCTTAGTGTGATGTTGTATAGGCAGATATTGATGAAATTATCGCCCTCAATACCCTCCATAAGCCCTGCAACCGTTATATTCTCCCCGCGGATGTCTTTAAAAGTGATCCTTTCTAATTTGGGCAGCGCATTGGGGTCGTAAGATTCATCTGGGTGCTCCCCATAGAGGCCAGTGAATCTTATGGCTACATTTACATTAGCCAATGTAACATTAGATATGAAGATGTTCCTCACATAACCGCCTCTTCCTGGAGATGTTTTTATTCTAATGCCAGTGCTGGAGTTGAAGAACACAATGTCCTCTGCATGGATGTCTGATACACCTCCAGACATCTCACTTCCAATTGCGATCCCTGAGCTATGAGTCTCACCGATGAGCCGGCGAATTATGATATTTTTACTAGGACGACCATACGATATTCCGTACTCGTCCCAACCGCTTTTGATAGCAATCACATCATCACCCGTGCTTATGTAACAATCTTCTATGCATACATCATCACTGGAGTCTAGATGAATTAAAAAGCGAAAATAGTCAGCACTCTGTTCGACATCATGCAGTGGAATAGACAGTTAGTACAATGCCAGAGGGATATCCAGTCTACACATTATAATATGGAAGTTTGACAGGAGGAACTATGAAATCAGAATTTGAATTCAACCTCACATCGTGTTGGAATTGGAAGAAGATATTCTCATTTTTCCATTGGAATGAGCAGGGAGGGGGGTGTGTTCATAAGAGGTTACTAAAGGGGAATATCAGATTGTTATATGAACATCTTATCATCCAATGGAGACAAAAAAGGGTTACAGATGCTAATGTTCCAAAAAGCATCAAGGGTTTGTAATAAGCATAACGGAAACTTGACTCAGATGAGTAAGTTCAATATACTCAATGGATATAAATCTGCAGTTTTGGATGTGATAGACCTCTGGCAATATAAAAAAGCAATAAATAATAGCCTAGCAGAAAGACCTTACCAGGATCAATTCCATCTGTGTTCGGTGAATCAAGAGGAGCGCGGATGGTGACGTCCTGAACGATAACTTGGCTGTGAATCGAGAAAAACAATCTCAACTCCCCCTAGTTCATGAAAACTTCAATTTTGCACAGTTTATACAGGCAGATAGAAAACTCAAGAATTCAAGCCACAGATCAGACAAACCTGCAATATACAGGATGTATGGTCCAGAATGGCGAATTTAAGAAGGTGAGGTTCGAGATGACAACCCCAGTGGAGTTCATCAACTCGACTAGATGTGGCCGAGTATAGTCCAGGGTTTTGTTTCTGAACCGTTCCCACCACATGCTGCCTTGACCATCGATAGTTCCATTTTCGCCTGCACAAAAGAAATATGCAATATGAAGAGGACACACAAGGAAAATGATTCTCATTTGTATCACTCACCTGTAATAACCACATCCGTTAAATTGCGTCCAAAAATGAGACTCCGATGCCTTCCACCAGGCAACTCCCTACCTCGGCCATACGATGGTAACGGATCAACAATGGGCCAATCCTCCGCATTCTGAAGCAAAGATGTTGATTCTCTTTACTAAACTGTGCATCATCTTTTTGCTTTAAAGCTACTACATTCACTGTGCTACTTCAATAAGACGTTAATTACCGATACCCAGGTGAGTTACAGACTTTAAATTGGCCATAATGAAAATTCTGGGTACCTTCTCTTTCTTTATGTTCTTGGCAAAAACTCTTCAATATTTCGTTTAGAAAGGGCCGACTTGGAGTATCAAATGGTAAGATATATCATCCTTTTATTTTGCTAGAGAATTTAACTAACACAGAACAAGCAAAAATAACAGAGGCCAGCACGCTAGATTCGAAAGACTGGTGAAGTTGTATGGCTAAAGAACCAAGTCATGTGCCCAAGTCGAGTCCCTTAACCAGCATATGCAAAATTGAATCAATTTTGTCAACCTCAGTTTACAATTAATCATTACCGTGGATCCAAGAATTACTGCAGCCTTGTCCAGCCAAAGGGTGAGATGGCTGATGAGGTCGAAGCTTCCTGTCAACCACCTGCCAGAAGGGACAAAAAGCTTGGCCCCTCCTTTGTCCGCAAACGAATTAAGATAGAAGATGGCATTCTGAAACGCTTTAGTGTTGAGAGTGACGCCATCTCCGACTGCTCCAAATTCAGTGATTGTGACGCTGTGAGGACGAACCCTTTCCTCATAATGCCGTTCACAATGTGAACTTCCCACGGCAACGCATTGAGTAGGACCGAGCAATGCAAGTAGCACAAGCACATCCACCAACTGAAATTATGGAACCTCTACACTTTCAGTAAACAAAAAATTTCGCTAGACATTACTTAAAGAAGCTCCATATGGAGCATTCTCATACATATGATAGAGTGCCAAGTTTGTCTCAACAGCTGTATCATCATCAGCTAGTTCAGACACAAAACCTAAACAGGTAAAGGGAATAAAATGAAAACTGAAAAGGTGACGAAGCATTAAGCAGGCAAATAAAAGCAAATATTCCAGCTATTAAAGCTCCACCTAAACGAAAATTTAAGATGAATCCTACTGATTTAAGACTTTCCCGTCTAGTTAATAGACAAAAAAGCTGGTCAGAATAGCAACAATTTGTCAAAAAGAAATTCAACACAAAGTGAAAAGAAAGCCCAGTCCATTAAAGGTGGGACAAAAATGAAAGAATTCAGGTGCTCTGCTTGAACAAGTGAGCAAATAACAGTAGGATTTCACTAAAACACTTCTAGTTGCTCTCATCAGATCCAAACAAGCAGTCTTTTCCAGCTAAATGAAGCAAATGTGATTCATGGGTACAGCCGGATTACACTCTTAGCTCCAGTGCTGATTGATCCATCTCAACCATTCCTTTGAGATCTTACCACAAACACTACGGCTCAGCGTAGTTTTCCCAATGAGAAAGAGAGAGAGAGAGAAAGACAAAATTTGAAGAAACTTAAACTTACAATGAAGTAACTCTTCATATGACTAAGATCTGGTCTACCTCCCTGGAGCTCAAGCACCAGAAAAGAAGCTGCAACAGCAAAAAAACCAACCGAGAATTAAAAACAAAAGATTAACAAACACCTGCCTCGCTTAATCCTCTGCCGATTTCAATCCTCAATTGAAGCCAAAAAAAAGAAAAAAAGAAAAAGAAAGAAAGAACGAAAAACCAGGCTTTGGCAAGAAGAAACAGAAAAGAATGGTGTTGATGGAAATCAAGATCCAACCCCAGAAATGTTCGAGTGGGAACACTGGGAAGTGATGAGAGAGCTCGCACGAGCACCACCAGTTCACGTACAAATCATTGATTGACAGTGACCGTTGTTGCCACCCGAAACAATCAGCAAGTCGGTCCACCACGACTCTCCATTACTTTTGCCTCTCGAAGAACTCCAACGTTTCTAATATGCAACTCGAAAGAAAGATCACTTCTTTATCAAGACCCTCTTGGTGTGTACCGTAATTGAGGGGACTGATCGAGGAAAGACAGAGAGATCACGAAAGAATGGATCGAAATTCAAGGTGGGGTCACGGGAATTCCTCTGTTCTCGCGTCTCTGACCGTGCTGCGCGTTATTCAATTGAAGAAGACGAAGAAGAAGAAGAAGCAGCAGCAGCAGCAGCGCGGCAGGGCCCCTGTTTTTATATCTCTTTCGAAAGAGTCCAATCTAAGGCTTGTGTTGTCATGTGCACCTCAATGCGAGAGAGAGAGAGAGAGAGAGAGAGAGAGAGAGGATGCATGAGCATCTTTCAGTCTCTCACTCGCAGACTGACACCTCTCTCCTCTCTCCTCTTCGTCCTCTTCGTCTCAATGCAATGTTGAAACTGGCAACTTCCCTTATAAACTCAATCATAAAGGCTCGTGATTTCCGCTGAACACTGGCCTATAGTTTCGCATTCACTCCCCCTTGCTATCCCCTCTCCTTAACAACGTGTTCTTTTTCTCTTTTCCCCCATGTTCTCTCTCTCTCTCTCTCTCTCTCTCTCTTCCAATGGGATTACACTCCACTCGCCATAATCAAGTGATCTCCAATCAAACATCGAATGCTCCTGTCGAATCTACCTAAACCCACTTCTCCATTACCCTTTTTACCATAGCTTACAGTCCTAGACTCCCCTGTTCTTTCTGGTCCCAAACGCTGTTGGTCAAATTCTTGCATTGTGAGGAGGGCTATTGAATATCATTTCCCACGGTAATGTTAATCCCAACCGAGGCTCGGTCCAGTTGATTTCTTGGGCCGGCAGAGAGGCGAAATGACCAGAACGCCCTCGAGATTTTTTCAAATCCAACGTGAGCCTTAGGTTTGTGGATGACATTTGGCTCCTTCGTGTTTAGGGACCACCGCCAGCTCAGATTTGACCCCATAAGGAAGCTACATACTTGGAGAGCAAAAAAAAATTGAAAAAGAAAAGGTAAATTATTTTCTTTTTGTCTAGTGATAATAGTCTCCTTGCTTTTCACTCCCAACCTTTTTCCTGTATTAAGGAAACATACTGTTATTGTATAGGGAACACTTTTATTTTAGTCCCCCTCAAACATGCGAAAGACTGAATGACAGCAACTTTATTTGCTGATCAATAATAATAAAAAAGAAAATTTAAATTATCGAGTTTGAGAACTCTTAACGTTAAAATCAACGTTAGCACGGATGAAAACCGTATCGGGCCGGCGCTCATTTAACCAATCTAGTGAGTTTAATCGAGTTTGAGAAACTCTTCAACGAAATACGTGTTCAACGAGCAACCACTTGTTGTATTAGTACTTTGCAAATTGGGATGACTCGATCTATCCGGTAAATATAGTGAGTTGGTTATGAATTGCCGAAGTCATATTTCACAAGGATTACCAAAATGTAAGAGAGCTATTTAAAAGAAAAAAAGGATTCACATCAAGTGACCTTAGGATTTGGAGAACTTATGGTCGGAGGAAATAATGTCCAAAAAGAGAGGGACAGCTGTGGAAGGCAGGACAAGAGAGGAACAAGGAGGGAAAGTGAGACTGAGTGTGTGTGGGGGGGATGGTTTTGGTTTCCAAAGTCAGGCAGGCATCCAATGCAAGGCAGTGCCTCTTGATTTCACACCTATGCATGAAAAGGAACTTGAATGTCTCTCCAACTTGTCTCATGATATCATCAAACTTACCCTCAAGTCCTTGTGTGTCGTCTTTCTTCATTCCAAGCCGAAGACTCTTTTTACATTTCATGGTTCTATTTTCTATTTTTTGCTGGGTATTTTGATAGTTCAATGTTGTTCGGATTTAAATAATAAATTGCACCGTTCTCGGGCTATTCTAACTTTCAAGATGATAAATTGCGACATATAGTTTCCCGCAACGTTGGCATGGGGTGAGTTCTGTGTTTGACCCCTCGTGCACGTCCCGTTTTGCATCCTCTTACTTGCACATGATGGATTTTGAGCATCCTTTCTCTCCTTTCTATAAGGAGTAGTACATTGTCAAGCAATTGGATGGGCATTTATAGTTTAATGCTATGATACCTAGGTAAAATGAGTTTATGCGTCACTCACATGCACAGCATTCTTATTGACCTATATTTTTATGAGTTATGTGGCATCCTAATCATATTTTTACTCACGAATATCTGTTTTGAGCAGTGCGAGATATATCAATGCCACCATCGTTTCCATCCATCTACATACGAGAGAGACTGTTGCTTTTGATTCTACAGATATTTCAAAGTCATTGAATATGCAATTGACGTATCGTAAATAAACACATCATGAGAAGGATAAGTTCCCTTCCGAAGCGGATCATCGGGCATGAAGATTATAGCCCTAAGCATCATCAAAGAGCTTAAGCAATCTGTTGCTTCCATTTGATTGATGGAGCGTTCCTTAACAGCTACAACAGCTACAGAATAATCATCTGTAATTTCTAATCATGAGCAATTGTTTCGTGCCTTCTTCACCTATACACCTCCCGATGCAATCAGTTTAACTACTGGGTTGTCCTTTGACAGGCATGTATACGCATAATAATTACAGACATTAACTAGTGACATGCTTCTTGCATTTTCATGGATATGGGACATGCATTATCGCCTTCACTGATGGTATCATCTATTTTATTCACCAACTTTTGACAAACCCATGATATGTTCACTTCATCAGTCTAGTTACCATATTCACAGAAAAAATGTCCTTGGGTATGTCCATTTTACTATTATTATTCTATTTTGTTATACGTTACATAATTTGATGTACACATTACCCTACCAAGATCAATTCCGCCCTACTACATGGACTTGTAACTAGTGTACATTGAAGAATTTCCTGCATGAATATATTTGTTGAATTGGGGCTAAGCCGTGGATCAATTTTTTTGTTTTGTTTTTTTTTGGGTATAAATATGTAAGTGTCATTTATTAGATGAAGTACGGAAGCTTAGGAGTATCTCCCAGCATTACAAACACAGCTAATTATGCGAGAATATGAAGGTAGGAAGCCTTCACATAGTTGCTAGCAAAATATTTGCCTAGGAGGGTCTACAATTTTGGAAAAGTGAAGCCATACCTCTCACAATTTTATGTATCCTAGCCAAAAGAAGATGCATATCAATTGACTTATTTTAGAAACGTCTAAGATTGCGCTCCATCCAAATACAATACATGGTCGCTAAGAATGATACCTTGAGGAGCCGCGCTTTCAAATTCTTGCCTCTTAATATCTAATGAAGTTCAAAATCCCATTCTCTTGAAGAACGCCAGACACCATTCTGTGTAAGGATACTTCGCCATATACTCCCAATCCATTTACACTCAAAGAATAAATGAGTTATGTCTTCTATAATGGATATATAGAAGTTACATCGAATATCGACTGAAGGCTTCTATCGTGATATGGCCTTTGCTTTTGGTGATCTATCTTTATAGGCAAGCCAACCTATCGCTGGTCCATATCAAAATGTACCACTCCACAATCAGTCCCACTTGTCTTAATTCCTGGCATACCTCTCTGTGATAGTATCTAGAGTTAGAGACGATCAAGGTTAGAGCGGGTCTCAGCTTTGGAAGACATCACCAATTCCAAGCCATATTGCCCTTAATGTCAAGTTGCATAACTGAAAAACTTCTGCATTTAGTGTGGTAAACCCAATTACTCCATAGGGAAAAGGAAGGATAATTGATGAGAGTCCATAACATGTGACCTAGTAATACTTTGTTCCATAATTTCAGATTGAGTAGACCTAGTCCCCCTCCATTTTTAGATGAATAAACTACTTTCCATGCAACTTTATGCGATCGCCACAGATCAATCTTGTGGCTAACCTATCTTTTCTTATTCGCTAAGCGTAGTCTCAACTATCTTTAAGATAGCTAATAATTTGTTGATGAAATTCTTATGCTGCTAGGATTATATTCTCCCTAATTATTTACTTAATTATGGACTTAAGCATCAAATCCACGGCCATCCTCAAGATTAGCTTCAACTCAACTGGGTTGAATCGAAATGCATCGATGCCACTAGTATTCATCTCTTAATGAAGTGACTACAGCTGCGAAACCCTAATCACTCGTCGCTTGAGCAAGAGTCACAATATTAACAAACACCTCAGTGGGCAATTGAAAACTTAGTTATCAACCAAGTGACTAATCAGCAACCACTAAATGACAAGCGTCCCTCGTAATTAAGCAATGAACAGAGTTAAAGAGAAGGTCTCATGTATCCAAGATTCAAGCTATACCAAAACTCTTGTGGATCATATGCTTCAAGGAAAATCCTTCCATTCTTTAATCGACAAGAACCCTAACCAATGTTAAGAGAGAGAGAGAGAGAGCATCTCGAATCTTGATCCACACTAGTCACGTACATTAGCTAACAAATACATATCCTTGAAGTCCCACCTTGGTAGCTACCTAAAACATGATTCATCACTCGTGTTGGTGGGACAATTTTCTTGCTCTTATAAATATGAATTGTACTAGAAAAATCAATTATCATCGTCTGTCCGCAAACACATAAAGTGGTCCACCTTAAAGCGACACCAAGCCAACCTACTCTTGTCTTTAGCACATTAATAAACTTCAATAATGGAGATAGGAACATGAGCACCCATCACTATCCTCATGTGGGGGACACCCATAAATTGGATTTAAATTGAATTTCTTCAACAACAAAAAATCACCCACCTCTTACGTTGTGAGTACGTCTCAAACACATCCTAGAATTCAATATGTGCATCAAACCCTAAGTGTGGAATGCAGTCTAAAGTTGATTTATATGGTCAAACCCATTAGGAATGGAGGGAAAAATGTTAATGGGAACGACGGGCTTGGGTTATATTACTTAACTTATATAGGAGGGAAGAATTCATCCCAAAAAGGGTACCCAATTATAAGTTCTTTTTGTTTTGACAATTTTTTATTTATTTGGTCGCTTATGAGATATATAGGATTTAGCTGCTTAATTATGTGGAGGGGTCCTTTCGTTTTAGAAACGTTATTAAATCTCTTAGAATATAGTCGTCATTGTGCCATTAGCGATAGTCAATTTATCAACAGTACAAGGTCCTAATGGAATCACAACGACCTTTGCTTCATATAATTGATGGCCAAGAGGAAGACCGTATTGTAAGGAAGAATATATATGTGGGGGTCTTATATCGTCAGAACGAATTCTGATGTTTGCACTTTGGAAGCATGTGTACGCACACACTTCACAAGACTTGTGAACCAAGTCTTTCTATTGGGTCACAATCACATATTTCATCCGACAAAAAAATTAAAATTCAGAAGAAAAAAAACATCAATTGGTGGAAAAGGAATTACTATATTACCTTCCAAGTTCCAACCAAAAATTAATTGACAGAAAGGCCAAATCATTCTTGTTCAACCATCTGTGACTGTTGATTCTTTTAGAACCCTAAAATAAATGCACCAATCAGCAGCTTCTGTTTTCCATCTTCTCCTTGTTATTGTAACTTCAGATGCTAGGGTTTTGCCATTTGGCCACATTGCATTCTTCATTTAAAAAATTTAGGATCTTCTCTTATGGGGCACCTAGAGAGGGTTTAAAAGAACTAGAGAGGCCGACTGTTGTGTGATGTTCGAATATAAAATGTAATGGCTCCAAGATAAGTACTTTTGCTGATCTGCTTAAATTTGTTCTCATGCTAATAATGATCGAATTAATTTGATAGTGGGCTCACAACATGTGCCAACTCCATGGACTCTTCCGGATCTACCTACCAACTCGAATTATGCTTTTTTATTCAGTTTATTAGAAGGTGGAAGGATGATCACGGGGGCCTAGAACCCTGGAAGGGATTAAAGAATGAATATTAATGCAATTTGAAAAAACACTATGTGACACTCGTATCACATGACATTCTGACGTGACATCACAAATTCAATCAAATTTTGTTCCTTTTTTAAGGATGAATCGAAGAAGAAGCCATTTAACTTAGTGTATTATGAGATAGATCATCATGTTTGGTAATGTAATACAAAAGAGTTTCTTGCGATTTAAGCGAACGGCAAAATTTGATTTCTCACACCGGCACGTACTTGAAATACCCACGTGAATTCCGACTCCCATGTTACCCGATATGTCATGTTAGTCCGGATCATTCGTGGGTTCTGAAATTTCTCACCTATGATTCGTCAACGCAAGCAAAAAAACTAGAAAAAGAAACGAAGGTTAATGCAATGATCACAAACATGTACCGTATAAACTAGTGCCTAATCTTTGGCTATGTTTGAGCTCGACGCTTCATCTGATAGACATATGGTTCAACTCATTTTTCAGCCTCTTCGCAACCTTTCACCACGAATTCTAAAAATCGATGAAAGTGGGAACTTCACATTTTCCTTTTTGCAACTTAAATTAGTACATTTTGGGTGAAAAAGAGAGAGAAGAAAGTCTAAATCCGTAAACTATTAGCATTCCAATAGTTTTATGAAATACTACCCGAACAGTCCTCTAGAAAATATCTTAATCTCCGATTATAAACCTTACCCCATGAAATTGTTTTGTCAGTACATATAAACGTTGCAACATAAGATTATGGGATAATTCCAAAACCATCTCCAGTTTTCCACCTTTAACATCCGTATATTACGATTTACATCCTCGCGTTTCATAAACTACAATTTGTATCGTCCAATATAACAGTTGCTTAAGTAATGGGAAAGACAATGGAGAGAGAAAGGCTTGTTGATTTTGTTTGAGTTTTCTTGTTCTTTTCTTATCTCTCCCGATCTAGTTCTAGATTTAAGAGTTTGAACTGTCCCAATCTAGTTCTAGATCTAGAAGCTATCATCTCCGTATTTAGATTTGAGAGTTTACTAATTTTTTCAAGGATTTAACCCTGTGCTTTGTCCGTATATAGGTACTTTGCCTCCAGTGTCAAGGGTGATAGCAGAAAATCTAGCATCTCGCTAAACTATGAAGATTTACTCTTCCAAATCTTAAATCTGTGTTTGTTCAAGCGGTTTTGGTTATCTCCATATGGTGATGGTGTAGAGGAAGCTGAACCTAGGCACGCACCGCCAACTGGCAAAGCTGTAGTTATAGGACAAATTCATTTTCGGCATGTGCTCATCATTGACAAAGATACAAGATCCACTGATCGACAGTCGATATTTTGTTTGACAGATCTATTCTTATGAAACAAGTGTTTGCTTAACCCTTCTGATGCTCTGTTGATCCCCCTTGTTTTCTAGATTTGGCTTTGTTTTATAATATTTTGGGTTTTTCTCTGCTTTGATTTGCTTTGCTATGAAAGTTTATGTACTTCTCATGTATCATTTTGAGCAATAAATGCAATTTTCTTTCCATAAAAAAAATTGGAAAAGGTAATTGCAATGACTATAAAACTCCTCGAAAAAATTATCAGAAAAGTCATAAACTTATTGCACTTTTGCCAATTTAGTCCAAAACCTTTTAAGTTTGTTAATTGAGTCATAAACCTTTTGGATTTGTGATGATTCAGTCTTTTTGGTCGGCCAATGCTGACATGGACAACTTTTAATGATATTTTATTATTTTTCAAAATTTTTTCCTCTTTCCTCTAGTTAGAAGGAGGAAAAAAAATTCGAAAAATAAAAAATATCATTAAAAGTTGCCTATGTCAGCACCAGCGACATTATGTCAGCACCAGCGACATCACATCAGCATCGGCTGACCAAAAGAACTGAATTAGCACAAATACAATAGGTTTAGGACTCAATTGGCAAAAGTGCAATAGGTTTAGGACTTTTTTGACAATTTTCCATTAACTCCTCTCTTGAAAAATCCCTCAATCTGAGCCCATCTCACGGAATGATTGCATCAGTTTCTTACCGCGGATAACTCTTTCAGTCGATTGACCTTTGCCCTCCTGCTCAAGTTCTTGCACAAATTCAGGAGGCTTTGACTTTTTGCATCCCCATCATGGGGATACAAGAACGCTGCATGCTCGGGAAACATGCCTTGGAGTCTTTGATAAATGATTCTTTTCCCTGCTTTGACTAATATTATATAGGGGCATTCTGGGAATAATAATGACATTCAAATCGAAATGAGATCAAGACTTGAGGGTGACCTTTTTAATTTTTCCCTCAATTTATTGTCGTCAACTTTAATTTATTTATCACTATACACATCTTACTAGGTCAAAAAATCGATTACTATTATGTCTCAATGTTCATACATAGAAGGGGGAGGAGTATGGAGTAGCTAAGCAGATGTTCAGGGCTCCTCTATAGTCAGGTCAGCGCCCGCTTGGAGGCTCGACTTATGATCGCTCGAGAAACCGCTTCTCGAAGTGACACGTCGTAACTTCACGCTCATTTCCGATTATTCGATACAAGATCTCACAGCATGCAAGTACTTATAAATCAACAAGTAATACCATGGTAAATAGTCGCGAATCAGTGCAAAGCGTTGCAAATCACAAAATAGTCACTTAGAATTACGGGACGCTTGAAAGTATCCACTGGAGTGATTACGTTTAAGGTATTGAAGTATATTAAGGCGACTTTCCAAAGACATTATCAACATTGAAAAATGATTTGCTCAAGCAGCAGCCTGTGACTAGAGAAAAACTAATGTTTCAGTTCTGATTAACAAATGAGCATTCCTGTAAGGCTATCACATAAACCTGGGAATGAAGAAGATAGACTTGAAATTAAACAAGGCATTTCGGAGACACGGTCGAGAAACCAAAACTAGCTGATCGACGAGCCCTAGTAACTTCTGCCCCAGTAGGACCATTTTTTGGCTGGCTTTCCCGACGCAAAGCATTTAGTACCTGCATGCGTAATTAGATGCGGAAATCATATGAATGACGTTGCCAATCTTATAAACTTGGTTGGTAAGCAAATGGTACTGCGTTAGACACTCTTCACAATCTATTATTACAACACCATGGAGTTCTGCAAGTTAAATTGTAAAGCTCCGTAGGAAATAAGCAATTCATCGTATAAATACCTTCATATCCAACCAAAATACAAGAAGTGAACAACAATAGTACCTTTGGGAAGTTCAGGCTGATCGAATGGGGAACAAAGTGTCTTGACGGCCCCCATTTCGCCTTTTGTCCGCACTTTCACATCTTTCTCTACCTCCTAGAAAGCCATAAAGGTTTACGCTCCTTAAGAAAACAATGAACACAATAAAAAAAAAAAACTTCAGTTCTACCAGAGGGGAATATTACTTCCTCATCACACCAAGGGGCTAGAATCATTTTCTTTTTGCCAAGTGCATGGATGAATTCATCCCAAGTCTTCACAATCTGAATGCAAGCATCTTGCTTTTGTTTTGCAGCGTCAAACAGGCTTTGCTGTACGTCAGCTAGGATTTTCTTGACTTCCTCAACCAAGCTGGCTTGTGGTATATCACTTTTTGCAGAATTGTCACGGCGAACAGCACGTACCTGCAAAACAAGATGCAAATTATAAACCGTGCCCTACTGACTGTAATCAGAAAATGAACATATCAAAAAGCACTGTCAAAATGGAATGCAAGGACATATCCCTCCTTACTTGATTCTTTGCGAAGTCCTTTGGACCAATTTCAATCCTCAGGGGTACTCCTTTCATTTCCCAATGTGAGTACTTCCAACCAGGTGAATAGTTATCTCTTAAGTCTACCTCAGCTCGGATCCCAGCCTCACACAAGGTGTTCACTGTGGCAGTGCAGGCATCGAATATTCCTTGAGTATCAGCATCCTTGTATGGAACAGCAACAACAATTACTTGCACGGATGACACTTTAGGAGGGAGAACCAACCCCTTGTCATCACCATGTACCATGATCATCACGCCAATCTGCCATAAGAAAGAGAGAAAAAGTCAGCATTTTGGTCATAGAGCCACCAAGAAGAATGTGTCAATATCTATGCTGGCTAATCATGCAACATAAACAAAGATGGATTTTTGCTAAACACAGGACACACAGTATACTAGCCCCCATGTAAGATAGCACCATTACTAATCAGACAACCAAAAAGGGGTATTGAGTTCGTGAGCTATACCGTTCTCGTAGTATAGGCCCAAGAATTCTGCCAGACCATGGCCTTCTCCCCCTTTTCATTCTCAAAATTAATCTCGAACATTTTGGCAAAATTCTGCCCCAGGCAATGCGAAGTTGCACCTTGTATACCACGACCAGTGTCGGGAATGAACGCCTGCCACATGATACCAAAAGGAAGTGATGGAGAAAATAACACTCGTAACAAAGCAAACAGCCACTTTGTTCAATAGAAAAGAAGAAAACAGAACAGGCACAAACTTTTGCCATTTGGTTCTCAGGGTACCTCAACAGTCGTCGTGTAATAACCACCAGCAAACTTTTCCAGCTCACTTTTCTTTCCCTTTATGACCGGGACAGCTAAATATTCTTCATATATACGTCTGTAGAGTTCCAATATATCAAGAACCTGAACAAAATAATGGCCTACTTGTAAGTATTTCGATATCACATCAATTGTGCAGGGTTGAGCTTCTAACTGAAACTTACTCAGGCACTGTTAGCAAATAACAAGCCACAAATAGATGGGTCTAAGTCAAATTTGACAGCGCATACAATCACTTGTGAAATCTACTCAAGTTTTCAAGGGCCTTCTCATTTATTCTTGGCTGTAATTTCACTTCAAATATAGCATACACTTTACTAATAAAGAAATGCTCCTTACCACAGAAAACAACATAATAAGAACCACAAGAACCCGAAATCAAACAAAGAAAATCAAATATTATCTTCAACACCAATTTTTATGCCAAAAATATATTATGAATCCAACAAATATAGAGAAGCAAACCTCTGCATCTGCCTCTTCTTTTGTTGCAAAAGCAGTATGACCTTCCTGCCAAAGAAACTCGCGACTCCTGCAGATAAAAGATTTATAGTTCACTCAAGAATCATCTTTTCAGTATTGGACAAACTGTTACATAATGACTTATGCAATCAACTATGCTTGGGGCTAAAACGTAACTCCTGAAGGGACATGACTTTCATAGAACGACTTTCAAAACTATTTGGTGAAATAAACACTCCAGCTGACAAAACCAGCAGTATGTGAGAATCCCCAGCACTGTACAGTGTAGCAAATACATTCATAAATTGGATTGTTGCAAAGCTTAAGTGATGAAAACTATAAAGCATCTCACTCTTTGTACTAACATCCATCAACATATCATAAAGACAACAAAACAGCCACATTATCCAGATAGAAACCTGATAAATGGAGTAGGATGGCTGAACTCCCATCGGACAACATTGCACCACTGATTGAGTTTCAAAGGCAAGTCTCTGTGTCCTCTTATCCATTTTGAATAGTATGGGTACATGACAGTCTCACTAGTTGGCCGGATCGCAATAGGCACTTCCAAATCAGATTCCCCTGATTTAGTCACCCAAGCAACCTGATAGAGTCATTTTTATTCACACAACAATCGCGAATATTCCAGAAAAGTAACCCACAAGCTATCAATTTATGCCTACATTTCTTCTAGCATATAACAACAGAGAAGCACATGTTACCTCTGGAGCAAAACCCTCTATGTGGTCTTTCTCCCTTTGTAAAACACCAGGAGAGACAAACAGAGGGAAATAGCAGTTTTTAATTTTCATTTTCTTGATCTCTGCATCAAAAAATCCCTGCAAATAGAGCATCACTATCAAATTATTTTCTTTGCAGAGTGAAGATAGCTTCATGCCAATGGGATCAAGGATAATGCACCGGGAACACTTAGAGGAAAGAGAAAAGAACTTATGGCATAGATACTCAAAAATCAGTATCACATAATTTAAGAAGAAAATATAGGTGAGAACAAAAGAAAGCAGTAATGTTAAAAGTGCTATTAAATTAAACCAGATGGAAATATAGCCATAGAAATTGTGACTAATGAAAGAGAAGAACAGAGGAAAAAGAGAGTGAATTACAGGATTCAGCAAAGATAAAGAACCCTTTTGACTCAGTTACAAGAAATCACGCTCAATACTCACTTGCATGATCTCCCAAATAGCCACTGCCCAAGGCCTCAAGATATAACAGCCAGATATATCATAGTATTCAATCATCTCGCCACTCACAACAACCTGCATTGTGCGAAGGAGCATAACTGATTAAAATGTCCAACCAAAAATATCACTCCACATACTGCTGAGTGGGCCCAACCTGGTATAATCAGATTTAATATTTCTAAGGCCCCTACCAATATACATGCAAGTTGTCAAAGATTTTTCATTTTTGTGATATACCAAGAATTACCAACAGCACCTCACACTCCACTCCACTTCACATACCGCAAACCCCATAATATTACAAGAACCCTTTTTCCCCAAAAGACCACATGCAGAAGATCACAAAATTTTGCATGAGAATTCGATCTTCCTATCAAGATTCTTTAAGTAGATTATTTCCTTCAATTTGCACAGAATCTTCCACAGAAATGCTGGATAATGTACAGAGTGATCGACAACACGTAGCCGACAAAAAGGCAGTCAAAACATACCTCCGAATACCACTCTCCAAAGTTCTCATCCTTCTTGTTGGAGAGACCTAAACCAGTCTCCTTCTTCACCTCCTTCTTTTTTCCACCTGCATGTCGGTACCACAGATCAAATCAGACACATCTTCGCACCGAGCATTATCTCACAACACAATAGCACAAAACAACATTAGTGAAGAATGTATGAGCTCACTGACCGGCACCTGCATTTACATTGGACTTCTTTGAGTCACCACCAGCCATATCTCTGACCTGATCATTAGCCAATTCCCATTGGAAATGCAAAAGGGTTACGAGATTTACACTAAAAAATGTTTCTTTACGACCGAAATCGACCGTCTCATGCATATATTTCACAATTCTACTGAGCTGTGCAAGGGATTGAAGGTGCAAGAAAATTGAATCGACCAATTAATCCATGGAAACATTATTCATGATGAGAGAGAGAGAGAGAGGGGAGAATTCTTACTGGATGGTGTCTTGACAGGCCCGTCTAACGTTTCACAGTCGAAGTGAAGGTGGTGAGATCCCAGAAAGCGAAGAAGTTGGCAGTTAAAAATAGGAGCCTGCAAAAACCCTAACTAACACGAAGAGGCTTAAGTTCGTGACTCGTCAAAGATTTGGACAGGGCAGGGTTGACCCAGCCAATCCCAAAAAAAAAAAATAATAATAATAATGAAAATGAAAATGAAAAAGTCTGTAAATTTCCTATTTCATTCTTCAATAATCCAAAAAAAAAAGAAAGTGTTTGGTGGTACCGTGAAAATTTTACTTAGGAGGTTTGCAATACGAAAAGAAATATCTTCTATAATTCGATGGAATATTAATTTACTTTTACTACTTCTATCATTGCTAATACGTCTTCGAAAAACAAAGATAAAAATAGAATCATTTTTAATACTTTGTTAAAAGTATAATAAAATCGGACGAACCTTAATTTTCTTTTGATCGATTGAAATATCCATTTACCAAGAGAAGTGACTAATTAGCGCGATTGTGTGACCAAGCAAAAAGAGAAGTATACTTCTCTCGTTTCAAATGCTCATTCTTATTAACTTTTTATTTCTTTTTTCACACAAATAACATCCACAATTTATATAGACATTACAACTCCGTTTGTTTCGAAAAATGAGATGTGACAAACATTTTCTTAAAATAAATGAAAGAATAAATATTTTCATCGAAAATGTTCAAACATAAATTGTTGTTGATAATGGAAATATTTTTTACCGACTAATTATTACAATTGATACAAGCTATCGTTTTTAGGAAAAATTTCATTCATTTTTCACGAAACAAACGAAGCTTACAATATCGATCAAACTTTTCCACACCTCGCCTTAGAGCTGTCCCTTGAGGCATGACAAGCATCTTTAGGGTTCTTGACCGCATTTTTGGCAAGTATTGCTTATTAGAATAGGTGGCCTAGATACCTGTTTTAGCAGTTGGTTAGCAGGTTTATCTTGCGAGGCCAACCAGATATAATTGCATATGTTTTTTAGGACCATGCAACCTTCCATAGCCAGTGCCATTCATTAGCATCTCTGAATTCTTTATTCACTGTAAGCAATTGGTAGCCTGACTTCACTGAATGGGTAACATCTGATGTACCTTGCCAAATGAGGGTTGTCTTCTGGTGCAGTCGCCGTGCAAAGAGGAAAAGAGACATCTGGAGTTTCACTTCTTCAGTCAACAAATGTGACTAGCATCAGCCTTACATTCTGATTCACAGCTTCAACTAATAATTATAAACAGATAAGCATAATTAGCATATGCCTTACCAACCTCATAGCTCTTAACTTTTCAAATGACATCATAAAACCAGAAAAGCATGCAAAGTAAAACTAGTTAAAGGACTAAATGAACAAATTTTTATTGCTCATGGGCTTCATAGCACTGTCATCTGTGAAATGGGATGGAGAGACAACCTCAGGTACAACTTAACCAACCAATAAGAAAACAAAGAGTCAAATGTTTAGGGCAAAAAATTGTAAGAGATAAAATGGTACTGCCAATCCATATACCCACCACTCTCCCCCAACAAGAAGAAACAGATGTGGCCAAAAAACAAGAAGAAACAGAAGATGGTCTCCTTTCGGCAATATGACGGTGCGGATCCAAGCTTTTGAGTTCGGAAGTGACTTAGCCACAAAAATTCCGCAGGATGCATCAGCTGGGTTCGGGAGGAACCACTCTTAAGCTTCGCATCCACTCGCAGAAGCTAGGATCATCAAAGTGAAGGAAACTGCTTTTCAGCTTTGTCCTCTGTTCTGCCGTCAAACTCCGAAGTTGTGGGAATCTTGCTTCCTGCAAATCAAAATCAAATTGCATGTTCAATCCACACTCTCAATATCAAGCCTTCTCTTGAAGACGTGAAATGACATTCGCAAGAATCAATAGGGCGATGTGATGCTAATTTTTACCACTCACCTGTTCATAAGGAGGATCTTTGTGTGCTGGAATCAAACGGGAAACAAAATACCGGGCCTGAGAGCTTCCCTCCTGTTGAACAGGTAAACCAATATAAGCATTTTCATCATGTGAATAACGCTCAACGAATTAAACAAAAGAGTGTGAAGGAGGAAAAACCTTAAATGCCAGTATTCTAGGAGCTGGAAATCGTGATTCCGTGAGTTCTTCAGCCAATGTTCGGCAAGCCGCTAAAGTCGCTGCGCTTTTCCCTTCATCAGCAGCAAGTTCAGCACCCTATTCATCAATCGATGGGAAAGTTGTTAACATGATAATTAGAAAAGAAAGGCTACAAGAGTGACATATGATAGCAGGGAGCAATTCCCTATGCAGAGAATTTATAAACAGTAAATTCCGGAATGTGCAGCAATTCCAACTGGGTTAGACACTAAGATCTAAATTTATATTTTCCTAGTCATTCATCAAGGTGTATCCTGCATAATTATGGGTCTAACTATCACGTGAAGAAGATTATATGTGCATGAAGGTGTCACAGGCATGTTCTTACGCAAATGCTCTGGTGCAAAGACTAAAGAATTTCCTAATTACGCATCAAAGTCAAGCAATGAATAGGCCGGATAAGCAGGCATAAACCCACTCAATACAAACAGATAAAGACTGTCTATTGGTGGCATGAGGCTCTGGAAAAAGACACATGGAGACACAGACACAATCCCACCCATGCAGACAAATGACGGAAAAAAAGATAAAGTGAGCAAGAGAAGTTTCTCTGATAGTATTAAGAAAGAGCAAACTATTCCCAATGTCCCAATGGGGAAACCGTCAGGTACCTAAAGGAGTACCCACTAGCAGCCGGCATCAAAACCGACAAGTAACCAACAGAAAATGGCACCATCAAGCATGACAAATTAAGTGAAAGGTTGAAGTAGCTGACCATCCAAATGAAGACATCCGTGCCATGGTCCAGAACTACAGCCGTATCAGATTGCATTGCCAGGTCATAAGCCGGAAGTTCTTCAAAAGTGCCCCCTTCCCGGTGCATAAGACATCGAGGAGCTACCATGCGAAGTGAGAGATCAAAAGATGAATTTAGAAACAAGTTCCTCAAGACAGACCTCTCATCTTCATGGCCAACTATGCTACCCAAGAGAGGACCCCTTTTAAGATGAAACATAACCTCTGGCAACAACGAGAGCTCCTTTGGAAACCGACAAAGCTTTGACTTTGGTATTTGGGACCCGAATTTCAGAGTGATATCCTTAATTCTTTCATCTATTGTTGCTCGCATGTCAATTGCGTCTGAATGATTTTTTGCCCGCAATAGAGTTCGCTTGGCAATAAGAACTGCTGCTACTTCATCTTGGACACTATCAAGATATGCTGAAACACTATCAACAGTGGGCAGTCTAACTGTAATCACCCTAGAGATATCAGCTTGATACACATTTGAATATTGTATTGCAAACTGAAAAAATACATGATCACTTTTGATGTCGTTCTTTGTTTCCATGGAGATTGAGAAACTCTGGGTTTCTTCAACACTTAACATTTGGATCGAAAGAGCAACGTCATTTTTAAAGCTTTCATGGGTGTCTACATGGGCCTCTTCACCGGGACCTACAACTTGAGTAATGAGAATATCATCTGAACAACGAATCTCCAGCAACCCGTGAGACCCAGCAGCTCTAGTAGCTGCTCTCTGCAGGTTCACACCAAATGCCTCCCCAAAGTCATCATGAAGGATCAAGACACCTCCGGAAGCTTTTGCTAGAGGCTGCAAGATAGGAACTCTCACGGGGCAAGTTCCAGCACACAGAATGTCAATTACCGTATTATTTCGATGAGCTTCACGACCAAGGTGTTCCATCCATTTTGTTGCTGTCTTTTCCATGTGGGCATAGTTAGGATGAGTGAAAGAATGTGGGATTGATCCACGCCCGTAGGTACAAGGACCACCAGCACATACAATGATTCTGCCATTCCCTCCTGACCTTTTTACTATTCCCCTAGACATTTCTGCTGATGGCCCTTGAATTAGACCAAGAGCAACTTCAAGCGCAGTACCGAGACATCTGTCTCTAGAAACCTCGGGAACGTCCAACTTGTATGGCCTAAATGACGAAAACATTGCATGCGCTACAGGTTGTGAAGCATGCATTGGCGATAGGTATAACCCTGTCCCATATATTAGTGCTTTCAGGGACTCTTGAGTTGGCGATTTATCACCAGGTAGCACATCAGCCGATGCAACCGACTCCTCTGAAAAGTCATAGACTGAGACAGTGCGACCATAGAGTATAATTCCGATCCTTGTTGTAGGGGGAAGTGAATTGACGAAGGCATGTAATGAACTTTGTAAATGCTGGAGGTGTGCCTCATCTAGACACTCATCTATTACAAGCACAATGGGTGCAGACATTCTAGAATCTGACACTGGAATAAAACCGGGTCTTCTATTCCCAGTTTGCACATAATCAACCATTGGAGATGAAAGCTCCGGAAAATTCCTAAGTTCTTCCTTACTGGAAGCTATATACTCTCCTTCACTAGCATTCAGCTTCCGACAAATGACACATTGCCACTGACCAGAGCCAATCAATATGTTGCAATAAAAATTCGCATAAGCCCCACAGTTCTGGCAACGATGTGGGTCTCGTTGTAGTATTTGAGGACCTGTTGAAATCTCTCGTCCGGGAGAAACCAATGCGCCAAATGCCAAACTGGGCACATTAGCTTGTCTCTTCTGTTTCAATACCTAAACCAATAGCCAACAGACGAAAAAAAAAGTGAGTAAGCAAATCTTCTCTTCTGTATAGATGAATGCGATTGGGTACAAACAAACTGTATACCCTGAATTTAACAGAAATAGAGGTGACGTCTTTTATGACAGAAAATTTGCTCTTAGCAAGATCAAATGAAGGACTAGAAAATTCAACTTTTAGCCAGAGAAAAGAGAACGGGTACCTTTTGAGCCGAAAACAATACATATGGTGCTTTCCCAGTAGATGTCAAGTCCTCTGCAGAATCAGAAACTTGGTGCTGCAAATCACCTGATCCATTTGAAAAGTGAGGGGGGGAAGAAGCTGGCAACGATGACCCAGAAGAGAATGCAACAGGCTGTGGGGTTGCAGGAGAGCTTCGGAAAGGCACTGCGGCTGGCCTGACAGGCGAAGTAAAGACTGGAGGGCCCGGAGGTGTGCTCATATGAGGGGTTGGACTGCCAGAGTGAACTCCATTTGGAGGTGATTGCAAATTAGGGTTCCTGATTGAAGGAGAGGCGAGGTATTCTTGCTGTAATTGCGGGGGAGGAAATCTAGGAGCTGCAGGTGTCAACGGAGGAGGATGCATTGGACTTCTCTCTGTATGAGGGGCTGATGTTCCGGGATTTGATGGAGTCATGGTGATGGGGTATCCGGGTGAAGGTGGTCGTTGGTTAGCCATTGTAAGCAGAAGTTCTCTTTATGGAAAACAACTTTCTCAAGAACTCTCAAAGTAGTCTACACTAATACCAGAGGAAAACACAAATCCCAGAATCCAAAGCTAAAACCAACGACTCTTGACCATAAATAACTGCAATCCCCTTCAGAAGCATATGATGCAAATCGAGGATCTTGTTTTCTTGTGGAAATTTTGACGACCTGAGCCTGTACAGTTGCAATCAAGAGAAGGTATTCATATGCAGCAATTAAATCATATCTAATACTTCAAAAGATTTCCCACCGCGAATAATCTGACTGAAGCTCTTGAATAACCAAAACCCCTACTCAACAACTCCGCCAGAGAACAGCACATATAGGGAAAAAGAATGGATTTTGATCAACACCCAGTTCAAGACACTAGCTGCACAATCAAGAAGCCATCCACAAACTCAAGAAACACTAGATACCCACGACCCACATTTACAATTCACCTCGTATCCGACCCCCATTTCAAGCAACGCCCGGGTGCTCAATTCCCAAAACTCCTAAACAAGTCGGCGCTACTTAAACAGAAGGATCTAGGGTTTGCGCAGGCGGGGGACGAAGAATTCCGATCGCAGACGGATCGAACGGGGCCGAAGGGGGCGGGGAGAGTTCGAGCGTACCTGAGAAGGACGCGCGAATCCAATCCAGGCACAAAGCAAAGCTTAAGCGAGAGCATCAAGAGGCCAATTCATCTTGATCTTGATCTTGGTTCCCCACTCCTGGTTTGACCCTTGGGAATTGACCTCTCTCTGACTTGGAAGGAGCCGCTTCTCTCGCTCGCGAGCGCGCCTCTCTGCTGGGATCACCTGGTTCGTCGACAATTCAAGACACGGGCAAGCTTTAAAGCTCGAGTCTTGAAGCGGAAAGTGCACCCCATTGAAAATAACGGTGGACCGAAGCGGAAAAAAAAAAAAAAAACATATCGGGAGGGAAAAAAAGAAAGAAAAATAGTTACGACAATGCCATTGCTTGTGACGTCAGCGGTCGAAGCTGCCTCGTTGGCGCGTGCTTCTGGATTCTGATTGGGCGTTCGCAATCTTGTGACGTGGATCGTCAAAAGTGAGGGAGGCCCAAAGCATGAATGACTTCACAGAATAATCTTTTCAATTACTCATATTTTGTGACTAATCCATACTATATAATGTGAAATCATAAAAATACCATTTTCATTTGTGTGAATATGATGCGAGTACGATATCATATGACCAGATAAATTACGGTCGGCTGGATCGTGTGACCACGCCGACCTCTCGTAGCCACGCGCAAAGAAGATGATGAATAGTAGTCCACGAGGGCAAGACTAGAAGAGAAAAAAAATTGGTAATGGTAGTTTAGGAAGAATAAAAAGTTCATTAGTCCCTCAATTTGTATGTTGAAAAAGCTGAAAGTCCAAGGTATCTAGGACTTGCCTTGAGCTTTTGCTGAATGGGGTTAGAAAATATTTTCTTAAACATCTCTATTTTGGCCCAAAGGGCTCGATTTCTAAAAGAATCTGACGAATCCGGATCGTTGCTCATCTTTAGTGATTTGTATAATAAAAATAGGATAAAAAAGAAATTATTAAGAGAAATGAACAAGAATGTTTCCACGTGCACGGGCACTGAAAATTTTAGTTATTAAAAAGCTTTCCAGGGTTCCCGGCCCGACTCAATCCAATCGTCACCAACCCGACAAGAGCTCCAAAACCCGACCCACGTGTCCCCTATCCAAGACGATGGCGACATGATCTCAACCTCTCTCTCTCTCTCTCTCTCTCCCCGCACTGAGCTCTGCAACAATCCCCATAGCTTCCCACTTTTTTGCCCTAGATGTTCGCAGGAACCCACTCATGTCCACTCGCGTTCCGCCACTCCCCCTGACTCACTGAGTCGAAGCGCCCCCCCTCTCCAACATGGAGCGCGACGACCGCCACGGCTCGCGTAACGGCAGCTGCGGGCGCTCCCCCAAGAAGGCCAGGCTCCCCGACCCTCCCCACCCCATCTCCGGCCCCGAGCTCCGGAGCGAGTTCTCCCACCACCAGCGCGGCGTCGCCCGGATCAACAACGGCAGCTTTGGCAGCTGCCCGGGCTCCGTACTCGCCGCCCACCGGGACTGGCTCCTCCGGTTCCTCCAGCAGCCCGACGACTTCTACTTCAACTCGCTCCGCGGGGGTATACTCCGGTCTCGGGCCCTGATCAAGGACCTCATCAATGCCGACGACGTCGAGGAGGTCTCGCTCGTCGACAACGCCACCACGGCTGCGGCCATCGTGCTCCAGCAGGTGGGCCGCGGGTTCGCTGAGTCGAGGTTCGCGGCCGGCGACTCCGTCCTGATGTTCCACTGCGTGTTCCAGGCAGTGAAGAAGTCGATTCAGGCGTACGTGGCGAGCGCAGGGGGCTCGATCGTCGAGGTCGAGTTGCCGTTCCCCATGAGCTCGGATGAGGAGGTCATTGCGGCGTTTAGGAGAGGGTTAGAGAGAGGGAAGAGGAATGGTAGGAGAGTGAGGTTGGCTATAATTGATCATATTACCTCGATGCCATCGGTGTTGATTCCGGTGAAGGAATTAGTTAAAATTTGTAGAGAGGAGGGCGTAGATCAGGTTTTCGTGGATGCGGCGCATGCGATTGGTAGCGTTGAGGTCGATGTGAAGGAGATTGGAGCTGACTTTTACGTGAGCAATTTGCATAAGTGGTTCTTTTGCCCGCCTTCCGTGGCATTCTTGTATTGCAGGAAATCATCGGGTTTAGTGAGCAGCATGCACCATCCTGTGGTTACACATGAATACGGGAATGGATTGCCGATAGAGAGCGCCTGGATTGGCACAAGGGATTATAGCTCTCAGCTTGTTGTGCCTGCGGTGTTTGAATTCGTGAAGAGATTCGAAGGAGGGATTCAGGGGATCATAAAGAGGAACCACGAGCAAGTCGTGGAAATGGGACAGATGTTGGCAGGATCTTGGGGGACGAATCTCGGGTCTCCACCGGAAATGTGTGCTAGTATGATCATGGTTGGTCTTCCCTCGAGGCTGTGTATTTTCAGCGGAGAGGATGCTCTGAGGCTAAGGTCGTATTTGCGGGAAAATCATGGGATTGAAGTGCCTATACACTATCAGGCTCCGGCTGATGGTGTTGATGGACCTAGGGACAAGGATGGAAGCATAACAGGATATGCTCGCATTTCTCATCAAGTTTACAACACTGAAGACGATTATTTCAAGTTCAGGGATGCAATAAATCAACTGGTTGAGAATAATTATACTTGCAAAATGCTCCTTATAGAGTGAAAAAGGTACTCTTTTTCACCCATGGGATCATCTCATAGGAGGAACCATAATTTCTATTCTTCATGCCTTCTACGGCACGAACTTAGCGCCTCTCCTATCCTACTTTATAGCATCTTTATCTTCATTGTGGATGGAATATGCGGCAGTTGCCATTCTATTCGTTGATCTGAGTTAAGCACAGCAATTGCTATTTCGGACATTTGGCTCATTTGAACTCTCTGATGATTGAATAATCAGCTCTTTAGGCATTTCAGGACCGCTTCTTGTGTGCCAGTTGATCACTTGGTTTGTCAAATGCTGCTGGCTTGACCTGTTATTTTTCTCTTTGCTTCTTGTAGCATATTATCTATTAAACACAACTCTTTTATGGGCTTTTTTGGTATTGTATCAGAGGATTATTGTTATCTGAGATTGATATAGAGCACTCCCTTACTTTAGTACATGATTGCATGCTTATATTGTTCTTCTGCTTAGGCTTCCTTTAGAACATTTTCTATGGGATATCTTAGGATTTGAACATTTTCCCTGTGAAATTTTATAAACTATTTTGCAGAAATGTGACAAAGTCTGCCCCGTATGAGTTGCCTTTTGACTTTTTAGCATAGAGACGTGTAGTCCTTGGACTAAATGTTTATTTATTCTGTAGATTCTTTGCTCTCAGAGATTCCTATATTTAAATTCCTTACCTTGAGCTGCAGTTATATGCGAGCAATTTCCATCAAATGATTGACTGTCTTGAGGCCTATTTGAAATAAGAAAACCAGGACAATGGCGGTTTTGACTGGACTGATACTAACTCTAGGTGTGAGGTTTCATTCCGATGGCACTTCACTTCTATCTTTGCCTAAATAACTCTTTATTTAGGTTTCAAGGTTCAATTGAAAAGTGGACAGAGAGACCCCATACCAATAGCTTGTGAATAAGTTATGGTTGATTTGCTGTGTGGATACTGATTTGCACTTAGAATGTTATTTTAAGCTTCCTCTGCTTTCGTGCACTTCATCTTAAAAAACGTTGAAGGTGGATGTCATGTTTTGCATACATTTGTTTTGCTTGGCTAGAGTTTCTGAATAGCCTCTTCTTACTTTTCATGCTGTGGTGGCAGATTCCGTTCATGATTAGCAGTTGACGAAACCTTGTTTGGAGTTGTGCAACTCTTTCACTACTGTGCCAATGTCTGCGGCTTGTTATGATTTGGTAACACGTAGATGGCCGGGTATGTGGTCTTCAAATCCTTGATGGTTTTCCTAGAATAACTGCTATGAGCTGACACTTGTGGATGAGACATAGCCATATTGTATCGACATAAATGGTGAATCTCAGAAAATTTGACCATTAGTTCCAATTCACTAAAATTTCAATAGTTGTCCTGCCGATGTGGTCCAACAATAGCTTGATAATTGAGTTTTAGTTTGTCTTAAAGATTGATTGTCGAAATCTCTTCCAGTGGAGACTATTTGTGTATGGTGAAGCCAAAGCCTAGAGTAAGAGGTGATGTGCACAGATTCAACAAGTTGCCGGAAATTAATTTATCATGTTTTGTCGATGAATTGAAGTTTGGTTTCGAACAATTCCCGGACAGACAGCACTTTCACTTTCTTCTGTTGTCTATCCTTGTTTGTGATTGAAGATGATTCATCAAAGAAGACAATCCATTAGAAAGATACAACAAAAGGTCAAAAGAAACGTCATGAAACTGAAGAGCTCATGTGAAGAGCAACCAAGGATGCACAGAAATATGCAGTGGAGGTAAGAAGTGTTCATAGAGAATCAAGATTGTAATTGACTCGATCAGGGAAAAGTTTGATCCAAATGACCAGCAACGTATATATCACATGAATTTTCTAAAAGCTGAGTCAGTTGAGTCCCCATATCAACAATAATTTAGATCATTGCCTAGCTAAATTCTCTAATGGTGAAGGGAAGTGTGGCCGAAATGAAGAGGACCGCCAAGAAACTGGATTCGGTTCTCCGAAAAGTGGGTGGACGACCTCCGGAAAAGAAGGGCCGTGGGCAAAGTCGAGGATGATGAGTGAGACTAAATTCATTCCTTGCTTTCCGCAATGGAACTCGAGGATAGGAAGAACTCTGTTCAAGAGGCTGATACTATCCTCCATGCCACTCGCTTGCTACATCTAGCAGTACTGGTCCGCGCATTCCTTGAGAGCTATGCTGTGGCATATTCACTTTGAAGAAATCTGGCCCTTCTCTGGGAGCATTCCCCATCTTCTTTTGTTAGCACGTGCAAGATCGAGGTTCGACTCAATATCTAGTTTAATATAAGGAAGCGTAGTAAATCTCAGTTACTGCAACATCACTCCGAACAGAGACACAAACCATGCAATATCTCAGTGAATATAATCTCGGAAACCACGTGCGAAGCACATTTTCATCGACAGTTATTTTACAGCAACTGTATTTACTTAAGGCCAAAATTGTGATCAATTAAAGAGGGAAAACATTTTTGACTAGAAGTAGTCATGTGGGATGAAGCACCTGTGGCAGGGTACCATGCCTGGTCATGAGGATCAGAAGCCTTCAAGGCAGCAAATGCTTGAGGAAGGTCAGACTGATATTTTCCCATTCACAATTTCAGTGTTTGGGACTTCAATTTCATGAACTGGTGCAGGACAATCTCCAGTAATAGATCCCAGCATTTCCTGGCTTTTGATGAGACCCATTATTTGTTTCTGCCAAAGTTAAAAAATTCGAGTGGTTTAGCTTAATTGTCGCAAAGTTCACGACATTCAGGGTCGATGGATAAGGGTACTCATAGGAGGTTGAGCTTGCCATTGTAGATATAGATGTGTAGCTTAGAGAGAAAGGGACTTTTCCTTTCTAAAGCTCTGATACCACATGAGTGTTTAAGAGTGGCTTTGAAATGAATAGGCCAACTTGCTCTCAATCTGAGGGTGCTCTGCTCTGTATAAAATATGTTTACGACTTTCAAATCCAATATAACAACTCTAACTAAGCTTTAAACAAAGTAGAGATAGAATAAAATAATCAACAGTAAGATATCATCGTTTGAAGTCAATCCACGGAAGCAACCACGCGCCAAGTCACGTCATCGCCATTTTTGTTAAGGCGTTATTAAGAATAAGATAGATTACTAAAGTTCAGACATCTTATAACAGAGCTGCTCTCTTCCTCAAGAAACGCAGGCTGCATAAAGTTTGACCTCCTTTACTTTCTTTTCTCTCGAAAGCTTCACCATGAAGGCATGGAAATGTCTCTGCAACCGATAACACATTTTATTTCATCTCTGCATATCTTATCAGCTAGATTATTTAATCCATTTTCTAAGTAATTTTTTGTAATACTATTTTGACCAACAAATGATGGTAAGACTTCACCTACTGTATATATCAATCACCTTTTAGTTTACTCCTTTTCTTGGATATATCATTCATTTGTTGCTTCAGACTTGAAAGCTAGAGATGCCCCCTGCAAACCATCAAATTGAAGACTTCAACCACTGTATATAACTTCAGGAAACTTAAATTCACTCATCTTATTTGCTGAATCTATAAGAACATATCAACGGTAGTTTCGACATTGCTGAACATATTCTCATAGTTCCTTTCCTTTAGATAGTACATACACAATCATGCCGTCACGAATATATTTATTTGTATAGTTGCTATTTACCACATGTGTTTCTGATGCACTTTTACCGTTCTTTCTCATCACCTTGCAGGTGATTTACATAAGAGAAATATATGAACAAAGCTTACGAAAAGACTGGTATGGTCACCAATTACACCGGAAAGTAGGATACAACCAAAATCGGTTGCACTAAACATAATTACAATGACGCTGCGCTCCTGTTAAGAGCAACCAAGGACGCGTAGAAACCATCTTTGATATTAATCAGAGAGTCGTGCTTTCCTTTCTCGACGATCACTCCATTTTTTACCACCACGATCACATCTGCGTTTTTTATTGTTGATAATCTATGCGCCACTATAACCGTAGTTCTATTGACCATGACTTTGTCTAATGCATCTTGAACCACTCTTTCAGATTCAGTATCCAATGCACTAGTAGCCTCGTCGAGAAGGAGTATCTTCGGATCCTTCACTATAGCACGTGCAATGGCCACCCGCTGCTTTTGCCCACCGGATAACTGAACTCCACGCTCACCTACTAATGTGTCGTAACCCTGCATAGTCATTGTGATATCGGTAACTATGATTTTCAGGAAACTAGCATACTTATTGCTTGCTTAACCTGCATATGTCTATATTGTATTAGGGACGAGATAAACTTGCCTGTTGCAAACTACTGATAAACTTATGGGCATTTGCCAACTCTGATGCAGTCGATATCTCTGCTTCGGTTGCCTCTCCATCCTTTCCATAGGCTATATTGGCACGGATCGTGTCATTGAACAGAACTGGTTCCTGGCTCACAAGGCCCATCCGCTGCCTGAACCACTTTAACTGTAGCTTCCGAATTTCGATCCCGTCAAGGGTAATGTGACCAGAATCGGGGTCATAAAACCGTTGCAACAGAGCAATTACAGTCGATTTCCCACTCCCGCTCTCTCCTACTAAAGCAACAGTCTGAAAAAGCAAAAATCACAGTCCATATGTGCATATACTAATATCAGCACGTGTTTAGCGCATCATGATTGGCTGGAACTCATGCAAGAATAGAATTTGATCTTGCAAAGAAAAAGTGAAAGGGTTATCATAAAGCTTTACTTTGCCTGAATGAATGGTCAAGCTAAGATCTTTGAAAATTTGTATATCCGGGCGAGAAGGATACTTGAAGCTGATGTGACGAAGCTCTATTTCTCCCTTCACATTTTCTAGCGTTTCTCCAGACTCATCACTGGGGTCTAGTTCTGATTTTCTGTCGATGATTTCGAAAACTGAGGCAGTTGCGCTCCTGGCTTTGGTGGAGTCCTGAGTGAGAGAACTTGACTGAGTAATTGCAACGGCTGCCATGGTCAGGGCAAAAAACACCTGGAAAGCACAAAATAGATAAACCATCAATGAACTCGCTAGTGTTTCAGGGAAACTGACAAAACAGGAAAAGGTAATCTTACACGGAAAACTCCTGAAAATGTTGTCTTGCCATCCTGGACAAGTCGAGCTCCAGCGTAGAAGCAGGTACCATAGACCGCAAAAAGTAAGAAGGAAGATAGGCCAAACCCACCTCCGCTAATCAACCCTCGTCTAATTCCGGCTTTTATTGGCCCTTCGCATTTTTTAGCATAAAGTTGCATTATCTTTTCTTCAGAACAAAAAGAAGCAATTGTCCTGATGCTTCCAACTGCATCAGTAGCAACTTGACTGGCTTCCTCGTACATCATCTACGCACAGAGAGACTTCGATTAACATCGGCAATATCTAAATATCTGTCCAATTCACTGAATAATTAGGACAATTTCAGCTGTTGGCTCTCTTGAACACTCAAGTGGACAGTGACTAGACATGGATAAATTATTAGGACCATAAATGGTGAATAAGGATCGTGTACCTTGGCGTCTGCGCTAAATCCTTTCATGAATTTTACTTGGACATATCCATTAACAAATAACAGAGGGAGCAACACAAGGACGATGAACGCCAATTGCCAGCTAGCTGCAAAAGCAATGACTAAACCAGCAACTGCAGATGCGCTGTTTTGAACGAGCTGGCCTAATGCATCCCCAACTAGGGCACGCACTGTTGCTGCATCTGCTGATAGTCGTGCGCCAATGACACCACTGGAGTGCTCTGGTTCATCGAACCAACCCACTTCCATGTGCACCACCTTCTCAAAACACAAAGATCTTATGCGCTGGATTAATCTGCAACCTGCTATCGAGAAGAAGTATGTCCTCGCTGAATATGCTACTAATGATACCAGGCCAAGAGTCATGAACATCAATGCCCAAAACTTTGAATCTTTCCTTAGTTTATGAGGTACTTCATAAAACATCTTGATCACATTAGATAATAGTATGCCAAAAATGGGGAATACCACACCAGCAATGATTGCAAATATGGATCCTATTAGTAGCACGGGAACTTCTGGCTTATTAAGATATGCGAGCCGTCGAATAGAAACTACTGCAGCTGCTTCTGTTTTCTCCAAAGAAGAGGACTCTGGATTTGCTGGTGCAACATCAGGTACATTTAATCCCGTGGCCAGACCGAACGAGATGGATAGGGAATGGCGGCTGCTATTTCCCCCCCCTGATGATCCCTGACTTATGGATCTCAAGGACATTCTTTGACTCGATTGTCCACCATCAAGGAGATTTTCTGGTTTGTTGTGGTCATCTGTTGCTTGATCTTGCTCTGCATCTACTACCTGGAGGCGTGTTAGCTGACCGTATGCTCCACCGGGATCTTTTAGCAGTTCTGAGTGTGTACCTGACAAAATTTGCCAAAATATTAGCTCTAGCTTCGTTTGAGCCTGCACTCAGTTATATATGTGAAGTTCCAACAGTTTAAACAGGATATTCATATCAGGTCAACTAGGTAGGATTGGCTTTCATTTGAGACATGTCATGGCTAAAAATTCATGCTTTAGTACCTCTCTCTACTATCTCTCCTTGATGAATGACAGCGATCATATCAGCGTTCCTGACAGTGCTCAAACGGTGTGCTACAATGACAGTGGTTCGATTAGCCATTATCCTGTCCAATGCCTCTTGTACTATCCTCTCTGATTCTGCATCTAGAGCGCTCGTGGCCTCGTCTAAAAGCAAAATCCTAGGATCTTTTAGAATTGCTCTCGCAATGGCAACTCTTTGCTTCTGTCCTCCAGAGAGCTGAGTACCGTGTTCACCGACCATTGTGTCCAGTCCCTTGATGCAAAGATACAAAAAAGTTTAGACTCACAATTCGATTAATCTCACTTAGCTTAGAGGTAAAATGATCAAACTAAACATCTCTAGACCTTGGGCAATTTATCAATGAATTTAGCAGCATTGGCTACTTCGGCAGCTGCTCTTATCTCTTCGATGGTTGCATTGTCTTTTCCATACGCAATATTATCCTTGATGCTCGATGCAAACAACACAGGTTCCTGGCTCACAAGGCCGATCTTACTCCGTATCCATTTAAGCTGAAAGTCCTTCAGATTTATGCCATCGATGAGCACTTCACCCGCTTGCGGATCATAAAACCTCTCTATAAGACTGATCACGGTGGATTTTCCGCTTCCACTTTGTCCAACCAAGGCCGCGGTTGTGCCGCTCGGTATGTAAAGAAAGAATCCGTTGAATATCAGCTCATCTGGTCTGGCTGGGTAGCTGAAGTAAACATCCTTAAGCTCTATGTCTCCACGAATTTCGTCCAACGTCTTGCCACGGGTGTCGCAAGAATCAATCTCGGGCTTCCTGTTGATGGTCTCAAACATCTTAAATGCTGCTGCCTGACCAGCGGCAAATGCGGTCATGCACGGAGAAGCCTGTCCTAAGGACCTGAGAAGTAAGCCAAACCAATTTATTTATTATGGATCTGCTGTAGCACAAACACAATAAAGCTACTTACAATTGATTTATGTCTAATCTCTCTTCGATGTAATATCCAATCTCGTGCGTGCTTTGTAAAAATCGATTATTAACTTTCCTTCCAAAAAACAATATGTATCCTTAACTCATCAATGTATACGCGCATTGAAAGTTGAATGAAGTCGAAAGTGCAACTAACATTGAACCAGCTAAGACAGCGATGATGACATTAAGTACTTCACCCCCGGTATATCCTTTTTCCAGAATCATCTTTCCTCCGAACCATATTGCCAATGCGTAACTGCAGAAGATTATGAACAAGCCTGTACCAAGATTTAATCCAGCAACCATGCCTTCGTGAACTCCCGATTTATATGCATCCACAAGGAACTTGTTGTAAGTTGCTATCGCCAGCTTCTCCCCAGTAAATGATGCAACCTAATTGCACCAAGTGACCACCATCATCTCAGAGACAAAATTATAAACCAATATATTTAATCGACTTACAGTTCTAATTGACCCAATTGTTTGTTCAACAACATTTGCCGCTTTCGCATAAGCACTTTGTCCCCGTGATGCCATCTTGGCTATCATCAGGGACATGAGGCCACCGGAAACCACAATGGGAGGAATGGACGATAACATGACCAAAGTAAGTAGCCACCCTTTAATAAATGCGATGACGAATCCTCCGATGAACGTTGACACAAGCTGTATGAACTTTCCTACCTGCAGAAATCCAAGAGATGTAATAATATAAAACACCATCACTTCCTGTGTAGCAGGAAAATTTTCTGTGCTTCCTTCTCCGCTAGTGTCTAGCTTCAAGCCGAAATGTTACCTTCTCGCCCATAGCATCTTGTATGAGAACGGTATCACCAGACATTCTTCCCACAACCTCTCCTGTGTTTGTTTCCTTATCGAAAAAGGCAATGTCCTGTCTCAGTATGGTCCGCAGATACAATCCCCTTATCCGAGCGGCCTGTCTCTCTCCCGTGACCATCCAGAAAGTCACCTCTGACAATACAAGCCATTCCGGGGTTTATTTCCGCTTGCTAACGAATACTCTTGAATTTTCTTTTGGACGAGAGATATACTTACGAAGAAATGCCGTCACACCAGTAAACATTGCCAGGTAGACAAACTTCAGAGATACCTGAATTCACAGAGGATGAGTGCAACATATCAGTAAGAAGGAAAGACCTGTTCCTCACGAGTAACGACACCTGGAATAGATCGTCCGCTACCTGTTTTCAAGCTTTTAATAACCGATTACGTTAAGTACTCTGGTGACTGGAACTCATCAAGAAATGAACATTATGCTTCCAAGACTGTTACCTTGGAAACGAGATGCACCAAATTTCTGTTGTTCTGGTTAGTTCCGAATGAATCAATCACTTGCCCGAAAAGTACTGTCATGAGGGGCAAACCTAAGCCATTGCCGACAGCACCTATCGTGCCCACAAGCATCAAAACCATGTCGGTGAAATCTGCGAACAAGAACAGCTTGTGAAACGGAACCGTATTAGTTTTCTCGTCTTCGTTGTCCTTTTTAGGTCTGTCCTTGGCCTCTGCATGACTTGTCGAATTAGTAGCCACACGCATTTCTATATCCAGGTTCGAGCTGCGATCCATAGATATTATACCAAATAGAAGATCACTCTATATTGCTTGTCAATGTGTTCATCGAATATGTCCTGAAACTACCTTGCATCTACAGAACAAAGTTAAAGACGGGAATCAATAATTTACAAGACAAGCCAGACAAGTGTAACTTTGAATGCTTTAAAAGATGTACGTAAGTCATGTATCTGAATCAATCCGCCAGACAGGATCCAACAACCAAAACACAGAACCAAAATTTCAGATGGCATGTCAATTTGAATGATATAGTCAGTCAACGCTCCAAAAGAAGTATCTTTTAGTACCGCCGGCAAGTTCAGGTAAATAAGGAGTAACGAATGCTGGAGACACCAAATTTCCTTGCACTCGAGCATACAAACCTCTGATCTGCTTCTGCACATGCAAAAATGCCAACCTTGAAAACCAGGCCAAACGGAACGGATTACACAATGGTTGGCAAAAAGGAGGAAGAAAATCGTGGTGATTTCGTCTCTTGTTTATCCAGAAGCTAAAAAAGGAACACCAGCTCACATCATCAACTAGTTCAGAGTGGTTTCTTCATCTTCCTCCTTGAACCAATACTCTTCCTTTTCCCATTTGAAAGCCTTTAACCAAACTCGAAATTCAAGAAATGCTACTTCAAGAAATATTACAAAACAAGACAAGAGGTAGAACATAATATGTCAAGAATCACTAGCTCTCTGATATCATAAATGCTATAAAATCACTACAAGAACCACAATGGCCAACCACAGAGGGTCTGATCTGATTGACCATCATCGGGATCCCCATAGTTTCACACCATAAACAACATCATTAGACTGAAATAGACCAAACCCAAGATGCCACTCTCTCTCCACAACAAAGAGAAGAACAAAACACCCAAAAAAAGCAACAAAGTCACACAGAGACAGAGCTCAAAAGGGTTGCTTTTAATGCAAGCAGTGGGTGAGAATTTGTCTCTTACTTCATCGAATGGTTTGAGAATTGCGAATTCAGCGACTACGACAAGCCCACTAAAGATACTTGAGGAAGAAGCATTCTTGTGCCTTGATCCCTAAAGATAGATCAGTCGTTCGCTGGTCCAGAATCATTGAACTCTCTCTTTTGTCGACCATTATTTCTATGTATAGTTTTGTTTATGTAAATAACATGTGGAGCGTGTCTTTCGGTGAGAATCGTCGTATTATGATGGTTTTCACTGATCAACCGTAGAATATCCTCTTGGTTTTCATCTGTCATTCCCAGTGACATGACATTAGCCACTCCATTTATTAAGGAATATCTTTCCTAAGAAGACAAATAATATTTCTGTTGCTTGTCATTCTCGTCTTCCTTTTGGGGGCATCAAAGCCTGTAGCGGGTAAAAGCAAAGCCTTTTTTTATAAAAAAAAATACGGACCACAACTCTCGATTTTTTTAGTAGCATGAGGCCAAAGCTGGGTCAATCTTGACCATCTGGTCTCTATTAAACTACTACTATTCTTGAATAATTCGTTTTTAAAAATTCTTAAAGAACAAGAAGTACGGAGTAGCTGAGCACTAGCATTCATAAATTTAAGGTAGGTGAGAGATTAACGTGAGACGGTCAGTTAACAATCGACTGCTCTACTACTAAGTTACTGAGGAACAATGAGGGATTAAATCTCATAGAGTTCAATTCCCGTTCTCAACTCATAACCAATATGAGCTTGAAGGGACCATAGTAATAGAACGTTACATGATGATTGGTTATGTTACTTACGACAATACTATGCTTTCGAGAGGACCACTATGGCGTTAAAGGAAACAGAGAGAAAAGGTAAAGCTTGTTGCAAGTGAGGTTTTTCTTTTTCTTTTAATATTCTGGAATGTGAAAGAAAGATAAAGTCATTATCAAAAGAAAAAATTATTAACGCACTGAAAAAGATTAACCCTCATCAAGTCTTTAGTGGCAATACCATATGTGATTTATATAAATATATTATAACAAAGGTTGTCTTTCAAGAGATGCTTCTAAGCGTGTAACCTAAGTATACTAAAACTGTCTTTTTCCTCGTTGCAAGAAAAAAAGTTTTGTGCGCTGTCCCACAAACGAAAGTAGTCGCCACCTATCAATAAATTGTCAAGAAAATGAATAATTGGCATTGAAACAATTTCCTGACTTTGCCATTACATCTCTTTTTTATTCCTTCCAAATTTATAAATCCATAAATGTATATTAAAGTAATGCATCTCGCCATCTCTCGGTCATTTAGGAACAAAATAGAATTAATTTTCTTAGAATGTCAGTAGGAATTTTGGAGAATACATAGAAATCTTACATAAATGTGACAACTTTGGCATTAATAGAAGATTGTGGATTTATATGGCATAATTTATTTTTCTCTGAATTCTGATGGTAATTTCCTATTTATTGCTGTAGATATTTCCTAATTAAAACAATAATATAAATTTTCAATAGCTTTCTTTTTTTAGTTTGATTTTTTTTTAGAATGTTATTTCACTTTGATTGCTGTTTTTTTTTGTTTTGTTATTTTTTGTTCTCCTTTTCAACTTCTTTTTCAATTTTCTTTGACATAGAATGAAGGCTATTAGTAAGAACGTACGTGTGAGAAATAGAGCGTTTTATCTCTATATGTAGTTTCCTTGACTATCGTTGCAAGGATTATTATGGTTTGTTTAGGAGAATAAAGATTAAAGTTACTAACTTTTTTTATACTGTAGTTATGTAATTTGTCAAAAATTTTCTCAAACAATTTCTTTGATTATCTATCGAGGATATTAATCCCGAGCAAAGCGCAGGTCTCCGTCTAGAGTGATGAATCAAACGAATCAATTCAACAATCGATCAATAAATTGCTAAATTATGGCGTATACATGCACACATAGATAAGTGCTGACTAGTGAGAATAAAAGAGAAAAAAAGTGAAAAAAGATGGTGATATTTAGGATTACAAATTACCATACTTTCGACCGGTACGTTGATTTGGTCCCATTCATATCAATCCGATTCGATAAGGAGTATTCGAATAGTAAATTTATGTTAACATTAATCATTACTTATGAATTAGGTCGCAAATTTTTTGGCATCCCGTTTGGAATTTGGATGCTATATGGATTATAGAATGTTACCATAACGAAAATATGAAGTAGGGAGACTTGGGAGATTGAGAAGATGGAGTATGTTTTGTTTAAATGGAAGCCAACGACCTTTTTTTTTTCCAAAAAAGAAAAACCTTGGCATTGACCTTTGAAGAAAAAGATGCCATGATTACTTCCACTTCTTCCTGTAGTGGGGGTGTCTAAAATGATCGATGGCAATAAAACTTTGTCAACTTTGTCAAATCATACGATGCTATGCACGAAGGCCTTTTTTGTGGGGGGTCCCCATTAAGCTTGCGATTCACAACTTGTCGCGACGTGACCATGCGACGTTCATCAACAACAACAAAAAATCCGATCACACTAAAACATGATTTTAATATCAACTCTTTTCGTAACACGGAAAAAAAAAAAAATTATCGGCAACATGCGGTCAATAACGACTCGGTAAGGTTAAGCTAACAACAAGAAGAGGCGAAAAAATTATTTTCCCATTTTTTCGCAAATAAGTAAAATGCAAACAAGATTAAATCTCGTGATTTTTCAAAGCATGAAAATATAAGATTAACAAGTATCGGCTATATCTATATTGAACTCGAAGAAAGTGAGGCGGTCGAGGGATAAAATTGACTCTTATCATTTTGCTATCACACTTACCATTCAAAGATCTCGGTTATATTATACAAAGAACATGTTTTTCGTCGAGTAAATATATATTATAGATGGAAGAGGGAATGGTTATGCAAAGAGAAAATACGAGAAAATTATATTCTTGTTAGTTTTAGATTTTCAACAAATCAATTAAGCGTTCTCACCTTATCAAAATGAAAAAAATAAAAAATAAAAAAATTGAGCCCATCTTGCATTGCCTCTTGTGGAATTTACATATGAAAAACCACTACCAATTGAAATCCGCCCACGTTGTTGAAGTCCATTGACCAAGACCATTGTTGAAGTCTAAAGATCTCCACAGCCACTCCCTTTTTAATCCTTGTAGAGGTGGGAGCACCTTTGAAATCCGCCCACGTTGCTCGAGGCCCATCGGATATGACATTAGCGAGTTGACTTGTGTGGGCATCAAGCTTAGCTCAATAATTAGCATTTTGATTGGACCAACAATAATGCTTACTATGAATTTTAGGTGGACGGACAACTGTTGCTAACTATTTCTGTTCACTTGCGCATGTTCCTGGCCGAAAATCAAGAGCTTAATTGGCATTATTTAGCTCTTTTTATAGGTCGAAAGCTTAGCTCAATAAGTCTGTCCTGTCATTGTGTCGTTTTCGTGATTTGCCGCGAAGTTACTAAATGTATTTCAGAAGATGTTATGCTGTTTAATCAGAGCTTTTGGCTCGGCCAAAGCAGCGTATGCAGTTCGAAGGTTTCTCGTGCTAGATTGGCAGCGATAAGTAATGTTAAAGATGTATCGTCATTGATCACTTATCCGCTGTCTTATGCAGTGAATCAGAGAATGTCAATAGACAAGCCGAAAGAAATGGGGGAAGAGTGACTGGCGAGAAGGACATGTCAGCGATATGTGATCATCTCAGCAAGCTCGATCGCGACAACTCCGGAAGGATGATGCTCCCGGGTCTCCTGGACAATCACCTGTGATGACGAAAACGAAGGGAAGATTTCGTTTGACCACGAAGAGCAGCTCGATACTTGCTCCATTCTGTGAGATGGGCGTGGGATGGAAACGCAAAAGATAACCTGAACACCGTCATTGGTAAGATCAATAGGTTCTGCAAATGTGATCGGCTTCGGTGAATGAAGTTCTTGCGCTAAAGCCGTACATATGCATTAAGTGTACATATGCGACGGTTCTCTAGGCAAAAGACAACGATGAGAAATGGAAGGATAGCATCTTTGCCCTCCTCTATTCCTATAGAGAAGTGCCATACAGTGTCTGCTCTAATTCTCTCTGCGTGTAAATGGCAAGTCTACTGTCGAAAAACCTCAAATGAACCCCTCCTTTTGTTTGATCACAACATTTTAATCAGGAAAAGTACAATAAAAGTAATATAAAACACCTGCAGGAACCGAACCCGACACGAACTGAAAACTTCGATTCGGGTTTGTAACACTGATCCAAGAACACACTTATGGAGAAGCATGAAAGCAGAGCAAAGCGAGGCAGGGACCAGAAAAACTCTGCGAACAGGAAGGAGGGCTCTCAGTTCACTCTCCAACTTATGGAACACAGGATGTGCAAGTGAAAGGGAGTTTAATAAGCGGAGGAGGATCCAACTCATGCATGTAAATGGCCATCAACAAGTTAAGTTTCGTTCTTGCTTGAAAGCGAAAACATGGAGGAGCATAGGCGTTTGTTAGAGATCCATTTCTTTTCAAGTTATACTGATATAACAATAAAAGTTACTACTCTTAAAGTAGTGACTTTTTTCCTGTACTGTCCCAGGAGCTCTGATGATCTTTTCGTTGCTTCGTGGAGGGGCTAAAGAATGTTTAGATATTCAGACAGCTCTTTCCATCATGTAAAACACAATCACAGTTTTGAAGTTGCTGAGCATATTCTTACAATTCTTTTTACTTTATATAGGACATATAACACTAACATGCCATCGCTGATATACTTATTTTTATAGTTGCCATTCGCCACGTGTTTTCGACGCACTCTTGGCTTTCTATCTCATCACCTTGCAGGTGATTTGAATTATGGAACCCACAAGAAAAACTGGTATGGTCACCTGCTACGTGGGAAAGCAGGACATAAACAAAACAGGTAGCACAAAACATAATTAGGATGACGCTGCGCTCACCGTAAGAGCAACCAAGGACGCGTAGAGACCGTCTTTGATATTAATCAAAGAGTCGTGCTTTCCTTTCTCAACGACCACTCCATTTTTTACCACCGCGATCACATCTGCATTCCTTATTGTTGATAATCTGTGCGCCACCATAACTGTAGTTCTACTGACCATGACTTTGTCTAATGCATCTTGAACCACCCTTTCGGATTCAGCATCCAATGCACTAGTAGCCTCGTCGAGAAGGAGTATCTTTGGATCCTTCACTATAGCACGTGCAATGGCCACCCGCTGCTTCTGCCCTCCAGACAACTGGACTCCACGCTCACCTACTAATGTTTCATAACCCTGCATAGTCATTGTGATACCGGTAACTATTATTCTCAGGAAACTTCCGTACTTATTGCTCGCTTAATCTGCGTATGTCTATCTTATATAAGGGACGGGGTAAACTTGCCTGTTGCAAACTACTGATAAACTTATGGGCATTTGCCAACTCTGATGCACTCAATATCTCCGCTTCCGCTGCCTCTCCATCCTTTCCGTAGGCTATGTTGGCACGGATTGTGTCATTGAACAGAACTGGTTCTTGGCTCACAAGGCCCATCTGCTGCCTAAACCACTTTAACTGAAGCTTCTGAATTTCGATCCCATCAAGTGTGACATGACCAGAATCAGGGTCATAAAACCGTTGCAAAAGAGCTATTACAGTTGATTTCCCACTCCCACTCTCTCCTACTAAAGCAACAGTCTGAAAAAGCAAAAATCACAGTCCATATGTTCATGTTTTAATATCAGCATGTGTTTGCGCATAATAATTGGATGGAACTCAAATAAGAATAGAAAAAGATCTTGGAAAGAAATAGCAAACGGGCTATCATAAAGCTTTACTTTGCCGGAATGAATGGTCAAGCTAAGATCTTTGAAAATTTGTATGTCCGGGCGAGAAGGATACTTGAAGCTGATTTGACGAAGCTCTATTTCTCCCTTCACATTTTCTAATGTTTCTCCGGACTCATCACCGGGGTCTATTTTCAATTTTCTGTCAATGATTTCGAAAACCGAGGCAGTTGCGCTCCTGGCTTTGGTGGAGTCCTGAGTGAGGGAACTTGTCTGGGTAATTGCAGTGGCTGCCATGGTCAGGGCAAAAAACACCTGCAAAGCACAAAATAGATAAATCATCAAATGAGATGCAGAAATTAAAATTGTCCTCTCCTTAATAATGTGGCTCAATGAACTCGTTAGTGTTTCAGGGAAACTGACAAAACAGGAAACAATAATCTTACGCAGAAAACTCCTGAAAATGTTGTCTTGCCATCCTGGACAAATTGAGCTCCAGCGTAGAAGCAAGTACCATAGACTGCAAATAGTATGAAGAACGCTAGGCCAAATCCGATTCCACTAATCAACCCTTGTCTTATTCCGGCTTTCATTGGCCCTTCGCATTTCTTGGCATAAAGTTGCATGATCTTTTCTTCAGAACAAAAAGAAGCAACTGTCCTGATGCTTCCAACTGCATCGGAAGCTACTTGACTGGCTTCCTGGTACATCATCTGCGAACAGAGAGACTTTGATTAACACCGCCGATATCGAAATATCTATGCAATCCACCGAATAGTTATGGCAATTTTTAGCTGTTGTCTCTCTTAAACACTCAAGTGGACAGTGACTAGACACGCTTAAGTTATTAGGACCATAATTGGCGTATAAGGAATGTGTACCTTTGCGTCTGCGCTGAATCCTTTAATGAATTTCACTTGGACGAATCCATTAACAAATATCAGAGGGAGCAACACAAGGATGATGAACGCCAATTGCCAGCTAGTCGCAAAAGCGATGACTAAACCAGCAACTGCAGATGCACTGTTTTGAACGAGCTGGGCTACTGCATCCCCAACTAGGGCCCGCACTGTCGCTGCATCTGCTGATAGTCTTGCGCCAATGACACCGCTGGAGTGCTCCGGCTCATCGAACCAACCCACCTCCATGTGCACCACCTTCTCAAAACACATTGATCTTATCCGCTGGATTAATCTGCAACCTGCTATGGAGAAGAAGTACGTCCTCGCTGGATATGCTACTAATGACACCAGGCCGAGAGTCACGAACATCAATGCCCAAAACTTTGAATCTTTCCTTAGTTTATGAGGTTCTTCATAAAATGTCTTGACAACATTAGATATTAGTACACCAAAAATGGGGAATGCAGCACCCGCAATGATTGCGAAAACAGATCCTATTAGTAGCATAGGAACTTCTGGTTTATTAAGATAAGCGAGACGACAGATAGAAACTTCCACAGCTGTTTCCGTTTTCTCCAAGGAAGAGGATTCTGGATTTGCAGGTGCACTACTGGGGATATTTAATCCCGTGGGCAGACCGAACGAGATAGATAAGGAGTGGCGGCTGCTATTTCCCACACCTGATGATCCATGACTTATGGATCTCAACAAGGACATTCTTTGACTCAATTGTCTACAGTCAAGGAGATTTTCTGGTTTATTTTGATCATCTGTCGCTTGGTCTTGCTCTCTGTTTACTTGCTGGAGGCGTGTTAGCTGACCATATGCTCCATTGGGATCTTTTAGCAGCTCCGAGTGTGTACCTGATCATATTTGCGAAAATATTAGCTCTTGCTCTGCAGTTTTTTTGAGCTTGCACTCAGTTATATATGTGAAGTTCCCACCGTTCAGACAGGATATTCATATCAGGTCAACTAGGTAGAATTGGCTTTCATTTGAGACATGTTATGGCTAAAAATTCATGATTTAGTACCTCTCTCCACTATCTCTCCTTGGTGAATTACAGCGATCATATTAGCATTCCTGACAGTGCTCAAACGATGTGCTACAATGACAGTGGTTCGATTAGCCATTATCCTGTCCAATGCCTCTTGTACTATCCTCTCTGATTCTGCATCAAGTGCGCTCGTGGCCTCGTCTAAAAGCAAAATCCTAGGATCTTTTAGAATTGCTCTCGCAATGGCAACTCTTTGCTTCTGTCCTCCAGAGAGTTGAGTACCGTGCTCACCGACCATCGTGTCCAGTCCCTTGATGCAAAGATGACAAAAAGTTGAGACTCACAATTCAATGAATCTCGCTTAGCTTAGAGGTAAAAGGATCAAACTAAATATCTATAGACCTTGGGCAATTTATCAATGAATTTAGCAGCATTGGCTACTCCTGCTGCGGCTCTTATCTCTTCCATGGTTGCATTCTCTTTTCCATAGGCAATATTATCCTTGATACTCGATGCAAACAACACAGGTTCCTGGCTCACAAGGCCGATCTTATTCCGTATCCATTTGAGCTGAAACTCCTTCAGATTTATGCCGTCGATGAGCACTTCACCCGCTTGCGGATCATAGAACCTCTCTATAAGACTTATCACAGTGGACTTTCCACTTCCACTTTGTCCAACCAAGGCCGCAGTCGTCCCACTTGGTATGTAAAGAGATAATCCTTTGAATATCAGCTCATCTGGTCTGGCCGGGTAGCTGAAGTAAACATCCTTAAGTTCTATATCTCCACATATTTCGTCCAACGTCTTGCCACAGGTGTCACAAGAATCGATCTCGGGCTTCCTGTTGATGGTCTCAAACATCTTATATGCTGCGGCTTGACCAGCGGCAAATGCAGTCATGCAGGGAGAAGCCTGTCCTAAGGACCTGAGAAGAAAGCCATACCCGTTAATTTATTATGAGTCCGCTGCAGCACAAACACAATAAAGCTATAAATTGATTTATTTCTAATCTCTCTCCGATGTAAACATCCTATTGCTTGCGTGGTTGGCAAAATAATCAATCATTAGCTTTTCCTTCATACGGAATAACATGTATCCATAGCTCATCAATGTATTCAAAGTTGAATGAAGTCGAAAGTGCAACTAACATTGAACCAGTTAAGACAGCGACAATGACATTGAGTACTTGACCCCCGGTATATCCTTTTTCCAGAATCATCTTTCCTCCGAACCATATTGCCAGTGCATAACTGCAGAAGATAATAAAAAAGGCTGTACCAAGACCAAATCCAGCAGCCATGCCTTCGTGAACTCCTGATTTGTATGCATCTACAAGGAACTTGTTGTAATTTGCTATAGCCTGCTTCTCCCCAGTAAATGATGCTACCTAATTGCAACAGGTGACTGCCATCATCTCAGAGTCAAAATTATAAATCAAAAGGTTCTATATATTTTTGGACTCACAGTTCTAATTGACCCAATTGTTTGTTCAACAACATTTGCTGCTTTTGCATAAGCGCTTTGTCCCCGTGATGCCATCTTGCCTATGATCAGGGACATGAGGGCACCAGAAACCACAAGGGGAGGAATGGATGATAACATGACCAAAGTAAGCAGCCACCCTTTAGTAAATGCGATGATGAATCCTCCAATGAACGTCGACACGAGCTGTATGAACTTTCCTACCTGCAGAAATCACAGAGATGTAATAATATAAGACACCATCCCTTCCGGTGTAGCAGGAAAAATTTTCTGTGCTTCCTTCTCCGCTAGTTCTGGCTTCCAAGTCGAAATGTTACCTTCTCACCCATGGCATCTTGTATAAGAACAGTATCACCAGACATTCTTCCCACAACCTCTCCCGTGGTTGTTTCCTTGTCGAAAAAGGCAATGTCCTGTCTCAGTATAGTCCGCAGATACAGTCCCCTTATCCGAGCAGCCTGTCTCTCTCCCGTGACCATCCAGAAAGTTACCTCTAACAAAACAAGAGATCCCACAGTTCATTCCCAGTTACTAATGAAAACTCCAGGATTTGTTTTTTTTGGGCTGGGATATACTTACGAAGAAATGCTGTCACACCAGCGAACACTGCCAGGTAGATGAACTTCAGAGATATCTGGATTTACAGAGTTATGAGCGTACCATATCAGATAGAAGGATAGACTACTCCTTATGAGTAACGACAACTAGAATAGATAACCCGGTTCCTGTTTTTCATGCTTTTATGAATAAATTATTCATGTTATGTACTTTGATGACTTGAACTCTAGCGTCTAGCTTCAGAAAATGAACATTATGCTTCAAAAGTTGTTACCTTGGAAACAAGGTGCACCACATTTTTGTTGTGCTGGTTAGCTCCGAATGAATCAATCAATTGCCCGAGAAGTACTGTCATGAGGGGCATACCTAAGCCAATGCCAACAGCACCCATTGTACCCACAAGCATCAAAAACATGTCGGTGAAATCTGCGAACAAGAACAGCTTGTGAAAGGGAACTGAATTATTTTTCTCATCGCCTTTGCTCTTTTCAGGCCCGTCCTTGGCCTCTGCATGACTCGTCGAATTAGTAGCTACACGCATTTCTATATCCACGTTCGAGCTGCTCTGTATAGACATCATACCAAATAGAATATCACCATATATTGCTCATCGACTAGTTCATCGAGTATCTCCAGAAACTATCTTGCATCTGTAGAAGAAAGTCAGCTACCGGAATCAATACTTTACTAGGCAAGCCAGAAAAGTAAAACGTTTGAATGCTTTGAAAAATGAACGTATGTCGGTCAACAATCGAAAAGAAGCATCTTTTAGTTTCGCAGCCACATCCGAGTGAATAAGAATTAAAGAATCCTGGAGACACCAAATTTCCTTGCATTCGAGCATACAAACCTCTGATCTGGTTCTGCTTATGCAAAAATGTCAACTGGGATAGCCGGGCCAAGCGGAACGAATCAAACAACGGTTGACAAAAAGGAGGAAGAAAATCATGGTAATTTCTTCTTCTTTTTTTAATAACCAGAAGCTGAAGAAGGATCATCAACTCATATTCAGAGCGGTTTCTTCATCTTCCTCCTTAAACCAATACTCTTCCTTTTCCCATGTAGAAGCCTTTAACCAAACTCGAAATTCAAGAAATGCTGCTTCAAGAAACATTACAAACCAAGACGAGGTAGGATATAATATATCAAGAATCACTAACTCTCTGATCTTATACGTGTTATAAAACGCCAAACCGAACCATGATGGCCAATCGCAGAGGGTTTGATCTGATCGACCACCATTGATTACCCCATAGTTCAACGCCACAATCAGCATCATCCGACTGAAATAAACCAAACCCAAGATGCCATCTTCTTTCCACAACAAAGAGAGAAAGCAGGAAAAAGTAACCGAAAACAATAAAGTTCAGTAGGATACCTTTATCACCAGAGAGCTCAAAAGGGTAGCTTTTAATGCAGGTAGGAGCTGAGAAATCGTCCCCTAGTTCATCCAACGCTTTGAGACTTGCAATTCAACGACTACTGCATTGTAAGCCCCACTGAAAATGCTTCGAGGGTCGAGCATTATCGTGCCTTATATCCGAAAAAGATTGATCAATCGTTACCCAATCACAATCACTGGACTCTCTCTTCTGTCAACCATAATAGTTTTGTATGATTTTTGTTTATATTAATAGCAAGTGCAGCATGTCTGTCGGTGAGAATCGTAATAATATAATGGTACTTTCTTGTTGCTTGTCTTTTGCATCTTCCTTTTGTGCACCAAAGTGTGTAGTGGGTAGAAGCAAAGCTTTTCAAAAAGACCAACAATGTTGTCGGAGAGAGATGAATTATAGTTCTTCAATCATTTTTTTTAAGTTTCTCAAAGAATTAGAGAGACCCAACTCGCTTAGCCCCCATCATGTACAGATTGATGGTAGGCGCGACTGTAGTATTAGAATCTTAGATGATGATTGGTTATGTTACTTAAGACAATTTTATGCTTAAATGAAATTGATAGGAGCTTTTAAACGTTAATCCATGATGATAATGATAGGGTGCTAAAGAGGACTATTATGGCGTAAAAGCTAGCAGAAAGAATCGTGAAATAAAAAAGGCCCCTTGCCGACAAAAGAAAAGAAAAGGAAAGGAAAGGAAAAAAAAAGTCGAGAGGAAAGGTGAAAATTTATCAATTTGATCATAAACCTGTTGCACGGATGCCTATTTAGTTCTATACTTTCCAATTTTGTGAATGTAACCTCAATCTTTGTGCGAAATTCAAATATAGTCTTTTCGGTCAATTACTGTTAAAAATCGCTAATGTGGCGACCCACAAGTTGACCACATCGGCATGCCATGTAGGACATTTGGCAATTGGCCAGAAGAAGTCAACTAAAATTTTGCGCAAAGATTTAGGATTATATCGACACTATTAAAAGTTTATGATTGAATTGGCCTTTTCTATAATAGATTTAGGATTGATAGGGTAATTATCTCGAGGAAAGGTAAAACTTGTTGCGAGTGAGGTTTTAACCTAGATTGTGAAAGAAAGAGAAAGTTATTACTTAAAGATATAAAGTTATTAATGCACGGGAAAAAGTTAACCCTCATCGAGCCTTTAGCGTCAACATCATATTTCTATCTATTTAAATATATCATAACTGGCGGTCTCTTTCAAGACTTGCTTTTAAAAGTGTAACTTAGAATTATAAAACTATAATGGTCTCCTCTTCGTTGCAAGAAAAAGTGTTGTGCGATTGACCCATAAAAGCAGTGGCCGCCTTACCAAAAGTAATATCTACTTAATTGCGAAGTTTTTTTTTTTTTTGCTAAGTTGAACACTGACTTTATTTTCTATCAAATTCATAATTTATATTGTCAAAAATAGCTAATTGGCATTAAAACAACTTTTTACCTGTTATGATACATCTCTGTCTTGTGCCTTCCAAATCAATAAATCTGTAGAAATATATCAACGTAATGCACGTAGCCATCTCTCGATCGTTTGGGAACAAATAGAATAAGTTCTCTTAAAATGTCATGTAGGAATTATGTATAGTATATACAAATTGTACGTAATTGTACCGTTAAATGTTTAATGTCATTATTAGAAGATTGTGGATTTAAATGGCATAATTCAGTTTCTTTTTTAATTTTGATGGAAGTTCCTCATTTAATTTCTAGTAATGCAATTATATAAATATTTTCAACAGCTTGTTTTTTAGTTTGATTTAATCTTTTCGAGAATGTTACAAGAGTTTGCTTTGGTTGTTGTTTTCTTTGTTGTTCTTTCATTCACCTTTTAAACTTCTTTTTCGACTATCTTCGAGATTCAATGAAGGCTATTAGCAAGAAAGTACATATGAGATAAAGCCTTCTATCTCTATATGTAGTTTCCGTAATATAATGTTCCATTTATCGTGCAAGGATTAGGATAAGAGAATCAAGAAAAGTCACTGGCTTTTTTGTGCTATAATTTGTATAATTAGTCAAAAAATTTCTCGAACATATTCTCTTTGATTATCTATTAAGGGTATTATTTACATGCAAAGCGTGTTGCTCAATGCTCCCTCAATAAAGTGCTAAATCAAGATCGAGTGTATATATATGCACATACACACGTGCCAACTATTGAGAACAAAAGAGAGAAGGGTAAACAAAATGGTGACATTTAGAATTATAAATTCCCATTACTTTCGACCGGTACATTGATCTGGTCCAATCGTATCATTCAATTCGATTTAAAGCCAAATTCCTTAACAGGAGTACTTGAATAATAAATTATTCGATTATGAATTTTTATTGATGAACCAAGTCTTAAGTCTTCTGGCATCTGGTTGGGAATTTGGATGCTATAGATTCTAGAACTTTACCATAACAAAAATATAAAGTAGGGAGACTTGGGAGTTTGAGCAAATGGATTTTGTTTTTTTTTTTTTAATGGAAGCCAAAACCTTCTCTCTTTTTTTACAAAAAGGAAAAAAAGAAAACCATGGCATTGAGGTAAAAATGAATATTGAAGTTAGAAATGCAAAATCCTTGTAGGTTTAATTTAAAGTTGAATTAGGGCTTATCTTTTTGTGATCTTTGAATAAAAAGATACCACGAGAGAAGAGAGTTAAAGATAAAACTGAAAAAAAAGAAAGAAAAAGATGCCACGACTACTTCCGCTTCTTGCTGTAGCGGGTGCTAAAGTGATCAATGGCCATGTACTTTATCAAAGCATATGATCCTTTGCATGGAGGCCATTTTTGGGGGGCTTCTGTTCATGTTCCCGAGCATGCTTATAGTTATCGTGATATGGTGATGCGACGTGTGTCAAGTCTAAAGGACAAGCTTAAAGTTGATTCCACATCAACTTTTTTTGTAAGATCGTGAAAAGCATCGTTTGCCGATAGCAGCCAGTCAAGAACGACTCTATAAGTTTAAACTAAAAAAAAAAAATGAGCGAAAGGAAAATGTTTTTTTTCCCATTTTTCTCTAATAAGCAAATGCAAAAACGATTGAATTTCGGGGTTTTTCAAAGCATAAAATGTAAGATTAACAACTAGTGTCCATATCTACTATTAACTTTAAGTTAGTGAAGCAGTTGAAGGATGATATTGAGTTTTATCATTTCGTTGTTACCCTTGCAATCCAAAGATTTCGGTTATATTATGCGAGCAAGGGAAGAGGGAATAGTTATTTCCGAGAGAAAATAGGTGAGAATCATTTAAAATTGTCGACTAACCCCGCTAAGGTTCGTTTGTTTGACCAGAAATAAAGTTTGTTAAGGAAATACTTTCAAAAGGAATTTATTTTAAAGGAAACTATGCCTGGCTGTGTTTTGTAAATAATGCTGTAGTCACTCTTCAACTTTTGTTACACGGAAAATTATGAAACAGACCTTTTTAAAAGAGTATAGAGTATAAAACATTCAATTTGGAACAATACAATAAGATATAAAATAAAACGCCGGAACTGAAACCTTGACACCAATCGAAAACCTTGATACGAGTTGATAACCCAGTCCGAGAACACAGTTATGAGGAATGAGAAAGCGGAGCAGAGGAAGACACATGAGCCGAAAGAACTCTGCGGACAGGAAGGAGGACTCTCGGTTCACTACTCGACATATTGATACACTAGATGTGTGACGGAACTTGAGTTTGATGCTACGGAACCTGATCTGCATTATAAAAGGGGTCAAGCTGGACCATTATCATGCATTCAATTGGGAACAATACGATAAAACGAAACAAAACAACGGGACTGAAACCTTGAAACCGATTGAAAACCTTGATTCGGGTTATAACTAGGTCCAAAAACACCGTTATGAGAATTGAGAAAGCAGAGCAGTGGAAGACACATGAACCAAAACAACTCTGCGGATGTCAAAATGTACTTGAGTTTGATGCAGCGGAGGTCAAGCTGGATCAATCTCATGCATGCACGTAAATGGCGGTCAACAAGTTACGTTCTGTATTATTGAGCGGTGTTGACGGGTCAACAGGTAAAAAGTCAAGAAGGAAGGAACTGAGAGAGAGAGAGAGATCCGATCGACATAGAAGGAAAATTGGACTCTCTCGGCTCAGATAAAAGGAGAGCACGCGCAGAAAGGGGAAGGAAGAAAGAAAAGAAAAGAAAAGAAAAGAAAGAGAAAGAGAAAGAAAGGACAAGAAAAGGAAAAGGGAAAGGAAAAGAAGAAAAAGAAAAAGAGGGCTTTTGCGTACACGCCACGAGACCTTACCAAGCAGGATTAACTTCATTTCGCATTGCCTGTAAGAATTTAAGTCATTTGTTAATCTAATCGGAGGTCCCAAGCCTGAGTGTTGGGGTCCAAGCTTATTTTAAAAAACGTTCAAAGAGGAAGTCATTTTTCTAATTTTAAGTATGGATTTTCATTGACTATGAAATTTTTTTTTCTTTACTTATTTTCCTAAGCAATCCAAACGTTGGAAGATGAGGAAAATGTTATTTGACAACAAATTTTTCGCACAAAAGAACAGACCTAAGTGTTCTCACCTTGCCAAAAAAGATGACAAAAAATTTTGTTCCGAACTTGTATTCCCTCGAGTATTCTAATATAAGAAAAATCACCACCAATCGCTATATAAGCAACCCGGCTCGAATTATTGTTGAAGTAAAAAAAAAAAATCATAAACAAGACTAATTTCAATTTGTGACGTGTCTAATTGTTCAAAGGATCATTCACGGTCCAACGCATCACTTAATATTTCATTGGGTACTCCGGGGGAGATTTCAAATCGCCTCCTTGACAAGCCTTCTTGCTCTGATCATCAAGAAGGGAAAAATGCAATACGATCAACATGTTAATACGACTTCCTATGGAGAAAATACTTTGTTTGCTTGCGCTCTATAATTACTTCTGATCCATACTCATGGTTTTACCATCAAATTTTTAGAAAATAAAATGTTATTAATCTTCGAAATTTTATGAAAAAAATTGTACCTCGCCCACAATACCCAATGAAATATTAAGTGATATGTCAGGGCCATGAACGAATAATTATTAAATTAGGTCAGCAAATTTCCAATTCAAAAAATAGAAGTATGAAAGTGATAATCGAGTGAAAACCGAAGTATGATTGTGGTATTTTCACACTTTGGCTTTACCGTAATTCCGTCACACATGAACATATGTGTTTGGTAAGAATGGCGTTTATGGATGTCTTAAAAGGAAGTCCGGGACAATCTTCTTTTTGGTAAATATTCCAAGGAAATTAGTATATGTACACCAAAAGAAAGAAAGAAAGAAAAAACAAGAAGGGAAAATAACACAAATTATCCATGAACTTTGGCCCAAATTTTTTATTGTGACACATTTACCTCAAACTTTTTTGTGACATAAAAAATCCAAACAATATGACCAATTTACCTCAAACTTGTACTGGTGTAACATATTTACGTTAACTTTTTTTGTAACACTAAAAACTCTAAATTTATATGCGTGTGACACATTTACCTCAAAATTTAACTTAAATGTGTCACATGCCTAAAAGTTTGAGATTTATGGTGTTACAAAAGAATAATTTTAGGGTAAATATGTCACACGAGTATAAGTTTGGATTTTTGGTGTTACAAAAAAAAATTGGAGTAATTGTTTCACATGGATATGGATTTGGGATTTTTTGTGTCACAAAAAAGTTTGAGGTAAATATGTCATAGTGTGTATAGTTTAGAGTTTTTTTTATGGTTTTTTCCACAAAAAAAAATATACTCAACTTTATGTTTAGTCTTAATTTTGTCCATAGCTCTTTTTGCCTAAAAAAATCCCAAAACTTTCGGTCCAATCTCAAGTTGACCCAATTTTTTTTTTGTTTAAAAAAAATCACCAAATTTAACTATAGTGCCAAATCCGTCCCTTAGCTCTTGTCCAAAAATTGTTGCTAGTCATTTCTAATTTTCCTTATTTTCATATCAAAGAACATATTTGTTTGGAGGTAACTTCTACTGTCACCTAACTAATGTGGATTATTTACCAATGTTATATACCACGTCAAATAACTAGTGGCAATATTTGGGCGTAGGGTTAAGGGGATAAAGTTAAGTGTAGATTTTAAAGTTGGTAATTTATTTAGACAAAAATAAGTTCGGGAAAGATTTGAGACTCGAGTTAAAATTGGTAATTTCTTTTTTGACAAAAAAAGGTTCAGCAATAGGATTTAAACCGGATTTAAAGTTGAAAGTTTTTTTAGGGAATTAGGTCAATTTTGTGGCCATTCTCTATTGAATCAAGGAAAAAATTTGGAGAGAATCCCACATGAAGAGTGGGGAGACAGGAAATGGAGAAAATAAGAAAGACAAAAACTTTTGGTAAAAGAAAAAGACCAAAGAAAGAAGATAGTATTGGCTATGGGTAAGAAACTAAAAAAGAATGTTTTAGAAGGAGGGATAGGTGGCTTGAGTTGGGCTTGGCCGAGTGGCGCTGGGTTGCTTTGCACTCACGTGAAAGTTAAATTGGGTTATTGGCGTTGACCGGAGTTTAGGCTTCCGTCAATCGAATTATTTGTTGTGGGGCCCGAGGTCTCTAAACTACGATTTTCTGGTATAAAATTGGATAAGAAACTTGCTGGAAATAATGAATGCATGATGATAAATTGACGATGTCTTCGAATAGAGCTCAGATTCTATCTATTATCAATGAATTCGATTCCTAAGACAAAAAAAGAAACCATATGTTTGGACTCGCAATCATAATTGAAGTTTCAGCAAGTGGTTATATAATAAATTTAGTGCATATTCCAAACTAATACTTTTACCTAAGAATCCCAATGAAGTTCGTACATGCAATGGGCGATGAACAATTAATATGCAATATTCACGAATGGATTAAAAAAAAAACAAACAATTTTAGGGGTTGCCCCACTTTAATCTTCCTGAAATCTAACTAGCAGCTTTAAAGAACCAACCTTTTTGGCAGTAATCTCACATAATAAGTGAGCCGAGAGGTGAGAGATATAGAGAGTCAGAGCCAGGGTTTCCTACGTTCTTTCAAAATGCGTTTTAGTTTTATAAGTTCCCAGTTTTGTTTTGATTCATAGTGTGGGCTGGGCTTGAGTAGAAAATTGGTTTTGTGCTTCTTTTAGTTTGAGTTTAAGGAGGGCTGGGCACGAGTTTAAAAAAAGCTATTTTTAAATAATAAAAAAAATATCTGTAAGTCGGTTCAAAGCGATTCTATCTGAGAGCCGGCTCGATTTGATTCCCGAGTACCATAGAGGTGGGGGAAAAAAACTTGGGAGGCCCGGCCCAAAACCCGATCTAAACTGTTCGGTTCATGTTCGGATTGCTCAAGACACATTACTTCAATGGGTCAATTCAAGTTTTAGTTCAAATTCAAAAAACAAAAACCTACCTGTTGAAATTGACACATTATAAACCTGTCACAGCCAAGGTGTAGTTGATCTTGTAAGGGGCTTTTTTTTTATTCCTAATGCAGAAAGCCGTTGATAACTGAAGGCCTATTGTTTTGAAATCAATTGCTTTTAGCATTATATGCTGTCCTGAAGATATCTCTTCACATTTATGTTTGCTGATTCATACAGAAAACCCTGTCTGTTAACGAGAAAGAACTGTGCAAGTACTTTGAACCTGGGAATCATGTTAAGGTCGTTTCTGGTACCCAAGAAGGTCCTACTGGTATGGTTGTTAAGGTGGAGCAGCATGCACTCATCATTCTGTCGGATACAACAGAGGAACATGTGAGCCTAACTTCTTCTGTAATTTCTGTGTTCTTGAAACATTTCTTTAACTCTGCTACTTTGAGCGAAGAAATAACTTATGTTGTCTTTAGATTTCTGTTTTTGCAGATGATGTCTTTGAGAATTCAGAGGTAACATCTGGAGTAACCAGAATTGGCGACTATGAACTTCACGACCTTGTGCTACTGGAGTGAGTTCCACGTTTGGTTAAAGACATTCTAGTTTGTAGTTTGCTGCTACCATCTGTTGGTCTAACTGCTTTTTTTGCCATCTGCCGCAGTAATATCAACTTTGGCGTCATAATTCCTGTTGAAAGTGAAGCTTTTCAGGTAGGCAACACGCATTGAGGCAAGTCTCTTGGAAATGCCCTTCAGAATTTGAGACTTTGTGGGTCATGTTTGATGTAAAAGTGATTAAACTAGATGATTTTCTCTTTCCATGATGACAGATGTTTCGCTTTCTTTCAGGTTCTTAAGAGAGTTCCAGATTGACCTGAAGTCATCACTGTTAGATTGAGAGAGATAAAGTCCAAGATTGACAAGAAATTTAGTGTCCGGGATCGCTACAAGAACACTATATCTGTGAAGGATGTTAGGATTGTGGAGGGTCCATCCAAAGTGAGATCCAGTTTCCTGGATATTTCTTTTTCATAAGCATGAAATCTTGAAATTTGTTAATAATTTTCTTTTCTTATGCTTCAATAGGGAAAACCGGGACCCATTGAACACATATTTAGAGGAATCTGTTTATTTACGATCGCCACCATCTTGAGCATTCTGGTTTTATGTGTTGTAAATCTGTTTCATGCTCTGTTGTTGGAGGATCACGAGCAAATGGTGATAGATATGTAAGTCCTTCTGTTTGTTTCTTGATTTTAGTCAGATGGCAACCTACTCAACTCTTTCTGATTGAGGCTTTGTTCGTTTGAGACAAACTTCTAACGGTGATTCATTGTTAAGGTTTTCCAATTTGAAACCATCTCAGATACCCATATCGCCAAGGAGATCCTCTAGAGTCAGACCTCCAATTAGCTGTATGTTGCTAAGCGATACACATTTTATTTTCTTTGATACCATGCATGGGCTAAGCATTGCTTTTTTGACATCTTTCTCTAGCTGGAGGAAGGCATGGTTGTGGGAGGGGCCATGATGCTTTGGCAGGTACTATGGTGAAGGTTCGCCAAGGTGCCATGGGTGTGTTGTGGAAGTGAAAGGCCAATCTGTCAGAGTCGAGCTGGAGTCACAGATGAAGGTTGTTACAGGCAAGTTTTGGACAATCGGTGGAACACACCTTTCTGTACTCCCTTCCGGTAAGGAATTTATTTGCCATTCAATGACTTGATCAATGCAATTCCCCCTTCCCTCCCCCCTGCAAATACCTCAGTTGATAATCTTGGACAATGTATTGCAGAGATTCAAGATATGGTATGGGCGGTGAGACTCCCATGCATCCTTCTTGAACTCCTTTGCATCCATTTTATGACTCCGATGAGAGAAGATTTTCCTCCCTTGAAGGCTATTCTAATTTTTTCCTTTTCTTTTTTGAACTTTCCCTGTAATGGAATCATAACTTCTTATGTTTGTGATTAAATCTCTTAAGTCCATTACTGATCTGAAAAAAAGGCCTGTTGAATGCCCATTAGATAGCTCAAGACTCGTTCTGTGCTCTGTATCTTTGTCTTTTTTAAGCAATTGACGATTTTCTTGCTGCCTCCTTGACTTTATATGTGAATAATTTGTTGTCAATTTACTTTCAGCAACACCTATTCATGATGGAATGAGAACACATATGAGTGACAGAGCATGGCTTCCGATGAGTCCACCAAAGTTTGCTTCTGAAACTTGCTTCCTGGACAGCTGGAATTCTTTGAGTTATTGAGGATCAAAACGGCCTATCCAGCCTTTATGACTGGAATCTGTCTCTCTCAACATTCAGCTATACTGCCCCAGCATTGGAGTCTTTTCTTCTAATTTAGAAGGGTGCATGTTCTGATATGCGTGCCTCTTTACCTTGTGTTTTCAACTATGAAGTGATCTGATGATATGCTGGACATTAGACCATTCGTTTCACGGTTCAGATGCCGTTGACATAATCTTTTGTGCATTAAGTGTATTATATTACTGAGGATGTACGGCATTATTACGGTTCTAGATGCTGTGTAGTGGTAAGGGCATGACTATTGAGTTTGATAGTGAAAGGACTTGTAAATTTTAACAGTAGCCACCGATTTTCTTGTCAGCATTCAGTCTGGGAAAAATTCCAGTTGAATCAGAAATCTGATAACCATTGCAAGTCGCAATGTCGACATTCTGAACATGCAAACTGTTTGGATCTCATGAGCCACGCATGTTTAAGAAAACATTTTGCCCTGATTCTTTTTTTTTTTTGCCTTTTGCACTCAGTAAGCATATTTCATACCTGGGATTCGACAAATTGCTCTTCGATTTACCATTTTCTGGTATAGAGTTTTGCTAGCAAGCGGTGTTCCTAATATTTTTCACGCTAAATTAAGGGATGATTATGAAGTTGGGAACCCTGCTTCTTGGGGAAGTAGTCCACGGTATCAGGTGACGTGGCATCCTTAATTTTGGCTCAAATGGATCTTTTCCTGCATATGGATATTTCCGTACACTTCCTTTTTGTATCTATTATTTCAGCCAGCAAGTCCTCCTTCACAAACATATGATGCACCCGCACCTGGTTTGGGTTGGGCGACTACACCTGGTGGTAGTTATAGTGAAGCTGGTACGTCAAGGAATAGCAATGCTGCCTACGGTAGTTAACTATATCCAGTATTGCTTCTGTTTGTTCGTGTTGTTTCCCAAGATTCCAATCTTGATTGTTGTCATCTAATTTTTGTCCTTGTTGCAGCAAATGCTCCTAACCCTTACTTGCCATCTACTCCTGGTCAACCTATGACGCCAAGTTCAGCATCTTATCTGCCTGGCACTCCAGGAGGGCAACCAATGACCCCTGGAGCCGGTGGACTAGACGTCATGTCTCCTGTTATAGCTTCGAATCCTTTCTCTGGTAACGTATGATGATGACTTGTACGAGGGCTTGGAAGTACCGACTGATCCTAGTCAGAACTGTCCATCAAAGATTTGTTGCCCAGCGGCTTTTTTCATAGTTAATCTTCTTCTTCTTCTTCTTTGAATTGAAAGTGAAAAGGCAGGAGAAATTACTCTTGGACTTGTGCATTTAAGTATCAGTGGCGTATCGCTGTACGCAAGAGGGTGAAATTTTTTAATATTGTCGTCATACCCCTCATTTAGTTACTCAAATAGTCATTAATTCATTCCCTCTGGAAAGCTGGATGAGCAAGCGCAGTTCATTGACGTGTGGTTCTCTGGTTTTGTGGTTGAACAAAGTCGTAGGAGTCATCTAGTTTTAGGAACCCTTTGGGCTGATTTGCATGCGTTTTATTCACAAAGCTGATGTTAAGATATATGAAAGTTGGATATTTTATGTTTAAATACATTTCATGGTCATGATCACTTCCAAGATCCTCCTTTTGTTGGTGCTTCTGGAGTTCTCAGTATTCAGCTCTTATCGTTTCCAGGGGGGGGAGGGGAATGAAGGACGATGGTTTATGCCAGGAATTCTGGTTAATGTGTCCAGACCAGGAGAAGAGTGTTGGAGTTATCAGAGAGGTTCTTCCTGTAAGGTTGTTCCTTTTCAACACTGTTCTAGTGCGATAAGAAAAGAGAAGAAAAATCTTGCAAACTTCCATGTCTCTCCTTTGCTTTGACCAGTAAAGCCAGTATCAAAAAATATGATTTGATGGGCTTTCTTTCGATTGCTCGTTAGTTCCCTTATGTTGAAACTGTTTCCTCTTTGATCTTTGGGATGTTTGCATGGTTGTCCTTTAAAGTCTCTGTGCTTTATTTGGTGCAACATTTCTATCTGATCATTAAATTTGTTCCGAGTCCTGATACTCTCAAAATGGTTCTCCAGTTTCGTGTTGTCAACTGTAATTGAAGCTGTGCATGAGGATACGCGATCAAATTTTTGTAGCAAGCTGGTGGAATGAGGATTTGTGATTGTATCTTAAATTTTTCATCTGAAGTAGTACATCGAAAAAATTGCGTAATCAAAAGCAATTGCAACGTTGTTATTGGGATTATTATGGGGATTTTTTAAGCAAAGCTTCTCTTTTTAAAACATAACGGTAAATTTTGGCTTCCTGAAAACCTATGACAAGTGGGTATGGTGTCAAAAGCTATTTCGTTAGTTGGAGTATTAACTGTTGGTTATGCTAATTTCCAGTATCTTCTTCTTGAACCAGGGTGGCTCCTGTTGGTACTACTTGGGCCTAGTGGCAACGGGGAGACGGCGACACTTCTTCCTAACGAAATGGAGATGGTGATGCCAAGCAAATCGGACAAGATCAAGATTGTCGGTGGCCAATTACATGGTCGCAATGGCAAATTGATAGGTGTGGATAGTGAGGATGGTATCGGGAAACTGGACAATCTTGATGTCAAGATATTGGATTTGGGAATTGTAGCAAAGTTAGCATAACTATGATTCCAGTAAGAGTCTAGATCTTACTAATGAACAGTCTAAGCAAGATGATCAAAATTCATGCTTGTTAATCTTTGTTCAGAACAGCAATCTATGTGCCTTGCAAACAAAAACAACAATCTATGATTCCAGTAAGAGTCTAGATCTTACTAATGAACTGTCTAAGCAAGATGATTAAAGTTTATGCCTGTTAATCTTTGTTCAGAACAACAATCTATGTGTCTTGCCAAAAAAACAACAGTCCATGATTCCAGTAAAGAGTCTAGATCTTATTAATGAACAGTCTAAGCAAGGTGATCAAAGTTCATGCCTGTTAGTCTTTGCTAATGTGAGCAAGTCTATGTATGTGTAATCTTTGCTAATGAAGAGTAGTGCGTCCAAAAAAAAAAAAAAAAGCTGTCTACATGTATTCTTTGTTAATGAAGCTACTATGTGTGCCTAATCTATTCGATATGTAGCTGTTCCCATATTTTCTCCATTCCGAGTAGATGGTCCTTGTCAACAATGGTGACAATTGAGTGACGATTTCTGGCAAGATCTAGCAACCCGGAGGCCATGTATATGTCTCGCTCGTCTACTATAATCTATAGCCACTTTTTGTCTAATCTTTTGACAAACTCTTCTTCAATGTCCTTTGAAAACTTTAAACAAGAATCAAAATATTACCAAACATCTAGCAATATTTCGAATGAGGTTTAACGCAAAAAACCGTACCCTCAGTGTGAATTCAACCATTCTTTTTTCAAATCCACTGTTTTCTTTCACCTTTGAAAGATAACCTGTGGCAGTCAAATTAAAAAAGAAAATCAACATAAATTAAAGAATTAAAAACAAAACAAATAATACAGAAGAACACGTACATCTATTGGTTGATTTCCAAGAATGATATTGCTCTCACGCAATGTCGCTTCTTTAAAAGCTGTGCACAACTCGCTGAGGTAATCTTCTAAAATACTCTGCTGATTTTCGCATAGTTATAAGAAAGTGGCTTGCGGCTTGATAAGATTTAACACTCTTTTCACTAGCTCCCTGGATTTCTGCAACCACAAAGCACAAATTATACCTCATGATTGATCACGCATGAGGAGGAGCTAAAGAACATACTTACTGAAGTGTTATGGGTAACTCCCACTAAATAGAGATGGCATATCTCACCTTCAACGCTGGAGTGGAACATTAGGTAAACAACAGGGTGTCGTGAGAGAAAGGCTACCCTCTTTGGTAGCGTCGACTGGTCATGGTCATCGTCGTTGGAGAGGTGGGAGGCATCGGCCTAAGTGGAGAAGAGCTAGGGAAAAGAGAGAGAGTAAGCGGCTTGTCAGAAAGGGTAGAATGGGGAGCAAGTGCGTGGCTCTGGTGGGTGAGGGGCAGAAGCGTAATGTGACTCCAGTGGCAGGTGAAGACACAAGAGGGAGCTAGTGAGTGGCCTGGGGGAGGGGGGCGAAGAAGAGAGGAAGCGCGTTGATCGCCATTGCCCGATGAAAAAGAGAGGAGCCTATTTTGTTTGTCGTCGGGATCCATTTTATAAAGAATGAATCCCAACATGCACTTGTCAGAACTTTTGATCACACACAAATTTTGTGACAACCTAGACCTTAGTTGTGACATTCGAATTTTTTTACGTTTAATAATAATATTAAATGTATATTAGATTAGAGTTTAGGATGACGCGTGAGGAATACTAAGTGAGTCACTAAACTTGTGACATATGAAAAGGTGTAAATGATGAATATTAACATCCGGGGTTGCTCGAAATGCGATGCTTTATGATTAAAATGATAAAACAATTTGAGCATAAATTTTAATTATGAGCTAGTTTGGGAAAATAGTTATAACTTTTTTTATATAGATCAAAATGACTCGATTCTAAAGCGAAAACAACAAGGACTTGTGGATCTACAACTTTTATGTTTTGAGTTTTCTCATATTAGCATTGTAGAATCACCAACTTGGGAAAATAGTAGACGTTCTGGACAAAAATTTCAATTCACGCTAGTTCAGGAGAATTGTCATAACTTTGTCTATACATATTAGAATGACTTGATTCCAAAGTCAAAAGAACAAAGACTCTTAGATCTATAACTTTTATGTTTTGAGTTTTCTGATATAAGTATTGTAGGCTCACCAATTTGAGAAAACAGTAAACATTGGGGGAAATTTTTTTAATTTTGGGCTAGTTTAAGAAAATGGTCATAACTTTGTTTATATATATCGGAATGACTTGATTCTAAAGTCAAGAGAACAAAAACTCTTAGATCTATAACTTTTATATTTTGATTTTTCTCATATTAATAATGTAGGATCACCTATTTGAGAAAATAATAGACGTTCCAGATGAAAATTTTAATTCTACACTACTTTAGGAGAATTGTCATAACTTTGTCTATACATATCATAAAAACTTCATTCTAGAGCTCAAACAACAAGGACTTTTAGATCTACAACTTTTATGTTTTGAGTTTTTTCATTTGAGTATTGTATGGCTACCGATTTAAGAAGGAAGTGACGAACTATGAATGGACAAGATGAAGAAAAAGAGTAGATGGTCCTCGTCAATAATTGCAACAATTGAGCGACGATTCCTGCCAAGATCTATCAACCCGGATGCCATGTATGCATCTCGCTCGTCTATTATAATCTGTAGTCACTTATTGTCTAATCTTTCGACAAACTCTTCTTCAATGCCCTCCAAAAACTTCAAACAATAATCAAATATTAGCAAACATCTAGCAATATTTTCAAAGAGATTTAAAGCAAAAGACCTTACCTCTTTGTGTGAATTCAACCGTTCTTTTTTCGAATTCATCGTTTTCTTCCACCTTTGAAGGATAACCTTGGGCAGTCAAATTAAAAAAGAAAATTAACATAAATTAAAATATTAAAAACAAAATAAATAATATAGAAAAACACGTACATTTATGATCCTCGAGAATAATCTCATTATCAAGTAGCATCGCTTCTTTAAAAGCTGTGCAGAACTCGTTGAGGGGATCTTCTAAAACACTCTATTGGCTTTCACATAATTATAATAAAGTGATTTGCGGCTTGATAAGATTTAGCACTTTTTTCACTAGCTTTCTGGATTTCTGCAACCACAAAGCACAAACATGATTGATCATGCACGGGGATGAGCTAAAGAAGAGAGGAAGCGCATTGATCGCCATTACCCGGTGAAGAAGAGAGGAGGAGCGGGGTTGTTCTACCTATTTTGTTTGTCATCGGGATTCATTTTATCAAGAATGAATCCCAACATGCACTTGTCAGAACTTTTGATCACACACAAATTTTGTGACAACCTAGACCTTAGTTGTGACATTCGAATTTTTCTACGTTTAATAATAATATTAAATGTATATTAGATTAGAGTTTAGGATGACACGTGAGGAATACTAAGTGAGTCACTAAACTTGTGACATATGAAAGGCTGTAAATGATGAATATTAACATCCGAGGTTACTCGAAATGCGATGCTTTATGATAAAAATGATAAAACAATTTGGGCATAAATTTTAATTATGAGCTATTTGGGAAAATAGTTATAACTTTTTTTATATAGATCAGAATGACTCGATTCTAAAGCGAAAACAACAAGGACTTGTGGATCTACAACTTTTATGTTTTGAGTTTTCTCATATTGGCATTGTAGGATTACCAACTTGGTAAAACAGTAGACGTTTTGGACAAAAATTTCAATTTTACATTAGTCTAGGAGAATTGTCATAACTTTGTCTATACTTATCAGAATGACTTGATTCCAAAGTCAAAAGAACAAAGACTCTTAGATCTATAATTTTTATGTTTTGAGTTTTCTGATATAAGTATTGTAGGCTCACCAATTTGAAAAAACAGTAAACATTGGGGGAAATTTTTTTAATTTTGAGCTAGTTTAAGAAAATGGTCATAACTTTGCTTATATATATCGGAATGACTTGATTCTAAAGTCAAGAGAACAAGAACTCTTAGATCTAAACTTTTATGTTTTGAGTTTTCTCATATTAGTAATGTAGGATCACCTATTTGAGAAAATAATAGACGTTCTAGACGAAAATTTCAATTCTACACTACTTTAGGAGAATGGTTATAACCTTGTCTATACATATCGAAAAAACTTCATTCTAGAGCTCAAACAACAAGGACTCTTAAATCTACAACTTTAATGTTTTGAGTTTTCTCATTTGAGCATTGTATGGCTACCGATTTAAGAAAAAAGTGACGAACTATGAATGGACAAGATGAGGAAAAAGAGTTTGTGGTGCCCGCTAATAATTGCGACAATTGAGTGACGATTTCTGCCAAGATCTAGCAACCCAGATGTCATGTATGCATCTCGCTCATCTATTATAATCTGCAGTTACTTATTGTCTAATTTTTCGACAAACTCTTCTTCAATGCCCTCCGAAAACTTCAAACAATAATTAAATATTAGCAAGCATCTAGCAATATTTTCAAAGAGGTTTAAAGCAAAAGACCTTACCTCTTCGTGTGAATTCAACCGTTCTTTTTTCAAATCCATCGTTTTCTTCCACCTTTGAAGGGTAACATTGGGCAGTCAAATTAAAAAAGAAAATTAACATAAATTAAAATATTAAAAACAAAATAAATAATACAGAAGAACACGTACATTTATAATCCCCAAGAATAATTTCGTTCTCAAGTAGCGTCACTTCTTTAAAAGCTGTGCAAAACTCGTTGAGGGAATCTTCTAAAATACTCAATTGATTTTCTCATAATTATAATAAAGTGGTTTGCGGCTTGATAAGATTTAGCACTTTTTTCACTAGCTTTCTGGATTTCTGCAACCACAAAGCACAAATTATACCTCATGCTTGATCATGCACTGGGATGAGCTAAAGAACACACTTACTGAAGCGTCGTAGGTAACTCCCACTAAATAGAGATGGCATATCTCGCCTTCGACGCTAGAGTGAAACGTCAGGTAAACAACATGATGTCGTGAGAGAAAAGCCACTCTCTTTGGTAGCGTCGGCTGGCCATCTTCGTTAGAGGGGTGGGAGGCGTAGGCCCAAGTGGAAAGGAGCTGAGAGAAAAAAGCGAGCACATTGCTCTAGTGGTGGGTGAGGAGCGGAAGGACACAAGGGTAAGCCAGTGAGTGGTCCAGGGGAAGGGGGCGGGGCGAAGAAGAGAGGAGGTGCGTTGATCACCATTGCCCGGGAAAAAAGAGAGGAGGAGCAGCATCGCTTTCCCTATTTTGTCTATCATCGCTGGCTTTTAGCCGCGTTTCTCAGACTGCGCTACCTTGTTTTTTAGTCTTTTTCTGAATATCCAAGACTACTGATGCGGACTTTAAAAAATGAGAGCTTATCTTAAGAGAGCAAATGCTTTTTCCCAAAAAGAATGCATCCGAATGTACACTTATCAAAACTTTTTATCGCACAAAAGAAATTTCACTTATGCGCTAGTCTAGAGAAATGGTCTTAACTTTGTTTATACATATCGGAATGACTTGATTCCAAAGCCAAAAGAATAATAATTCTTAGATCTACAACTTGTATTTTTTTAGTTTTTTGATATAAGCATTGTAGGCTCACTGATTTGAGATAACAGTAAACATTATTGGTAGAAATTTCAATTCACCGCTAGTTCAAAGAAATAGTGATAACTTTGTCTATACATATCGAAATGACTTGATTTCAAAGGTTAAGAACAAGGATTCTTAATTCTACAACTTTTATGTTTTGAGTTTTCTAATATATGCACCGTAAGCTTACCGATTTGAGAAAATAGTAAACGTTATTTATAGAAATTTCAATTCCACACTAATATAGAAGAATGGTCATAACTTTGTCTATACATATTGAAATGATTCGATTCTAATGCCAAAAGAACAATGACTCTTAGATCTAAAATTTTTATGATTAAGTTTTCTCATATTAGTGTTGTAGGATCACTAATTTAGGAAAACAGTAAATGTTCTGGACGAAAATTTCAGTTCTACGCTAGTTCAAGAGAATGGTCATAACTTTGTCTATACGTATCGGAATAACTTAATTCTGAAGTCCAACGAACAAGGACTAGCGCTAGTATAGGAGAATGGTCATAACTTTGTCTATACATATCCAAATGACTTGATTCTAAAAACAATGACTCTTAGTTCTATAACTTTCATGTTTTGAGTTTTCTAATATAAGCATTGTAGGCTCACTAATTTGAGAAAACAGTAAACATTGTGGGAAAAAATTTTAGTTCTGCGCTAGTTCAAAGAAATGGTCATAACTTTCTCGGTACATTTCGCAATCACTTGATTTCAAAGCCAAAAGAACAAGAACTCTTAGATCTACACTTTTAATGTCTTGAGTTTTCTCATTTGAGCGCTATATGGCTACTGATTTGAGAAGGATTTGACTAAATGTGAATGGAAAGGATGCGGAAAAAGAGTAGATGGTCCTTGCCAACAATGGCGACAATTAAACGACGATTTCTAGCAAAATATTGCAATTCGGATGACATACGTCTCCCTCGCCTACTATAATCTACAGCCACTTCTTATCTAATCTTTCGATAAACTCTTCTCCAATGTCCTTAAAAAACTTCAAAGAAGAATCAAAATATGACCAAACATCTAGCAATATTTTCAATGAGGTTTGACGCAAAAAAACTTTCGTCCCCGTGTAAATTTAACAATTCCTTTTCTAAATCCATCGTTTTCTCCCACCTTTGAAGAGTAACTTGCGGCACTCAAATTAATATAAATTAAAAAATTAAAAATAAAATTAGTAAGATAGAAGAACACGTACATCTATTAGTTGAAACCTAAGAATGACCTCACTCTCACGAAGCATCACTGCTATAAAAGCTGTGCAAAGCTCGTTGATGGGATATTCTAAAACACTCCATCGGTTTTCACATAGTTATGAGAAAATGGTTTGTGGCTTAATAAGATTTAACATTTTTTTTCTCTAGTTCTCTGGATTTCTACAACTATAAAGCACAGATTATTCCTCGCGATTGATCAGGCATGGGGAGAAACTAAAGAACACACCTACTAGAGCGTCGTGGGTAACTCCCACTAAGTAGAGATGACATATTTCACTCTTGACGCTGGACTGTGACATCAGGTAAACAATGGGGTGTTGTAAGAGAAAGGCCACTTTATTCGATAGTGTTGGTTGGCCATCGTCGTCGGAGGGGTGAGAGGCGTCAGCCTGAGTGGAGAAGAGCAAAGAGAGAGAGCGGGTGACTTGTGCAAACATTACAGAATTGGGAGCGAGCGCATGGCTCCGGTGGGTGAGGGACAGAAGTGTAATGTGGCTCCGATAGTAGGTGAGGAGCGAAAGGACCCAAGGGATAGCTAGCAAGTGGTTAGGGGGAAGAAGAGAGGAGGGGAATTGATCGCCATTGCTTGGGGAAGAAGAAAAAAGGGAGAGCGGCGCCACTTTACATATTTTGTCTGGCGTCGTTGGCATTTAGCTGCATTTCTCAGATTTTGCCGCTTCGTTTTTTAGTCTTTTTTTGAATATCTAGGACTGTTGATGCAAACTTTAAAGAATGAAAGTTTCTCTTGAAGGAGCAAATCTTTTTGAGACAAAAAGTATGAATCCCGACGAGCACTTGTCAGAACTTTTGATCATGCACAAGTTTTTTAACGACCCAGACCACGATTATGACGTCCGAATTTTTCTACAATTAATAAGAATATTAAGTATTAACTAGATTGGAGTTAGGATGACATGTGATGAGTACTAAGTGAGTAACTAAGCTTGTGACATACAGAGGGGTTCAAATGATGAATATTAACATCCATGGTCGTTCGGAATGTGATGCTTTAAGATTAAAATGATGTGACATTTTGGATAGAAATTTCAATTATAAGCTACTTTGGGAGAATAGTCATAACTTTTTTTTTATAAATTAGAATGACTTGATTTCAAAATCAAAAGAACAAGGACTTGTACTTCTACAACTTTTATATTTTGAGTTTTCTCATATTAGCAATATAGGATCACCAATTCGGGAAAACAGTAGACCTTCTGGACAGAAATTTCAATTCTGCACTAGTCTAGGAGAATGGTCATAACTTTATCTATACTTATTCGAATGATTTGATTTCAAAGCCAAAAGAACAAGAACTTGTAGATCTATAATTTTTATGTTTTGAGTTTTCTTATATTAGCATTGTAGGATCACCGATTTGAGAAAACAGTAGACATTCTAGCAAAAAATTTGGTTCTGCACTAGTCTAGGAGAATGGTCATAACTTTTTCTATACATATTGGAATGACTTGATTCCAAAGCTAAAAGAACAACTACTCTTAGATCTATAGATTTTATGTATTGATTTTTTTTTTATATAAGCATTGTAGGCTTACCAATTTGAGAAAATAGTAAACGTTGTGAGAAAAAATTTCAATTCTACGTTAGTCCAGAGAAATGGTCATAACTTTATCTATACATGTCAGAATAACTTGATTTTCAAGTAAAAAGAACAAGAACTCTTAAATCTACAACTTTTATGTTTTGAGTTTTCTAATATAATCATTATAGGCTCATCGATTTGTGATAACAATAAACATTGTGGGCAAAAATTTCAATTCTCCACTAGGTCAGAGAAATGGTCATAACTTGTCTATACAGATCGAAATGACTTGATTCCAAAGCCAAAAGAACAATGACTCTTAAATCTACAATTTTTATGGTTTGAGTTTTCTAATATAAGCATTGTAGGCTTATCGATTTGAGATAATAGTCAACATTGTATGCAGAAATTTCAGTTCTCTGCTACTCGAGAGAAATGGTCATAACTTTGTCTATACATATTGAAATGACTTGATTCCAAAGCCAAAAGAATAATAACTCTTAGTTCTATAACCTTTGTGTTTTGAGTTTTCTGATATAAGCATTGTAGGCTCAGCGATTTGAGAAAACAGTAACATTGTAGGAAGAAATTTCAGTTCTATGCCAGTCTAGGGAAATGGTCATAACATTGTCAGTAAATATCGAAATGACTTAATTTTAAAGCCAAAATAATAATAACTCTTAAATCTACAACTTTCATATTTTGAGTTTTATCATTTGAGCAATGTATGACTAGTGATTTGGAAAGGATTTGACAAAATGTGAATGGACAAGATGCTTAAAAAAAGTAGATGGTCCTTACCAACAATGGCGGCAATTGAGTGACGATTTCTGGCAAGATCTTGCAATTTGGATGGCATGTATACGTCTTGTTCGTCTACTATAATCTGCAGCCAGTTCTTGTTAAATCTTTTGACAAACTCTTTTTCAATGTCCTCCAAAAACTTCATACATGAATCAAAATATTACCAAACATTTAGCAGTATTTCCAATGAGGTTTCAAGCAAAAAACCTTACCTCTTCGTGTAAATTCAACCGTTCTTTTTCCAAATCCACCGTTTCCTCTCACTTTTGAAGGGTAACTTGTGGCACTCAAATTAAAAAATTAAAAACAAAACAAATAATACAGAAGAACACGTATATCTATTGGTTGATCCCTAAGAATGACCTTGCTCTCATGCAGCGTTGCTTCTATAAAAGCTGTGCAAAACTCGCTAGGTGGATCTTTTAAAAACTCTCACGCAGCGTTGCTTCTATAAAAGCTGTGCAAAACTCGCTAGGTGGATCTTTTAAAATACTCCGTCGGTTTTCACACAGTTATAAGAAAGTGGTTTGTGGCTTGATAAGATTTAACACTCTTTTCACTAACTCCCTAGAATTCTGCAACCACAAAGCACAAATTATACCTCATAATTGATCATGCACAAGGATGAGCTAAAGAACACACTTACTAGAGCGTTGTGGGTAATTCACACTAAATAGAGATGGCATATTTCACCCTCGACTTTGGAGTGGGACGTTAGGTAAACAATGGAGTGTCGTAAGAGAAAGACCACACTCTTCAATAGCGTCGGCTGGCCATCGTCGTTGGAGGGGTGGGAGGCATCAGCTCGAATGGAGAAGAGTCGTGGAAAAAGAGAGAGAATGCGTAACTTGTATGAAAATGGCAGAATGGAGAGTGAGTGCGTGGCTCCAATAGGTAAGGGGTAGAAGTGCAATATGACTTCGGTGGTGAGTGAAGAGCAAAAGGACACAAGAGAGAGCCAACGAGTGGTCGGGAGTGGTCAGGGGAGGCGAAGAAGAGAGTAGGGGTGTTAATCGCCATTGCTTAGGGAAGAAGAAGAGAGGGGAAGTGGCGTAGCTCTACCTATTTTGCCTAGCGTCGTTGGCTTTTAGCCCGTTTTTCAGATTGTGCCGCTTCGTTTTTTAGTCTTTTCTAAATATTTAGAACTGCTGATGCGGACTTTAAGGAATGAGAGCTTCTCTTGAGAGAGTAAATGCTTTTTGGGTCCTTAAAAGCATGGATCCCGACGTGCACTTGTCAGAAATTTTGATCACGCACAAGTTTTGTGACGATTCAGATTTTAGCTGTGACATTCAGATTTTTCTATGTTTATTAAAAATATTAAGTGTTAACTATATTAGAGTTTAGGATGACACGTGAGAAATATTAAGTGAGTAACTAAGTTGTTGACATACGAAAGGGTTTAAATGATGAATATTAACATCGGTGGTTGTCCAGAATACGATGCTTTATGATTAAAATGATAAGACATTTTGGGCAAAAATTTCAATTATGAGCTAGCTTGGAAGAATAGTCATAACTTTTTTTTATAGATCAGAATGACTTGATTTCAAAACCAAAAGAACAAGCACTTGTAGATCTACAACTTTTATGTTTTGAGTTTTCTCGTATTAGCATTGTAGAATCACCGATTTAGGAATGCAGTAGACATTCTGGACAGAAATTTCCATTCTGTGCTAGTCTAGGAGAATGGTTATAACTTTGTCTATACATATCGGAATGACTTGATTCCATAGCCGAAAGAACAATGACTCTTAGATCTACAACTTCTGTGTTTTGATTTTTCTGATATAAGTATTGTAGGCTCATCGATTTGAGAAAACAGTAAACGTTGTGGGCAGAAATTTCAATTCTGTACTAGTCTAGAAAAATGGTCATAACTTTGTCTATACTTATCGGAATAACTTGATTCTAAAGCTCAAAGAACAATGACTCTTAGATCTACAAGTTTCATGTTTTTATTTTTCTTATTTGAGCTTTGTATGGCTATCGATTTGGAAAGGAAATGATGAAATGTGAATAAACAAGATGAGAAAAAAGAGAAGAACTTCAATGATTACTTTTCTAAGCTTTTAAGGAAGTTGAATGTGATGATGATTGATTTCACGCTATGATGTTATATTTTAGTGATGATTTGGGTGAAAGTATGTTGTTTAAAGTTGATGATGTTCGCATAGCTCTTTTTAGAATGTATCATTTGCTTGCAAAATGAAATGAGCATGTTATTATGTGTATTGTGGCTATGTGATTTAATACGAAAATAAATAAGAAAATATTCAGTCGTCCACTTAATGGTGGCGATGATGTCTCGTGAATTGGGATGCCCCGAAAATTGTCTAAGAGGAGAAGTAAAGATGATAATACATACTCCCATGTATACAAATATGCATGTTGTTCTTCTTATGTTTAATTTTTTAAAAGTGGCGACAAGACACATAACCCCACGTAGGATATTAATAGAGGCCGATATGCTTTGAATTTACGTATCGAATATGTGTCAAGTTTGAAATTTACGAATTTAAATATTTCCACGCGTGCAATAAACTTTGCATAATATTTTGTCGTGTTTAAAATATTTTTTTGGATTCATCAATGTTTTAAACGGGCACTGATTTTCTCGTATACAAACCGATTTACTTGATATCTTAATAATTATCAAAATATTCCATTTGGACAATTACACTGATGAGCCCCTTTGTTATGGAATCCACGCCATTTCTCTTATTAGCCAAGGTTTGATGTCATGCCTTATCTCATCTTGCTTCATTAATGCATATTGATGAGTCACGCATTTTACTTGGTCAAGAGAGCTCTCCTTCTTTACCAAGCCAAATAGCTCATCAATTGCTACTTTCTTAAGGACACTTGTAACCTTTGGATTAGAACACTTAGCCTTCATTTACTCAAAATAATGATTATTTTTAACTTAGGTACCAAACTTCACCATCTACTCTTAAAGTATTTCCATGGTTGAAGAAGTGGGTCCTTAAGTTTCATAATGAGAATCTCTTCTTCATTTACTTCCAATCACCCACGTTCTTCTTGAAAATCTTGTTTTCAATTATTCACGAATGCCCCATTGCCTCATTACTATAGTCTCAATCTTAATTTCTTGGGTTCAAATTAGGAAGTTAAAGATTTAATTTTGCTCAAGTCGTTTTCAAGGTAAGTGAAAACTCAAAGTGCTAAGTTAGGATAATTTACTTAGTGCTCTTGATTTGGTTGTTTGATGGTTGTTAATTTTAGTTTGAGTTTGATGATAAGCAATGAAGTTTTAACGATTGGGTTTTGAAGAGTTGCGTTCGTATGACTTGAATGGATGTGTTTTCCTTTTTACATGTTTTTGAGATGTGTGAAAAGAATAAGGATTAACATATTTATTGTGTAAGAGGCTAAGTGTGAATTGGGTAAGTTGAAAATAGTTCTTGAAAGCCATCGATGATTATGAGAATTCATTAAATGATAATAGAAGTTTATAAACTGATTTATTAAACTTATTTTGTGGATTTGCCTATGAAGTTGTTGAAAATAATGCATGATACTTCATTTTCTTTAGTGATGGCTTGAGTGGAATAATGCTATGAAATGTTTGGGGTTGAAGTTATGTTATTTGAAAATTTCAATGTGCACGTAACCCTTGAGAATGTATCATTTGCTTGCAAAAGTATTAAATATGTCAATATCATTACTCGAGTGTGATATCATCGAAAGGATAAAGTAATTATGTTTCGAAAGTGACTTACGAGAAAGATATGGTGCAATTGTATGTGGTTCTTACAACGAATGTTAATTTCGTAATTGACGTGAAGAAGTTTATGTGATGTTATTATCATATTGTGCATGATTGCTAAGAAATATAATATGGGATGAATTATTAAAAGTGATGTTATGTCGTCCATATGATGGTGGCGACGAAGTCTCGTTGTCGGGATGCTCATGCTGTGTGATTTGGAATACCCTGTAGAGTGTTACGGGATGTCTCGAGAGTCGAGATGTCTTATGAATTGTGTGATATGGGATGCCCCGGGTGGAGCATTGGGATGCCTCGGAGTTGAGATGCTCCTACTGTGTGATCTGGGATGCCCCGAGAGTATTCGAGAGGAGAAGTAATAATAAATAAAATTTCATGATCACGTGAATGCGTGTACCTACATGTTGTATGATAAGTAATGACCATGCATCATTATGTGATATGCATTAATGCTTTTGATTTGTCATCGATATATCCTGAAAGAAAAGTAATGTAATTTTTCATGAACTAGTCATGTATAGAGTTTTATGATGCTTCAATTTCATGTTGTATGATGTTAGGCTGAGTGGTGAGTTGATTTTCTACCTTAGATTTAGAGATTTCATTTACTTGGCCTCAGTTCAGTCCTTAATTTTTCAGGTATGTAAGATGGTCCCTTGAATGTTGAGATGAAATGGATGAGGTGATGACGGAGACCATCGACCCGTGAGTCAAATGGTGATTTTGTATAGGCAAGCTTTTGGGATGTAGAAATATAATGTGGGGAATATGTGACCTCAACCCTTTTCCAAGTCTATATATTTTATGTTTGTATTGTCATTGTTGTGAATTTGTAACATGAATAATTTTTCAAGAAAGATGTTGATGTGTTTTAGTCAAGCTCGTGCGATTTCTTGTATGGGGTAATTGTGAAAGAAAATTTTCTTTATCATGCTTCCGCGTGCTAATAATAATTAAAATGAAGAGAACACGTGTCATGCGTGACGTTTTAGGGCGTCATATTCGCATTGAGCGCCAGAGGAGGGATGGCAGAGGAGGCTGCACCTCTATTAGGGACGTGCGCGGAGTGAGGCTAAGCGCATGTCTCTTGTCCCATATTGTCGAGGGAGGAGTCTTGAGCTAGCTGATAAGGCTTGGGATTCTCTACTCTATGTAACGCGTTTTTAAAGCAAAGAGGACAGTGGGCTCAAAGCAGACAATATTACATAGTAATAACCCCTTGGGTCCTTACATGTGGTATGAAAGCTGACTTTCGACCGCGTGTGGGGCCATAGTAAAGGCGTTATACCCATAAGGGGTGGAGAATGTGACGATTCAAACCTTGGCGGTGAGCGCAGAAGGAGAGGTGGCAAGGAAGGTTGCACCTCTATTTTAGACATGCGTGGGGTGAGACTAAGCACATGTCTCTTGTCTCACATTGCCGAGGGAGGAGTCTTGAGCTAGTTAATAAGGCTTGGGATTTTCTACTTTATTTTATGTGTTTTAAAGCCGTGAAGGCCAGTGAGCCCAAAACGGACAATATTACACAATGGTAGTCTCCCGGGTTCTTATATGTGGTATCAAAGCTGACTCTTAACCGCGTGTAGGGCCACAGCGAGGGCGCTGTGCCCATAAGAGGTAAAGAATGTGATGACCTAGACCTTGACGGCAGGTGTAGGAGGAGGGATGGCAGGGGAGGCTGCGCCTCTATTTTGGACGTGCACGGGGCGAGACTAAGCGCACGTCTCTTGTCCTACATCGCCAAAAAGGGGAGTCTTGGACTAGTTGATAAAACTTGGGGTTCTCTATTATGTGTAACTCATTTTAAAGTCGTAAGGGTCAGTGGGCCCAAAATAAACAATATTACACAGTGGTAGCCCTCCGAGTCCTTATAAGTTTAACACTTCCTTTTCTTTCAAGAACCTTAAGCTTTTGCTGATTATCACTTATCTTTCTCTTTTGGCTTTTAAACGGTACTATAGTATGTCCTGAACTATAGATTATGCACGCAACAAGATTGCAATTGCAATTCTGTTTTCTTTCTCCATCCCTTTTTGCATCGAAGCACATAGAAATAAGAGGTTTCCATATTATAACATGTCTACTTTACATGAGAAAATACAGCCGACTGGGTCTCCTTGATATTGATGACTCGTGTTGTATGAATGCCTTACTCATGATAATCTGCTTGGGGCATTTAATATATATATAGGTTTTGGTTTGTCACAGTCATCTGGTTGGAGCATCTCCTATGGAAGATTACTTTTTGTAAATTGATGATCTACCATCTCCTGAGAAGATATATATGATGAACATTTCAGTCGTTGACATCCGTTTACAAAATTTGGAAGTTAATGCATCTGCCATTGTCTCTATTGGCAGGAAGAAGCCAAGAAAGTATCTGAACCATATTTGGATGCCCCTAGTGATGAGTATGCAGTTTGTTGTCAGGGTATGCGTAATTTTTACTGGACGGACTTGATTAATGCACAAACATGGTTGTGTTTCTAGCTTGAAGAATCGCTCTTCATACAAAACCCAATTGCTTTTCTAATTATTCCATTATCGGTTTGTGTATTCAATTACGTACATGTAAAAAGGCCTGAGTTAGATCACCTCATTTCTTACCATCAAATCATTTCTTAGAGTACTGATGAAATTTGCGGGTCACTTCGTTTGCTGTCGATTTTTCGTCCCCATCATCTTGCCTCATTTACTCCCACTTTCCGAAAGCTGTTCCACGATGCTCAAGAAGAATTTCCAGAGTCTAGTATTGATTCCCATGCTTCGATGATTTGTCTTCTAGGAATAACTCTCCCCCGAAAGCCGAATGAGTGAACTAAGCACTCCCCCGACGAAGAAGAGAAGAGTGATTAGATCCATCGGCACTGGTGTTGAGGTTGATTACTCTGCAGATGAAAAACATAGTGAAAGTGAAGATTCAGTGGACGATCCTGAAAGCTGTTGTGCAAGTGATTTTGATGAGGCACTCGACTCCTTCCAGTATAAGGATGTCCTGATCTTGTTTAGGTTTGATGATCATGACCTTCCATTCAAATTGAGGGACATAATAATGGCAAATGTGAGGTTACTTACACTGTTGGAGTCAGGACTTCCATCTTGGGTCATATTCCTTCAGTCATATCCTGGGTTTTGTCACCTGTATCGCCCATGGATGCGTCCCTTATCTAGAACTTTCCATGTGATTATATCAGGGGTAACTGTTCTGATTGGATTCTACGATCTGTACAAAAATGTCCCCGTCCTCAAGGCAACTGCAGCACATTTGTGTGGCCCTCTTTTCGATTGGGTAGAATCTTGGGAGATGGTATCCCGCATCAAGTACTTGGTGGTGCCTAATGGTCATGGGTACCACTCGGTCCTTTTTTTCAGTTCTAGCTCAACCCCTTGCAGAACCTCTGTTAGAGCTTTTTGAGTGCCTTCTTCCTTTGTGGAATGTGTGCTCTGGAGTGGTTGGGAGCTTCTTCTCAGTTGCTTGGTTTGCTGTTGGATCTTCTTGTGTGGTATTGTTGTAAGTATCTTGATACATAGGCCTTGAGCTGCGTTGGAGGAACTTCCTGTCTTGTATCCCATATTTTGGGTCCTCTGGGAGACGCTCTACTTACCCATCCGCATGGTCCTTGCATTAGGGAATATGGTGACTTTAATGTGGACTTCCATATATGGCTCTCTATAATTGAAGCTTGGCAGACCGTTAGGACCATATTCCAGAGTGCCTACGCTGCCACTACTGCAGTGACCACTCGTGAAGTTTCCATGTGGCGTCTGCTTTTGAATGATCTTTTCTCTCATTTATGTCATATATCCAGTTGCTTTGGTTAATTGACGATGCAAGATGGATTCAAGAAAGTCTTAATGTCAATTTGTTGTCTGGTCTCCCGTGCTGTAAGGAGCATATGAAATGGGTGGTTCGTTGCCTTTTTCTCAGCCTGCAACAGGCATCGACTCAGGTGTGGATACATTTTTTAGATTTGTTTTGGGCATGGTACCATTGCACTTTACGTGCACCCTCCTCCATAAATTCTGATGCCCGAGGTATGTTACTAGAAATCAAACTGAAGCTTATTAGCTGAATGTGATTCGCGTGGGATATATGACTCGCACTTATTTAACATATATAATTTTAGCGCGATCAAATCGTCATGGATATGCTTCGACGATAGACCGCAAGGAAGGGATTTTGATGATGTTGCAGCGTGGAAAACCTCCCTCCACCAAAATCTTCTTCCATTAGAGTTCGTCTCTTTGCCTGCCTGAGGTATGTGTGATCATGACCAAATCGAACACTAGTCCGATTTCATCGAACATGCCATCGCGCTTTGGTCACCTTGCCATTCTTTTCAAAGATTGCTTCTTCTGCAATTTCTTGGAATCTTCACGCAATCTCCATTGCTCACGTTAGAATATCCAAATAAAAAATGACGCTTTCATTGTGCATGATACACTGTAAAATAAAAAGACAAAAAGAATTATTGGGGTCGTGTTCATTGTGTAATCTCCGTGCTTATGAAAAGTCGACATTGGCTAAATAATGACAAGAACATACATGTGCAGGGTCAGGGTCACGTCCCCACAGTCCAACAACCGCACTTGTGTTGTGGGGGTAAAATCGTCGAATTCAAAGATTGAGGGACCAATGTCAATTTAATTTTTTTAGTGTTCATAAATTGTCCTTGGGACTCAAAATTACATGTTTTTTTTCACGATAGGGAGAAAAAAAATAGAACATTTTTCTCTCTCTTGTAGCTGGCGAGCTGCGGTAAACACTAGTACAAGCAACATTAAATGACATTTATTGCCGGCTCTCTCTCTCTCTCTCCTCTTTCAAATGAGCTGCTCTCCACCTCTCTTTTTCAATAGATCTTCGTCCTCGTCGACGTCGGCGGTTTCTGGGGCCGGAGCCGGACAGGTCCAGAAACCGTCGACTAGCCTCTCGAATGTTTCTTCGTTTTCTACTCCTGATGTGGTTTTGACTATGTCGCCAATGATTTTATGGACGACTAGCACTAGCCCTAGCCCTAGCACGGAAAGCACAAAGGACCTTTCTCACCTTTTTCTCATAAAAGAGATGATAGGTCTTTAGTTGCTAGGCCGCCCCCGGCGTCGAGGAAGTATGATGTGAGGCTGGTGGTGAGGAGGTTAGAGAGGTGCGATCCGCCGACGGCAAGGGAGGGGGCGAGACTAGCGGTGGAGATCCAGTGGAACGGGCTGAGGGCGGCGGCGCTGATGAATGTGTGTAATGATTAGATCATTGATAATGAATCTCGCTAAGATCCGCTAAGATAATCTCGATTTATCATCGCAAGCCCATCTCAATAAACCCAATTTACGGCAAAACACAATAATGAAGGAAGCGATTTGAAAAACTAGATCATGGAGATTGAGGAAGAATGAAGAAGATTGAGAGGCGAAACACCAGAATAAACACATCGAAGGAAGCGAGACAAGGCCCACTCTAATTATAGGATTTACCCATGGACGAAGATGAAAGTCGCTTATGGAGAGATTTAATTACACGAGAGTGACCATTTAGGCATAGCTACTTTCGCAAATACCATTCACATATATGTAAACAAAACGTGTAAGCTCCTTTTAGGATCTTGCTTGGGGTTCAAGTGGTGATTAATGTTGGTTTTGAGTGTTTTGGATGAGCACGAGAATTTAGAATTCGGGGATGGGTATTTTCGCAAAGAAAATGGCATAAACAGGAACGCGAGGATAATAGATGCGAAGGTACAAAGTAGTCTCCGAAGGTGAAATTGAGGTATGTAAATTGCCATTGGATAAAATGTAAGATATGTTGTCGGTATATTTGATGTTCGTAAGTGCCGAGGCATGCTTCCTTTTGGCAAGCTTGATATCACCATAGTAGAAGTGCCCTTGCTGGGAATTTTTCTATTTGTTATTCCTACCAAACCACTATCGGTTCAACACCAAAAAAAATGGATGACATTTCGCCAAAAACATGCAGTACATAGAAGAAGGAAAAAAAAACACAGGTTATTCCCTTTTGTTTTAGCTCTTCACCAGCGCACAATGCTTCCTTTTCTCGCCCGCCAACCCTGTCCTGATGTCGATCCGGCCCATCTTCTCCATTGCCAAGGCAAATTGAGCGTAGAAGTTGTCAAGTGACCCTTGAAGGACTTGGGCGATGAAGAGCTTGGTAGCAGGACTGGTGGTGAGAGCAGAATCCGATCGAAAGAGGCCTCTCCTCTTGAGCACAACACTCTAATAGCTGAGGTCAAGGGTTCTGTGGCTTCCCGGGTCCATCTCCACGACGGTGTCGTCACTCGGGCTCCTGCACTTCTTGACCTTGAGATTCGCCGCATACTCGCTGTCCAGGGACGGGTCTTGATCCCCGACGTTGGTGAAGTTGTATAGCCGGTTGCAGAAAAACGAGCAGTGAGATACACCAATCGTGTGGGCTCCTATGTTAGAACAAGTTACATCAGCCACCACTAATTTAGCACATGACTAGCTTAGTCACGTACTGAAAATGTATTTCGATATCTCTCAACATTTATGGTTTAACTCATCAATTAATATCCTCCCTTTTTTATAGGCGAATGATTTATGGCCTCACCGGTCAATAAAACTAAGTCTTTTAGATCAAGTCCTTGATTGGCAAAAAATGTTTGGAGAGCGGTGAGATTGCTGGTTGGAGGAGGTATGTTGCTCAATTCAATCTCAATGCTTTTTTTTTCATACAAATTTTATTATTCATTCCATTATCAGCGGAGAAAACAATTTTCACATGCGCTGAATAATGAATATCTGCTGTTGCAGAAATGATAGTTATGTTGTCCTCACAATGGCCACAATTGCATCCCTTGCGACCAAAGCTATGATGACTTATGCTTAGGTTATTTTTTGAATAATAGTTTCCTAGTATAAAAAAAAAAAGAAAAAAAAAAGAAATATCCAACTCATTTACACAATAATTAGCTTTTTTTT
>BCNH02000011.1:2965153-2982093 GCA_001662345.2 Metrosideros polymorpha var. glaberrima
TCACAATGGCCACAATTGCATCCCTTGCGACCAAAGCTATGATGACTTATGCTTAGGTTATTTTTTGAATAATAGTTTCCTAGACTAAAAAAAAAAGAAAAAAAAAGAAAAATCCAACTCATTTACACAATAATTAGCTTTTTTTTTCTTTCAAATAATTAGTTTTTTTGTCAAAAAAAAAAAGATTAGTCAGCTACCTAACAACTAATTTATTATTATTATTATTATTATTGGAAAAGAGGTACACCAATTTTGTTTCAAATGGAGAATGAAAAGGCAAAAAACAAAAAAGACAAAAAGAAAGGCAAGCAATAATCTTAAATTAAGAACAGCCCCACATTTAAACTTAATAAATATTGTTTGAGAGGAGCATGGCGTCTCTATCAAATTTAAACAAAGAAAAAGAAGAAAAAAAAGGTAAGATATAATTTTAAGTTAAGAGTGAGACTTGTAAAAAATAATATAGTCAATTCAATATAAAAGTAGGGTGTTAGGAGCCAATTAGGGAGTGGAAATAGCGCAAGCCTAACCAAAAGTCGATCATTTTTTTAGTGTCAATACAAATAGTAAATAACATGACTCGAAACAAAGTCGTTTGGATCTTATATCCCTGGTCATATAGGTGCGAGTGCGGCACAATCTTGAATCTTAGAGCAAAGATATGAATCGAAAGTGTATCTTTAAATATCTTATTGTCCATGTCCTTGGTCATGGACTCGAAACAAGTCGTTTGGATCTCATATCCTTGGTCATATAGGTGCGAGTGTGGCGCGATCTTGAATCTAAGAGCAAAGATATGAACGAAAGTATATCTTAAGTATCTTATTGTCCATGTCCGTTCATCATCGATATATAAATTCAATAGCTCTATGTGTCTAAGTGATTAATTTCAAAATGAGGATCCATAAATATCAACAGTCATCCTCTACATGAGCGCTAGGTGCATGCATCGGTTCCGCGTTCAAAAATCTAATTAATTGAATTGTATAAACGAAGATGCTTGCGAGGATGGCGAAATCACATGAAGTCTGACCGGTGAATTTTGAATTGATAATTGACGTGGCATTTTGTAAATAGGTCTCAATTAATTTAAGTAAACTAATCGTGGTATTCTCATGTAATGTTTTGAGTGGAAAACGTGAATTAGAAAAAGGCAAATACCACCCACAAAAAAAAAAATACTAAATTATGCTCACCGTGAGTATATGACACATACACTTTTAATTTTTTTTAAGTCACAAAAAACTCTTAACTTACTCACTCCGATAAAAACTCCTCGAAATAAAGTTCACCTTCGTCATTCCATCGAACGCCTTCCTTGCAAAGTCAATTTCTCCATCCACAACGCAACTAATGACAATGGGATTTGATAGCAAGAGAATGGAAAAAAAAAAAACAAAACAAAACGAAATAGAAAGTAGAAGATAAATAAGGAAGGAAACAACTCAAGGGTTAAATCGACTGCTCGTTGACCAGTGTTATCACAGTAGGAAGACTCATCGATACAATCGTGCCAAAGGCCGCTCGAAGAAGAATCGCCAAGTCTTCGCCCATTTTCTCCACGTGAGCCACTCAGCCAAATTTGGTTAGCTCCGTCGTCATGACTCTAGATCAGGTCGGCCAAATGATCTGCCACAACGAAGGTAGAGGGGGGATGACTTGCCTCGTTGGTCATGGAGAAGCTATGGCGGTCATGGACGATGGCTCGTCTGGCACCCCAGACAGAGATGGTGTGTTTCCATTGTTTCCTGAGACTTGATTGACCAAGACGTAGATCACGTCTGCTTTTTTTTTTTTTTTTTTTTTAAAAGATTCAGGGAGACCTTTTTTTAAAAAAAAAATCCACGTAAATGATAAAATCTAATTAAAAAAGTCATGTAAGATTTTTGGCCGGAATTTATTATCGAAGGCACTTAAATGAAAGTTTTTTTTTTTAATTTGACATTTAAGTGAGCTAGCGATATATAAAAATTTTGACACTTCTAATGTCTTTATGCTTTTGTCAATACCCGCGGGATGTCCAAGGAATGATATTTCCCCTCTTGCCTTTAGCCAAGCCCAAGATGGTTAAGAGTACGACGTCGTTGAAGACGTGCGCGAGAAGATGACTGTGCGGCGTATTCTTATACCTTGCAAAAAGAAGGCAGTCTCTGACAAGTCTCCGTCTGTCTTCTTCGTAACCTTTATCCTCGTCACCAAAACTCCAGTGGGGCCCCCATCTCCAACCTCCGATAGCGATAGCCTGCGTCTCTGACAAGTCTCCGTCCGTCTCTCTCTCTCTCTCTCTCTCTGTTCTCTCCGTTGGCCCGTGGTTTCTTCAAGAATGAAACGACAGAGCGCTGCGATTTCTTTAGCGCTTTTGCCTTCCCTCTCTCCCGGGCTCGCTCCCCCGCGCCCATGGAAGACGAGCCTTTCCTCGCCTCCCCAACGGGGCCCCAACTGGAACGGATCGTTGAAGACCCCGAACTCTCTCGCCCGTTTCCTCAATTCCACAACAAGAACAGGCAGCAGAGCCTCCACCGATGCAGGACGGCCCCGGCGATGGCCGTGGTGAAAGACCTCAAGGAGAGGGCCACGACCCCCGACCCGAATCCGAGGCCCGGGTCCGGATCCATCGTCCGGCAGGCCCTCTTCTTCCTCTGCATTTACCTCTTTCTCGGTGTCGGGATTTACGCGTTCAATAGGGACCATTTCTCTGGCGTTGAGACGCACCCTGTCGTGGATGCTCTGTACTTTTGCGTCGTCACCATGTGCACCATAGGTTATGGGGACATTGCCCCCCTGACCCCCGAGACCAAGGCCTTTGCTTGCGTGTTTGTGCTGGTGGGTTTTGGTTTCATAGACATTTTGCTCAGTGGGGTTGTGAATTTCGTGCTCGATTTGCAAGAGAACATGATACTGACCACTGCAAGATTGAGTGGTGAGAGTGGAGGGTCTGGTGCCGTGAATTACATCGTCGATGTCGAGAAGGGAAGGATGAGGATCAGGTTGAAGGTGGGTTTGGCACTTGGGGTGGTGGTTTTGTGCATTGGGATGGGGTCGTTGGTGCTCTGCTTTGTGGAGGGTTTGGATTGGTTGGATTCGGTTTATTTGGCGGTTATGTCTGTCACGACCGTTGGGTACGGGGACAGGGCCTTCAAGACTTTGCCGGGGCGGCTCTTTGCCGCGGTTTGGCTTCTTTTCTCGACACTGGTGGTCGCGAGGGCATTTCTTTATCTGGCCGAGGCTAGGATTGATAAGAGGCACCGGAGGCTTTCAAAGCTGGTGTTGCAGAGAGATGTCACTGTCGAGGATTTGTTTGCAGCCAATTTAAACGACAATGGCTTCATCAGGTACGATGCATGATTCCAGCTCTTTCTGTTAGTTACAAGTAAGTAATTAGGTGTTAAGTGTTGACTGGTTTGATTAGTATGATAGCTGCATTGCTGCAGCAGATAAGTTGGATTAGAGATTGTCAACATAAATTGGAAAGAAGCATTTCATAATTTGAAATCTAAAATCAATCATCCAACGAATTTGTTACTTAATGAGACAGTGATGAACATGAGCACTCTATGTGGCAGACAGCTTTTGCTCCACGAGTGCTTTCTGAAGTGTTGTCCAGTGCTGTCTTCCTTAAAAATTGACACGAAAAGCGTTTCAATTTTATGAGACAATTAATTGAGGTCTTGTTAGTTGTTCACTATCTCTTCATATTTACATGAAAATATACCCATTTGCATTACCGTGATTGAAGATGAAATTTTAGAAGCACACTTCAATATTTAAAGGCTTTGCTCTCTGTCAAAAGAGCATAAACTAGAACTGGGATGATTTGCCTTGTTCATTTTGAAGAGATGGATGCATGGTTTTAAACAGAATGGTTCATTACCTTCTTCACAAGCTTCTTTATTAACTATCCTCTTGTTGTACATGTATGTATACAGCCTTTTCTGTTCACTGCACATGTCCTTGCTGAAAATCAAGAGAGGTATTTTACCCTTTTTATAGGTAGAAGGCTTATCTCAATAAGTCTTGTCCTATCAATGTGTAGATTTCCGGATTTGGCGAGAAGTTATTAAATATACTTCAGAAGTTGTTATGCTATTTAATCAATTTTGGCTTTTGGCTAAAGCAGTGTATGTAGATCGAATGTTTCTCGTCCTGGACTGGCAGCAATAAGTAATGTTAAAGAATACAATCTGCTGTCTTGTGCAGTAAATCGGAGTATGTTATATACAAGCTGAAAGAAATGGAGAAGATCGGTGAGAAGGACATATTACAGATATGTGATCAGTTCAGCAAGCTTGATCGAAGCAACTCTGGAAAAATAACACTCCTGGATCTCTTAGACAATTCTTGTGATGACAAAAAATGGGGGAAGATTTCATTCGACCACGAATAGCAGCGCAATACTTGCTCCATTCTGCAAGATGGGCGAGGGATGAATATGCGAAAGATAACCCGAACATTGTCTTTGGCAAGATTAATAGGTCCTGCAAATCTGATCGCCTTCACAGTGCAGGTTATTCTCGCGCCAAAAGCTGTACATATGCATTAAGTGTACATATTCGACGGTTCTCTAGGTGAAAGACCACAATCAGAAATGGAAAGGAGAGCATCTTTTCCCTCCACCATTAGTACAGACAAAAAAATCCAAGGAAGTGCTATATAGTGTCTGCGCTAATTCTCTTTGCATGTAAATGACATTGAAATTGGACAATATTATTGGAGGAGACTTGATGCTTCAGTTGATAGAGCTTTTGATTTACTTTTATATGGTTTTTGTTATGGAAGTCACATAGGATGTTTTTTGATGAGTTGGACTGAAGCACCAAGGAATCATCCGGGTTGCAATGGAATAACCTTTATCAGGATAATCATTCTGTCATAGGAAAGCATTGCCGCAAAATGTTTTAGGAATGTGCGGTGAATAATGCAGCTGCAATAACTAGTAGTTGAAACTCGAAAATAATAGCAAACAATGGTCTTTAAGAGAACTAATCACTGGAAGACTGACCAAGGATTGTTGTTTTTGCAACCTGGCTTAAATGAATCCAAAAGGTCCAGAACAACTGGTGTTGCAGACAACACAAGCAAACAGTATTAATGGATTCATTAGAGCTAATGCTGAATTGTCTTTTTGAGTAATTTCTTTTGTAACTCATTAGTGGAGCTTCCAAGGATCATCACTTCGTCCCACCAACAGTGTTTGGTAAATTTAGTGGCTCTCAAGAACGGTTTCCATATAACCTGCTTCATTGTCTGCTGCAAATGGAAACCATTTTGTCCCTGTTACCTGTTGACCACTTGTTCTTGCAGGGCAGCTGAAAATCCAGCAAACCCGGACAAAAAAGATTGAGCAGATATCATAGCACCAATCTCTCTACACAGAACAACTCCTAACAAACAACCCCACAGAGGCACCAAATACATCCATGACACCATGAACAAAAAGAGAACCACCAAATAAAAAACAAGGAGCCGACAAGAGTAAGTAAAATATGTACTCGTGCCCTTTGTTTTTGCTGAGCAAAGCAGCACTGAAGAGATCAACATTAAATTAAAAGCCTACGTGGTGGAATGGTATATTCTAGCTTAGATTTCGTGTATCGGATAGCTTGCCAGTTACGCATCCGCATCGAGACCAGAGTACACACGAGAAACTAATTCCTTGTCGCCTGGGCTCGAGTGGATTACCTCGTGCTGGAACCGACGCGTTTCTTGATCTTCGAATGCAGCTTTTTGACCAACTGTGACTCAACATCTCTGCCCCCGTTTATACAGTCTTCTTATCCTCATCTCATTTCATCTGTCTCACGTTTGATGAGGATAGAGGGAGAACAGGATGGTCTGGTCAACGTCATTATATTATGAGTCTTGTTATCATCTGTTTGTACTACTCAATACCTAATCCCTCATCTGTTCCCTGACCATGATCAAAAGTTCTATCCATTCACATATCTTTCCCAATATACAGGGCCATTCATTTACCAATGTATTTATCCATTGGTATTAGTGCCATGTTATCCACATCGAGAAGATTCATTGGTGATGTGATTAGAAGGGAATTAACCAAATCAAATTTGCTTACTTCGATCATGGACAATTGGGTCTTACAATTTTGCATACTGTTCTACTCAAACATTTACCATACGTAAGAGACTTCACGTTCACATCCATGGTCCAGAAATTCTCAGCCGAAATGAGATATACCGCAAGAAACGAACAAGAACTATAATAAGAGTACAAGACAAAGATCTGCTCCATCCCTCTCTAATGCACTAAGCCAAATGCAGGAGAGTTGGTATTAGATCAAGCTGATTTAATCAACTCGATAAGCCTAGCTCGCCTGATTTTTAGGACTAATGAAATGTATAAATAAACAAATATAGACATGTGAGGAATCCGTTTTGCTATTTAGGACTAAGACCCCACACGTAACTAATATTTTGATTTGGAGGGCCAATAAGTTCACCAAGAAACGACCTACTCCTTTCGTGATTGCGTCGTGACTTCGGGCACCAGAAGTCAAAACTATCACTTTAGAACAAGATGCAGCGTGGACGAAAACGAAATGGGCATTTCATTTCATTTCTTTTCCTAGAAGGATAAACGTAAATTTCCATAGATTCGAATTGAAACACCGTCTACTATTCAAACTTGACCGACTCATTCCTGAAGATCTGTACTTGAATTTGTGGAGCATGAGATCTATTGGACTAGTCTAGGAACTCATTCGCACATGGCTAGACTCGACTTCACTATATTATCTTATTCACACCTGCAAGCATATCAAAAGGCTTGGAAAACTATGGGTTGGATTGAATAGAGCATGAGAAATCTTGGTCCTATGAGCTGCGGGGTTCAACTGTATCAACTTGACAAAAGTCGAGAGATGCCGGACCGTCGTCATCCGAAACAAGCACTTTGCGAGTAGTCCGATCACGATGGAATCTAGCAGGGGGACAGTTGACACTACTCAAACTAAAGTCATAATAAAATTCAAAACCTACAGTATATTCAGTTGTATTAAAATGATGTAAATGGGAAAGAGAGGACAACATTGACTCTTATAAGTAAGAGACCCATGTTGCCCAATTCCATTTTCAACTCCTTCTACATATATATAAGCATCATCCTCTTCTCTGCTCACTTTTATCAAAACCAAAGACCTGTGGTAACTTTTCTAGCCATGAAGAGGCACTCAAGTTGGAACATCACGCTCTTCGTCGGAAGCGTGATAATGCTTCTTGGTCCTATAGCAACTGTGGCTCAATATGAATCTGCAGTTGGTGATCCTGGAATGAGGAGAGATGGTCTCAGAGTCGCCTTCGAAGCTTGGAATTTCTGCAATGAAGTTGGCGCTGAAGCTCCTGGTATGGGGAGTCCAAGAGCAGCTGATTGTTTTGACCTCTCAGGCAGGCACAGACACAGGAGAAGTGCAAGATTCCACAGAAGTGAGTCCCTTTCTCTATCCTGCTTATGTGTTTCTTTAGGGATTTTCAGTTTAACATGTTTCCTGTGCTGATGCATTTTGTTTGCAAATGCTGGAACAAGGTCATTCCAATGACAAATGGTTTTTCATCTGCAGATTCAGAACAACTTTGCCTTTTTTATCTTTTCCTTTCAGTTTTTTTTTTCTGTTTTCAGCAAACAAAGCAGAACCATTCGGTAACCTTTTTTGATAAATGTTGATAAACGCCACTATCGAAGGGAAATTTCCTTTTTCTCGCTTTCCTAGAGGACAAGCAACTTGTATTCTCACTTACCTCAGAATACATGAGGTTACCGATTTCACAAGCCAACCTCTAGTGCATCTTAAGCGGAAAGATCTTTAGCCAACCAGCTAATCGTTTAACAGAATGAATAAACAATACAACAATGACTCAGCTTTTTCTTTCTGATTACAACTTGGGGACAGGGGATGCCCTTTTTGCTCGTTTTACTTTTCATTTTTTTACTTTTGACGGACCTCTTTTGCTACTTACTCTCATTGCTTCACTCTAACCTGGTTAAATTTAACTCCTTATTATTGTGGATGCAGATGTTACTCTGAGACACAAGGTCACGGAGGTTGATAACAGACTAGGAATAGGCAGTTCTTTCCCTGGTTTAAGCACAGACGTCCTAAAAAATGCAGACCTCTATGCTGCACGAAAGGAGCTTTACCTGGGTTCTCTCTGTGAAGTCCAAGACACCCCGAAACCATGGCACTTCTGGATGATCATGCTAAAAAATGGCAACTTCGACACAAATTCTGGCTTATGTCCTGAAAATGGGAAAAAAGCGGCTCCTTTTGGTCCAGGCAAATTTCCATGCTTTGGAATCGGGTGTATGAACCAACCCATTCTGAATCATCAGCAGACTCGGATTCTAGGAAACAGTACGATGAGAGGAGGTTTCAATGGGACTTACGAATTGGGTGCGGACGTCATGGATGGTATAGATGATATCTCTTTCTATGAAGTAATTTGGGAGAAGAAGATCGGTGCAGGGAGTTGGGTATTCCATCACAAGGTCAAGACTTCAAAGAAGTATCCATGGCTGATGCTGTATCTCAGAGCAGATGCAACCAAAGGCTTCTCCGGTGGGTACCATTATGACACCAGAGGGATGCTTAAAACTGTAAGTCTTTTTTGAGATTTGAACTTATATTTTCCTCTGGTTCATTTTAGCAAATATTATGTCATATAGTTATGGAGGCGGTCGTAATTCAAGGTCTGAGTGACTTTTCATTTATGAGAAAGAGGTATCAAATGATGCCGAGGGATTAAGTGCTTCTAACTAATCAGGTATGAAGATCAATAGATTGATAAGCTAACAGAACAATTGAACAGACAAAGCATCAGCAATTATGCTTGAAGAAGGGGCTTCAGTTTTCGTATGATCTTTGAAAGTCGCTGAGTTGGTTGTACTATGGATTGGTGTAGCATTGTTCAACTAATGTATCTCTCCATCCTTTCCGTATGAAAAGGTTACTGTCATTTTCATTTGGTCATAAAGTCTTCCCCAATTATTGAATGTAGACTCTCAAGACCCAGAAACTGTTGATGATTAGGTTCTACTCTCTTCTGTAGAATAAATAAGTCAGCTCTTTTCCTTATATGTGTATGATAATTAGGACCACAAATGATAAAATGGAGTTACTGTTTTCAGCTTCCAGAGTCACCAAATTTCAAGGTTAGAATGACATTGGACATCAAAAGAGGTGGAGGCCCCAAGAGCCAGTTCTACCTCATAGACATGGGCAGCTGCTGGAAGAACAACGGCGAACCGTGCGACGGGGACGTGCTCACCGACGTCACGAGGTACAGCGAGATGATCATCAACCCGGAGACTCGTTCCTGGTGCAGCCCCACGAGTTTAGGCAATTGCCCGCCGTACCACATCACGCCAGATAACAAAAAAATTCACAGGAATGACACTTATAATTTTCCCTACTCAGCTTATCACTATTACTGTGCACCCGGGAATGCTAAGTTTTTGGAGAGTCCCACGAGCACCTGCGATCCTTATAGCAATCCCCAGGCACAAGAGCTTGTTCAGTTGCTGCCTCACCCTGCATGGGCCGAATACGGGTATCCGGCCACACAAGGTGATGGTTGGATCAGAGATGGAAGAACTTGGGAGCTCGATGTTGGTCGCCTATCGAGCCGACTCTACTTCTATCAGGTCAGTAGTATCATCTGACAGGCCAAAGAAAGATGAAGTACTTCATTAGATGCGTGTAATGTGACCACTATTTCGTTTCTCGGTAGAATGATGAAGTTAATAGCATATGATGTATCTTTGAACTGCAGGATCCAGATACCACTCATGCTAGAAGAATTTGGACATCTCTTGATGTCGGCACGGAGATTTTCGTCAGTGACAAAGATGAAATGGCACAGTGGACTCTCAGTGATTTCGATGTTCTTCTCACGTCAACTTAATTCGTAGTTCTTGTCGGGATTTGGGGGCTATATGTCTTTTATTGCTCCCAGCTTTATCATTCTTTTAGATGCATGCAGCAGAATGAAAGACCAAGTGTACAAAGGAAAAGCCTCAGCTGTATACATCAAGATATGGAGTTTCCACACTGGAAAGCTTGTAAGGACTAGGCTTCCTCAACAAGGTTGATAAGGCTCATGCCCGAGCAAATGCCGGGAAGTAGCCACTTCGTCGATCTGTTTCTTTGAGAAGAATCGAGAAAACATTCTCTAATTCGAGTGATCAACAATTAATTCTCTCCTTTCTGGTTATGCAAACTTTTTGAAACAATCCTTATGCAGCTCATGCTCTCTCTAAAACAGAGAGTAATGTCTATCAGAAATACCCAGTTGAAGCCTGCTCTGATTCCGTCCAGGGAAAGACGATGGTTCAATAAGCCTCTTAGACATTTTAGACCCAACTCAAAGTTGCTTTTGCCATCAAACCAAACCAAAAAAATGAAAATCCATCTCCTGTGATGCACCAAAAAGAATCTGTTCAACAATAGAAAGTCTTCACAACAAATAGATTCCATTCAACCCCGTCATGAAAGAATCGATTTTCTCATTTGAAAAATGTAAGAATACAGTTGACTCAGATGCTAAATATATCGTGATAAATGCCCTTGTGTAGATACAGGGGGTTAGGTAAGGCAAAAAACAGAAAACAAATTGAAATGGGTAGACGTTCAAATATAGCACAGAAGTCTTTAAAAAGAACAATTCCAAGTAAGAGAATCCCTCCTAAGGATCACTTGTTGAACTGAAAGATGCAATTGCATCCATTTCCTGCTGCAAAAGAAGTGCGTCAATAAAGGCGTCCAATATTTCTCCCTGTAATATGTCATCTATTGCATGATTCGTGATGCCAACACGATGATCCGTGACTCGTCCTTGGGGAAAGTTGTAAGTACGAATTCTCTCAGATCTATCCCCACTTCCAATCTGTTCAAGGTTATAAATCTTTAATCACATTGCAAAGGAAAAGAAAAATTAAGCACTGATGATAAATTAATGTCCATCATCTGGTTGCTGCATACCTGCTCTGATCGAAGCTTGCTTCGATCCAAGTGAATTCTGGATCTCTCCAATTCATAAAGTCGAGCACACAGAACCTTAAGTGCTTTCGCTTTGTTCTGTCAAAAAATTGGGAAGAGGAGGGACCAAAGTAACTAGCATGACTAGATGGCTCAATCAAACTAGCTTCAACTCCCTAACAAGGTGATCTAGGAGCAAGAACATGTTACTTGGCCAGAATTCATATACACAAAAGATTCATCAAGAGCATTGCTTCATTCAGCTACCAAATCAGCAGGGAAATAAATTTCAGAGACCAAAAATTAATTCGTATTGAGAAAAGTGCCATAATTTCTGGATGGAAGAACAAAAGAACAAGATTTGTGTAAAAGTTTTCTACAAACAAGTTCAGCAGAATTTACAGTATGTCAGAATCCTTTACCATATGTTGGGATCGTTCATCTTGGATGGACACAACCATGCCAGATGGAATATGAGTTATTCTCACAGCACTGTTGGTGGTATTTGCATGCTGGCCTCCAGAACCACCAGATCTATAAGTATCAATTCTCAAGTCTTCATTCCTCAACTGCACATCTACCTGCAGAACCCAACACTTATCACAAAAATGAAAAAGAAAAGAAAACTCCTGACTACTTAGCTTTAGGTCAAGGAAATTGATGCATAAGAAGACAGAAGCTAGTAAGAGATATGGACTGTTTAAGTGCCAAGTGCAACATGGATTCCTGATTGTATAAGTGTCAACTGCAATAAAGTAACTTCTTTCGAATCCCAAAGCTACCAAATAGAAAATAAGGGAAACCAATCCTAGTAACAAAACCTTCATTGCCAAAATGAAAGTAACTAGACCTCATTTGCTTGAGGGAGGATTGCAACGGACACTGCGCTGGTGTGGACACGTCCAGACTTCTCAGTAATGGGAACTCGCTGCCACAAGAAACATGCCTTTAACCCCTATGCCAGTGCATGCACACACCCACAAATTTAGTTGAGAAACAAAAAAAGCAATACCTGGACTCTGTGTACTCCACTCTCAAATTTGAGTTTCCCATAAACACCATTTCCGGAAATTGCTGCACTAGCTTCCTGGCATATAACATATGTAAGTGGTGCATCTCATATATGAGTCATCTAGTGCAACCTCTGAAGATGGGAAACCACGTGTCTAGAACCAATCACGGAAGCAATACCTTGTATCCTCTCAGATCAGATTCCGCTATATCTACTACTTCAAATTTCCATCCTTTCTTTTGTGAGTATCTCTCATACCTGTCCAAATTCAAGTTCTTCAAAAGATGAGTTTTGACCATCTAGGACTTCACATAATTATAAAATCCGAGATTTTTCTTTTCAACTTTTCAACTTACATCTTAAATATGTCCATTGCAAACAAGGAAGCCTCTTCACCTCCAGTTCCTGCTTACACATATATAAACAAGCAACTTGTGAAGTTGATCCCTACAAAAATCCCACGAGTCTGCACTGAAACACAATAAAGTACACAACTGTTACCTGCTCTCACCTCTAAAATGCAACCCCTCTCATCGTCATCATCTCTAGGAAGTAATGACTTCAGAAGCAACTGCTGCAATCTTTTCTCCTCTTTTACAGCCTGGTCCAATTCCTCAGTTACCATATCAAGCATGTCCCTGTCTTCTAGATACTCATCCATCATGGTCTTCAGAACATCAATTTCCTGCATTGAGAGGAAGAGGAAAAATTGCGTTTGGCATAAATAAATAACCATGGTATTGCTCATATTTTTTCCTCCAAAAGGCAAAGAGTATAATGGCATGTGTAAAGTAATCGCTGATCATGTATCTAAAAGCCTAGAAGCTTCAAAATGAAAATGCGCCCAAAGAAGATGTCTCAGTAAGTTCAACAGTAACTCATTACCTTCTGTTTCATCCTCAGCTCATTTATAAGCTCCATAGAGTCCCTAAGTTTCCGAAGCTCCTTATTAGCCTTTGAATATTCAGTTGGCGATGCTTCTGGCTGTCTTCAACCAACAGAAATTAATCATCAATGAAGGACTGCCCACAACAACCTCAGCACTCAACAGTTGCATAAACACAGGAAACATTGTTCCTTGAAAAGTTAAAACCGCTACATGTGAAAGGAATACATCAAATCACATGGTTACCCGGTTAATGAGATTCTGAAGAAACGCACTCCTATGCTCAATTGCCGATAGCCGTTGCTCCATTATCTTGATGAGACCAGGTGATAAATGAGGTTGCACTTCTGCGAGTTGGGCAAGCATTTTGACACTTGAACTAGTTAAGAAGATGGAAAGATTGAGCCCAAAAGAAAAGGAGAGAAAGAAAACCCGCTGCGAACGCCGAACATACACATGGGCAAATTACAATCCGCCCGTTTCCTCCAGCGAATGATAATCTGACATGACCATTCCACAATTGATGGCGGATGCAACCCAAACGACTTAACAGAGCAGAACAAGAACAAAGATGGCGACATTAAACAACTACTACAGTTCCAAGATTCAATTTTTCCCATGATCCAATTGATCATCAAAGATATCTTTTACCCAAGAAAAAAAAAAGTTTTTAAGTTGAACGCAACGAAATCTCTCCGACCCTAGAAACCAACCAACCTATACGAGGAACGGAATCTCAAAATGCACAAGATGACCATCATCTTTACTGAACTGGGCTTAAAATACAAGCTAAAATGGCGCCGTTCGAATTCATAGCAGGTAAGTATGTACACAAGAACTTTACCAGTTGAGCAGAAACGAGAAAGGAAGAGCGAAGTTCTGGCGATTGGCGATGGTTGAAACGATGCTCTGGCTTGAGGATTTGCGCGCAGAGCCTCGGTTTCGCGCGTCGCCCACATCAATTTTCTCCACAAGAAACGCGAATTTCTTCCCATATCGGGATTTCCCTTTTCACCAATCCCTCTCTCTCTCCGTCTCCCGCGCTCTCTCTCTCTCTCTCTCGAGTGACTGAGAATTTATGGAGGCTGAGCAGGGTTTTTGGAGCTGGAGCCAAAACAAGAAGACAACTCTCAAGGGCAACGGGACGTGCGATTTTACAAACGGCCACGCGACTTGTAATAAATACTGAATAAGTATTGGCAATCTTCGAAAGATTAAGCAAAATCAATTAATTACTTCATATTTGGCTGATTAAATGATGGAGAAATTATTTAGAAAATATGTAGGTACGCGTGAAAAGAAAAAAAATATTTCAAGATTTGGAACATTTTCTTTTTCGGATACAAAATGGATATTTTAATTAGAACATTAGAGATTATATAGGAGTATTAAATTTACGCATTTGACCATGAATTTGATATTTATAGAATAAGTAATTATTGACATCGTGGAGAGAGGAAAAATGATTGAGATTCCTTAAAAAGTAGGAAATCTTCTTTACTCAATACTCTAGATTATTTATGACTTGATTATCGAACATTTTGACCGGATTGATTTTCAAATCATGTTGTTCATGCACATCTGATTAAGTGTTGGGATGTTTTTCTGCTCATTCTAGGGGTGTTAAAAACCGAATCGAAAATTTTGGATCTTTTCGATTCGGGTAAGAGGTAAAGGATTTTGGATTCGATTCGATTCGGTTCGGTTCGGTTCGAGCCATGCTTCCTTTTTTATTATTTTTTATTATTGGATCGTTAAAAAACTCATATCAAAATCAAACCCCCTACAATCCGTTTGAAAATCCTAGAGTCTCCGATTATCCCTCTGTCCTCCCCATTTCTTGCAAGACCTTCACCTTTATTGCGGATTCCAACTACATGGCCAGCAAGACCTCGTCGGCGAAGAGCACAGGCAGTGCGCCTCCGGTGGTGCAGAAGAGGAAGTCGGTTTTCACGAAGGTCGATCGCCCGCGGCCCAAAACGAGCGGCCAAACCCTGACGGTGAAGGTGGTCAGCTCCAAGAGCGTGCCGGTCAACGCCAAGGCCAACCGACCGCGGGAGATGCGGAAGCAATGAGCGAGTCAAAGGGTCGCTGGGAAAGCGAAATGGTTTGACCAGACGTTGTTAACGAGACCCGAGAAAAGATTGGGAGATGAGTTGGAACACGATGGTGGCAAGACTCTGTTCAAGCTTGGAGCTTGATCCTGTCGATTGAGGAAAAGGTAGGGGCTTTCGTGCTAAATGTTGGAGGCAAATAGGGTTACTGAGGGGTTTAGAGTCAGGGTTTGTGCAGGAGATTACCCTTCGTTTCTATGGTCGCACCATTGCAGACATTATCTGGTTGTCCTTGATTATTTGCTATTTTACAAATGGATTCGCAGTGAGACGATGGACGTAATTTGAACGCAAGGAGGAGGAGACTGGCTTGTGTAGGGGGCTTTGCAAAGTTGGGACTTTAATAGAGTCCTGGTTTACCAATTATCCCAACTCGCAAGCTAATTTTGTAAGCGGTGTTATAGAAGGCAATGTTTATGAGATGGAAATTGACCGTTCTTTGAAGCTGACGCCTGGAAAGATTTCGTAGGATTTGGTTACAATCGAGAATTCTTTTAAGGCTTGGGAGAGTAGAGAGTGGTAACGTTGAAGTTCAATATTAAAACTTATGAGATAGATAATATAAATGTTACAACAAGAAAAGACAGAGCTCATGTTTACGAGTTGAAAAGGAAACAATTACTCACGCGTCCCCACCCCTAATCCCCTGAGAAGGTGGGGATTGAACTTCCCACTGTTAGGTATCGACGCACAATTACACGAAAAAGAGTAAAAAGTTTAGAGAGAGAAATCGAGACGCAAGATTTTATCCTGATTCACCCTTAAACTAGGGTTACGTTCAGCAGAGGATTCCACTATAATTTTGCACCTCGCCCTCTCGTTACATCGCTCAATTACAAGAGAAAGAGAGTATATATAAGCAGTAGCTATTCATGGGCTCAAGCCCAAACTACTAATAGATAATATGGGCTTAAATCATAAAAGCCCTCTGGCTTTCAGGGGGCACTGCCCCCTTCAACCCCTGCCGGGGCGGCTCCCCCGAACCCCCGCCCGCTCACTTGGGAGCAGGACCCCAGTGCTTTCCTGTCGATGGGCAGTATGAACCACACCCCAACATTCTCCCACTTGGTGAATACTTCACATGCTTTTTCAAACCCAATACAGTTGTACACCATTCAAACTTTTCTGCACTCACTGCCTTGGTCAAAAAATCTGCACTATTCACCTGTGTATCAACTTTTTCTAGCACTATAATTTTCTGCTCCACTTTTTCTCGAATGAAGTGCTATTGTATACTAATGTGCTTTGTTCTTGCATGAAATCCGGGATTCTTAGCCAAGAATATAGCACTCTGACTATCACACCCAATCTTCACTCCTCCTTGTGTAAAACTAAGTTCTTTACACAGTCTGCGTAACCATATCACTTCCTTTGCAACATGAGTAAGGGCCATGTATTCTGCCTCAGTAGAAGATAATGCCACCGTGCTCTGCCTCTTACTCATCCAACTCACAGCTCCGCCAAATAATGAAACAACGTATCCGCTAGTTGACCTCCTACTATCAATGTCACCTTCCCAGTCAGCATCCACAAAACACTTCAGTTCTAATGCTTTCTGTACCTTTGAGCTTTTCATGCTATTATAACATAGCTCAAAATCAGATGTACCACGAAGATAACGAAGCACCCGTTTTGCTGCCATCCAATGTTCTTTCCCCGGATTAGACATATATCTGCTTAATACTCCCACTGCTTGAGCAATATCTGGACGAGTACATACCATGGCATACATCAAGCTCCCAACTGTGCTTGCATATGGGACTATTGCCATCTCTTCAGCTTCCTCTTCAGTCTTGGGACACTGGAGCGCTGATAATTTGGAACTTGTGGACATGGGGGTCTTTACTGGTTTACAGTTTATCATGTTGAATTTCTTCAGCACACTTTCAACATATTTCTTCTGGCTTAGCCACAACTTCCCATTCTCACGCTCCCTTTTTA
>BCNH02000011.1:2984304-2996851 GCA_001662345.2 Metrosideros polymorpha var. glaberrima
GAGCGATTTGCTCTGATAAAGGCTTCCCAGCTTCATCTAGAGATCCTTCGCCGTTTTTTCAGATGTCACGTTCACCAAGACGTAATCAGCAAGACATAGCCAGATTAGACTTCGCGCTTTTCGATCGCTGCTGATCCACTCCTTCATCACATTAGTGGACGAAGACTCCTTTTCCTCGCCCTCATTCGCCTTCTTTTTCTAATCTTCAGGTTTCTCATCTTCGATTACGTGCCACAGATCTCTGTCAACGAGCAAGGCCTCCATCTTCAATTTCCATAACTCGAAACCCTTTCCTCCGAACTTCTCCACTTCGATCCGTGATTGACCAGTCGACATCTTCCCAAGATTCGATTTTTTTTTTCAGATTTCTTTTTACCAAGAAACCCTAAATCTCAAACCTTCAAGCTCTGATACCAGATGTTAGGTATCGACGCACAATCACACGAAAAAGAGTAAAAAGTTTAGAGAGAGAAATCGAGACGCAAGATTTTGTCTTGGTTCACCCTTAAACTAGGGTTACGTCCAGTAGAGGATTTCACTATAATTTTGCACCTCGCCCTCTCGTTACATCGCTCAATTACAAGAGAAAGAGAGTATATATAAGCAGTAGCTATTCATGGGCTCAAGCCCAAACTACAAATAGATAATATGGGCTTAAATCATAAAAGCCCTCTGGCTTTCAGGGGGCGCTGCCCCCTTCAATCCCCGCCGGGGCGGCTCCCCCGGACCCCCGCCCGCTCACCTGGGAGCGGGACCCCAGTATTTTCCTGTCGATGGGCAGTATGAACCACACCCCAACACTCACCTCCTCATTTCCAAGAAGGAAGGGTGGCCACTGGAGCAACCCTCGGTGGGTGGCACACGAGAAGTTGAGGAGCCATAAACAGGAGAAGGTAAACCCAGGAGATTGTTTTCCATATCACCATGTCGATTTCCTCTCTCCTTGGTCATCCGACCCTCCATTGGCACACCTTCATTACCTTTGCCAAGCTCCGCAACGTGTCATTTTTTACTCTCCACCGTGAATGATCTTTCACCACATGGCATTTTTCCAATCCATATCGCAAGCTAGGAACGTTCTCAACACGCCCTTTGCCAATGCACGCTTGCGTAGTTTGGTCCGGCTAGTTTGTCGGAGCCTGACGAGGAATGCCAAACCCTTGCCAATGCCTAGCACCGCAACGTCCCCCCTTCCTTCGCCTCTCTCTCTCTCTCTTCGTCTATCCTCCTGCCAAAAAAGGTATAAACTAAAAGAGAAAAATCACCCAAAATGAACTTGAAATCAGTTTTTGTAAGAACGACTAGAAATGGATGGTTATCTCGCCTATAACACACTCTTGATTTAAATTTTATACTACGTTATCTAATATTTTCATCACACTTTTTAATAGATTCTTTTGTTTTACCACACGTTTGGAAACGAGTCAAATTGTTTAAGAACTACTCGAAAATTCCACATTAATTTTAATCCACTTAATTATGAAGCCAACTCCCATAGTATTTTCTTCAGCCCTTTTTCATATTTTGCTAGGTTCTTCAGCACCGTGCTAGGTGTTAGAAAAAAGTTTCGAGGTCAACTTGAGCTTATTACGATGTTATGACGACCCAAACTGAATCCAAAGGGACTAAAGCTTATCAAACATGTCATCTCAATCGAATTCGAGCTTCAGAAACAAAATCCTATCGAGTTAAACATTTCCAGAAGATGTTTTTCTTTTTCCGAATGTAAAATGAACTCAATTTACTCTGTCAATTTGCCAAAAATAAAGTTTCATTTCAATTGTAACTTCAGTCTCGTCGGGGCTCAATGTCATCTCACGGATTTCCCCGCCACCTTAGAATAATTATTGCTAAATTTCCCTCACATATTCCGACAAAGAAGCGTCATTGCTAATCGGATATACGCATGAAACTGTTTTGTGCTAACTTTAGGGTTTCTATCCCTTCACAACACCTCATCTATTGCAGACGCTTGTCGTCCTAAATCCATGGCCAGGACGTCCCAATCGATGGCTTAAACACCGCTCCACCATCTAATCATCAAGATCAACATTGACACCACAGCTCATTTGATTGAAGAAAAGAGAACCCCCTAATTTTAGGGAACCCCATGCAGTATAAAACTCCCATGCACGGCCTTAATCCCCTTAGTTTTTAGATAATAGAGAGAGATTATCCGTCTCTCTTTCCCCTAAATCCTTTTTTTGATTCGTCTCCGACTGACCGCCGGTAAAGAATGCCGCGAAAAATGGTCGGTAAAGTAGTTGTATCGGGGATTTCGATCATCCTCGTCGTCGGCGTCGTTGCGGGAGTCCACAAGTTTGGGTCCTCTGGTGACTCCGGCGAGAAGTTGTCGCCGCAGGCGAAGGCGGTTTCCTCCATCTGCGCGCCTACCGATTACAAGGAGCTCTGCATGACGACCCTGAGCTCGTACGCTGCGAATGCCACCACCGACCCTAAGGAGCTTATCAAGGCCGCGGTGCTCGCCACCCTCGACCAGATGAAGGGGTCCTTCAACTTCTCCGATTCTCTGGCCGCCAATGCCACCGAAGCCAGGGTCAAGATGTCGCTGGATGACTGCAAGGACCTGTATCAGTACGCCATCGACGAGCTCCAGGCTGCCTTTTCCTTTGTTGGCGACAGCGATCTCCACACCATGAACGACCGCGTCGCTGAGATACAAAACTGGCTCAACGCCGTCGTGTCATACCAGCAGTCATGCCTGGACGGCGTTGACGACGCGAAGCTCAAGGCTGACATACAAAACAACCTCCAGAACGCAACTCAGCTCACGAGCAATGCGCTCGCCATCGTCTCAGAGATATCCCAAGTCCTTGCCGCCTTCGACATCAAGCTAAACCTCACTCCACCCTCCCGCAGACTGCTGAGTATGGACCAGGGTGGGAATTATCCCTCGTGGTTCTCGGCCGCGGACAGGAAGCTGTTGGCTAAGGTGGACAACAGGGGGATCCGGCCGAATGTGGTGGTGGCTAAGGACGGGAGCGGACAGTTCAGGACGATCGCGGCTGCGCTCGCAGCTTATCCCAAGGGGTACCGAGGGAGGTACGTGATCTACGTGAAGGCCGGGGTGTATGATGAGTATATCACGGTGACCAAGGACCAAGTGAACGTGTTCATGTACGGAGATGGACCGAGGAGGACCATTGTCACCGGTCACAAGAACAAGGGTATTGCTGGCATTTCCACGTGGCAAAGCTCTACCTTCTGTGAGTATTCTTTCCACAACACACAAAAACCAAAGTCAAATCAAGCCTATGGAAAAATGACGAAATTTCTTATAAAATTGAACAATTCTTGATGCAGCTGCCATTGGGAACGGATTCCTTTGCAAGTCCATGGGATTCCAGAACACGGCGGGCTACAAGGGCGAGCAGGCCGTGGCGCTGCGCGTCCAGTCCGACATGTCCGCCTTCTTCAACTGCCGCGTGGACGGGTACCAAGACACCCTCTACGTCCAGACCCACCGCCAGTTCTACCGCAACTGCGTCATCTCCGGCACCGTCGACTTCATCTTCGGCGACTCGTCGACCATCATCCAGAACTCGCTCATCATCGCCCGCATGCCCGGCCCTGGCCAGCAAAACACCATCACCGCCCAGGGCCGCGACGACCGGTTCGAGACCACGGGGCTCGTCCTCCACAACTGCAGGATCGTACCCGAGCAGAAGCTCTACCCCCAGCGGTTCGCCATCAAGACATACCTCGGCCGCCCCTGGAAGCAGTACGCCCGGACCGTGATCATGGAGTCCACCCTCGGCGACTTCATCCAGCCCGCTGGGTACCTCTCATGGGCCGGCGACAGCGCCAGCGACAACGCGTGTGTCTATGCGGAGTACGGCAACCGCGGGCCTGGGGCGCGCGCAAACGGCAGGGTCAAGTGGAAGGGCGTCCGGGTCATTAGCAAGAAGGAAGCTCAGACGTACACCGCCGGCCCGTTCATCCAGGGAAATCTGTGGCTGAAGTACACCAGGTTCCCAGCCATGCTCGGGTTGAGGTACTAGAGACGTTAACGACTGAGGATTGAGGATGAGTGGAGAGTGATTGTACCATTTGTACCTTCGGCTATTGAGGAATCCATGTGAAGTTACGGAAAAGCCCGAATGACTTATAATCCGAATCCAAGCTCGCTACTTTTATACGTATACATCTCTCTTACACGTCCATGATTCGTTTCGAACCTAAAAAGTGCTACACGAGAGAGAGAGAGAGAGAGAGAGCGCCTGACAAGTTTACAGGCTTCGTCCTCAACCATGTCTAGGCTATAAGGGTCTTGTTTACCAGCACTTTGAATGTCTTCAACATGTATGGACTGTAGAGAGAAAAGATGAACAGTGCGATTTACCATGGGCGTTAGCGAGCTCCGTGAGAGAGAGAGGAGACAAGGTGGGTCGTCGGGGCGAAGGGATCAGCGCTGAGGGGGCACGGGAAGTGGCGTCGCGAGGCAGCGGCAGGGGCGGAGAGTGGTGGAGAAAGAAAGAGTCCGTCTGTGCGTGTGACCGGGTGAAGGCCAGAGGAAGAGAGAGAGAGAGAGAGAGAGGGAGGGAACAAAGACGGGTTTAGAATTTGGGGATAAATGTGTCTTTTTAATTATAATGAGATGCAATGGAAGTTTTTAGAAGTGGGAATAGTTTTTTATATGTAAAGCCTTTTCTTTATAAACAAGAATCTTAGATTTATGGAGTTAATAGAGAAGTGGAATATTAATTAATCGTGTGTTATTAATGCCCGAAAATATTTTTATATTTATTTATTGTAATAATATTAATAGTTATAAATATATTGATTGCTTTAATTATAACTTTTTTTTTATTAGATCCACTTTTCACACTTCCACCATTGAATCAGTGAATATATGAATAAATATGATTCTAAGTACACATTTAACTTCGACCAAAAAAAAAAAGTACACATTTAACTATATATGTTTGAAAATTTCTTTACATAAGCAGTGGACACGTAATAGTAATCCTAATCAGAAACACAATTCCCAAAACCCCCCACGTCATTAATGCAGAAAACATCACTTTTATATTTATAGCATATATAAGATCATTATTATTGTTATAATTAATATTATTATTTGGGCCAAGCCAGACCCCCCAAATTCTTTCTGGATTGTCGGAACTCTATAAAAGTCACGAGGACATAATTGAGAAAGCGAAAAAAGAAGAGCAAGAACGAACGGTGGCGAAATGCGGAGCGACGAAGCCAGAGTCCTTCTGGGCTTCCCTCCAAATTCTTGCCCCACTCCTTCTCAGGTACAACTCCGATTCCATTTTCTCTTTCCCCATCTCCGGTCCTGCAAGTTCTGCCAAAGAACTGGTTGATCTGTCGCCGGACTCTATCTGGGCCCTCCGTCTTTTTTCTTGTTCTGGTCCTTTCTTGATCGCTAGAATTCATTCCCCTCTGTCGCCAATTCGCGTTCTTTTCTCGTCGTTTGCTGCTTCGCCGGTTCTGCTCGCCTCGTCGAGTTGATTGGGTTCGCAATTTTGGGCTGCTCGCTGGTCCATTTTGCTTCAGCGCATTCAATAGTTTAGAGGGCAAGAGGTTCACGAGGTTGGTGACTTGTGTGATCCTGGAATGTTGGGTTCTGCAAATTCTGCCAAAACTAGTTAATTCATCGTCGGGCTCGATCTGGGCCTTCGTCTTTTTTCTTGTTCTGGTCCTTTCTTGATCGCTAGAATTCATTTCTCTCTGTCGCCAATTCGCATTCTATTCTCGTTGTTTGCTGCTTTACCGGTTCTGCTTGTCTCGTCGAGTTGATTGAATTCACAATATCGGGCTGCTCGCTGGTCCATTTTGCTTCAGTTCATTCAATGGTTTAGAGGGCAAGAGGTTCACGAGGTTGGTGACTTGTGTGGTCCTGGAATGATGGGTCTAATCTAAACTGCTTCGGTTCAGTACTATGAAACATTGGACTATGTTGTGGCTCTTAGTTAGGCTCTTCTTATGCATGACCTGCATTTTGGTGTGAACTATGATGTACGGTGGGTCAATTTGTTATAGGTTAAAGCGGCTTTCAAGAGGAAGGTATGGGAGTCGCACCCCGATCTCTTCCCAATTAACGAAAAGCCAACTGCAGAATCTAAGTTCAAGCTGGTAACTACTATGGCTCCTGAAATGTTGTAGCTTTTATATGTATTCCTCTTTATTTCTTCTATGTTCAATCTTCAGTTAGCTGCATTATGGTAATGTCTCTTGGAACTGAGTTACTTGAATTGGTATCTTTACTTGTTGCAGATTTCAGAAGCTTACAACTGTCTGCTGTCTGGTAATTGTCTCTAGTCTTTCAGGATTTGGAGCAAATCAATTGTATCTTGAATGGTTGTTGTTTGGAAGACAAGGGCTCGCTTGATAATTTGCATGTGCCATTGAAATTCTAAGGGCATGGCATAATTAGCTTGTAACAGACCCCTGCTTAAAGTTGCATCCTTGACAGCTTTCTGAGTCACTTGTATGACAGTGCTGTTCATGCTTTTTCTTGAGATAGACTTTACTTTACTATGTCAACTTTTGTCATGACTCACTTGAATAAATTGAGAGACAGAACCACTCTTTTTGCAATATTCTAGTGAAGCCAACTAAAAGGCAACATTAGTATATTAATATCATCTATTGATATTGGTAATGATCTCGTCTCAGGTTGTCAAAGGATAATGAGAATCTGGGTTTGAGTTAGCAAAGCATGAGAGCGATGCTAGTGCATGTCGGTTTAGAATCATGTTCTAGAGTCTTTCCCCTATTATGAATGTCTGACATTGTTTCATGTTTGCATCATAGGCGCGAAATGGGAACGCTCAGAGTCAGGTAACTTTGAAATCGCTGTGTCTGTGTGCGTGGGTTGTGGAGGGTGTTTGTGGTGACAGAATGATCTCCTTTTTCTGCAGGTTCATACGTACGTGTTGTGAGAAGGGGAGTTCCATCGCCGAATGGTGCAAAAGGAAATCGGGCACTCGTGGGGATACCTTTCCTATTCATTGTTCTGGGAACACTTGGACTAGGGGGATTTAACGCTTCCAGGTGTTTTTCAGCTTTGAGATTGCCCGGCTCGTGGGAACCCAATTTTTCAGTCACAAGCATGACTGAAGATGTATTCATCTTTTCATTTGTTTGCGTGTCTAGGGCATACAACAGGCAAAAGGAGAATAATCCATCTCATAATCCCTTTCTTCCCTGATTTGGGAACCATAGCCGAAACTAAGTCGGACAACTTGTCTGGCATCATGGTCATCAAGTTGCATGTTCAACAGATAAGGCGTTAAGGCAAAGAATAAACATATGATGTTCCATGTACGTGTTTGTTAATCCTGTAAATGAATACACAATCAAGATTATCAATCTCCAGAATCATCCTTGTCATTCTTTTTTAACAGTCATATACAGTTTGTCTGCAGCCATCGGTCTTCCTTTCGTTTCTGCCCTATTTTTGGGCCATTGGTCATCTTAGCTTTGCTGATTTAATACTTGGCAAGATCCTTTTTCTTGGTGTATATTTTCTTTCTTTATGTCATCCGGTCATGTGGCACCTCATATATAACTATCAAATTTTCAGATTGTTATGATTTGTCGATCCAAGGTTTTACTACGCACTCGTCGCTGCGGATAAGCTATGAAACAGCGTGCCATATTTCCATATGCTCATTTTAGAGCACTTAGGTGAAACTCATATGGTCCAACGCCACCGGCAAAGCACATCAACTCTCGAGCTGAGGAAGTGTGTGCTTAATTGGTCTTTCTTGACTACGAAGCAGGAGAAACACTGGGAAACTTCCATGCGTATCTCGAGTTATTAAAGCAAGAGGTTTATTTACAAGATCTACACCCCTCAAAAACAAGAAAGCAGGGCCAACTTAGGACTCCGTCGAAAATCTAATCAAATTGATGACTGAGTTGGGCATCCTCGGTAATATCGAAATAGTCCAAACCATTGTAAGTTTTAGTTTGGTCAGAAGGAAAGGTGATAAAAATTGTGAGGCAGCATCCATTCGGCAAATTGCCCCAGCTACACAGGTCATTCCCTTATCATACAGTTCTTTTGTCAGGGGTCAGATGCGACAAATGGACATGTCGCAGGGTTCAATTTAACACTGTCGAGATTCATTTCTAACCAGAAATAGGGTATAAGAGAAACCAACATAGCTTCAAAGAGGAAGATACGGGAACAGTCTTAGATTGTAGGCTTTTTTTTCCATAATGTTCTAGAGAAACAGAAACACACGGCCAGTAAAAAGCTTCTACCCCAACTACTACTGTAGTCAAGCGTTGCATCAATAGCAATCCCTTCATCAATCATCCACCCACAAAGATCAAAACGTGCTGATAAGACGTAAATGCAAACCTACATTCGACTGAGCATATTGTAAGCTGCTAAGAAAAGTCATCAAAAACTCCCGCACACATAATGGATGCGCTGCAAATTCTTCCGCGGTGACTCCATTTGTAGCTAACTGCGTAAAAGCATATTCTATAAGCCCATATGCACGTCACAAAAGTAAGATCTTCTGCGCCATCCAGTTGTTGGGAATGAAGCTTCAAATCGTCCAAGCATAAACAATTGGTCTGCAATCTCAAGTGATTTCCTCAAAGAAGTTCTTGGTCTTGACCACATTATGGTTTTCAACCATGCAAAAACCAACAAGAAAGTTTGTTTGCTACGCAAACTATAATAGGTAGAGTACATAACTAGTTTATACAATATAGATTCTTTAGCACCCAAAAGTCTAAATATCGATGCATTAATGATTTTCATCATCAAAATCAAGCTTCGACCATAGTATGCACGTCACTTTTAGTCTCTGCAAGAGTAATAGTAATCGGTTGCCATCCTATTTGGGGATGAATAATCCATTGCTTGATTGTAATTATCATGTTCAATAGCTGGATTACGTTGCCCAAAGGAAGATCTTTTAAGCAAGCTCTCTTGATAATTAAAGCTGCCTCGTACCTGTCAAGAATATTTATTTGAAATAGAAAGAACAGAGCAGTCGTATGTATAAGATGAAGTAGCAAACCAATGAAATAATGATGAATGATTATAAACTAGAATCAAGAAGAAGAGAATGTTAACCTGCATCTAGAAGCAAACAAGGCTGATCTTCCAGCTGCAGATGACAGGAAACGTTCTATACGATCCCATATTTCTTCCAAGTATTGACTAGGATTTCCACCAATAAGGTTAACACAGTTCCATAATTTCTCATTTCTACCCACGTATAACTGCAGCATGCCTATATTTTGCTTGGCAACCATACGTTGCTCAATTGCACTAGCCAAGGCCTTTTTCACATCTATATTCTGGAACTTAGAATCCCCATAACGTATGCAATCCGTGATGTTTGCTTCAGTAGGAATAATTTTTTCTTCTTTCAAAGTGTTCAGAGCCAGTATTATGACACCAATAAGGCCCTGCACATACTCAGAAGGCAGTGTGTATCCCTGACTTCCCCAGACACCATTGCCAGAATCAGCATTAACAATTTGAGAAGATGAAGATGAAAATTCAGGACCACTGGTGTATCTGCTATCAGGTTGATATTGTTGACCCAAGGACACATGGCTTCTGTTCAATGTATTATAACTGACTGAGTTAGTAGATTCATCAAAGCTAGAATTGTTCTCATATCTGTCCGTTTGATTGCGGTATTGTGCATAGCTTGGAAATTCAGATAGCCTTAGACTGCCAATATTGGGCGTACTTGTGACTGGAACAAAAGGAGGTAGCAAAGTGTCGGGCCTCAGAGGAACTGGACGAAAGTCTTGATTAGGATTAGAACGCCTTGGGTTACCACGACCAAAATTAGGTTGCACTGGAGGGTTGTTTGGAGTAACTGGACGAGGATAGAGATTTGGTGGACAGCCGATAGTCCCATAGGAATCATGTTTGCTAGGAGTACCGTTTGGTTCAGACCTACTGGCAGAGATAATAAACTCACCAGCACTAAAAAATTCATGGGGCGCTTTCTTAAACTGCTTTTCTTGTGTGAAGTCCCACTTGTTATGATTAGTATTTTTCGTATCACCATGCATGATACCAGGAAAACTAGCCGTTCTGGTCATGCTTGACATGGTAGGAGATCCCCAAACCTGTTTTCCATTAGCACTATGTGCGTTATCACTAAACCTCCCAGTAGTAGAAGTTTGGTACCTTACTGAAGACGTGGACATACTATCAGAAGTCAAGAGTTCACTTGTCTGGGTAGGTTCGCAAGTTGGGTTCTGTAGCATCCCAGCGACGAATGGATAGTTACCATTAGCAAGCTGCAATGCTTCACCACTCGCCAGAGGGGATTCTCCACTAGCAAGACTTGTCCACAACCATACGCTCTTCGCAGCAGCTACAAGTGGAGCGGATGCTTTTTGTGGTTGTGCCAAGAGTATATTATATCTTCTCATACGCAACTGATGGAGGGCATTAGAAAAGTCCCTATCGCCGGAAATCAGCAGATAATTTGCTGGAGCAGGATTATCCACAGCCCAAAACAGCATATCAACTAAAATCTTCTTGTCACTGGCATCCTTCACACCTGTTTGATCACATGAACCGACTACATCAAAATGCTGACCCTTTGAAAACTTGCTTCACGCCAACGGGGGGAAATGGCAAAAAATAGAAAACTGACCATGAAACAATCTACATGGCCCTACACAAAGCAGATTGATTAAGCAGAAAGACAAGAACTTTTTTAGTTGTAGAACAAAATAAAAATCTCAAAGCAATATCCAGAGATCGCATCAATTGAACGAGTCCGAGCCTCTGTCAACTAAATGACAATATCATTTAAGGCCTCCAAATTCATCACATCAAACAATTTTAAATCAAGTGGTTTCGATTCTAACACCTAAGTCAATCCATTCTCCCCTATGCCTTCCTTATCCGCAAAAAAGAGGAAAAAAAAAAAAAATTCAAAGCATGACGAATTCACTGATTAAAGCGAGTGACCAAAATCGTCAAGTGTCAAATTTGGTTTAACAAAGGTTTCATTTGCAGAACATACGAGACAAACCAATTGGACAATCCATCGGCTCAGTCACCGAAAGAGACAAGACTATCACAATCAGTTCCTCACGCAAAACACAAAGAAGAGCAAAGAAAACTTGATAAAAAAAAAACCCTCGAAGAACCACAATATACCAGGCTAGGTTATGCCAACATTAAATCACGCACTCGGCAATCACTACAGCAACGATCTCGCTCGACAAAGGACCATGAGGAAACATCGATTTGACATGCTAGGGTTCGACAAATTACCCGCCGGGACGTGATTCAACGCGATGCCGGTGCTAGAGAGCGCGTTCTGGATCGAACTAGGGATCCGGTTGGTGTCGCCGTAGGAGGAGATCGAGACGGGGCCGCAATAGTTCATCTTCACCAGAGCTGAACTTATGTTCTGCGCGATCGCGTGGGGGTCGCACCCCTTGGGGACGGGGCAGTTCTCTATGTCCCACCACACCGACGTCTTCGCGTTCACGTACTGCGCCTCCGCCTTCGCCGGCGCCGCCGATGCGGGGGCAATTGCGGCCGTGGCGGAGGCGGCGATCGTCCCGGTCACATCTCCGACCATGACTATCGGGGGTGGCTACTACTGTACAGTTGCTGCTTCACCGGACCAGAGCCTCTGCATCTCGTGCGGAATTGCGTGTGGAATATATGAGGAAGAGGACAGGACGACCAATTTACCATGTTGACCCTGGTCGTTTGACCGTGTGGAAAGTGGCAGTTGATGAACAATTTACCATGTTACCCCTGTGATGTGTTTTCTGGGGGAAGGAATATTCGAGAAAATATTAGGTGGTCCGGGGACACCACGCTGGCGTGGTCCCCGGCCAATCAGAGATAGACATGTGGCCATCTGTCAGCCGAGTGAAGCCCTGACAAAGAAAATAGCTCATTGCTTTTTTCATTTAAAAAAAGCAAATTGTTTTAGGCCCGTAGACATTAATTACTCCACAGACTTACTTTTCTTTCTCCTCCCTATTCTCCACAAGGAAGACCAACAACTCCCTCTCTCCTCCGCTCGACTCTCTGCTCACTCCTTTCTCCCTAATTTCAAAATTTCAGTTCCCTCTTCGCTCTCTGCTCTGGCCCTCACTCAGCCCTCCTTGCTTCGGCTGGGTCCCTTCTCACTCTGCGCTCTGCTCCGGCCCTCGCTCGGCTCTCCTTGCTCCGGCGCTCGCTAGACTAAAAGCAAATCGTCACTCGCTCTCTACTCCAGTGCTCGTGAAGGCTAAGGTTAGGTCTCGCTCGATGCTCCTTGCTCCGGCGCTCACTATAGCAAAAGCAAAGGATTGTGTAATTCCAAATTTGTGATTACAAGTTTATTTCACTGGCCGAGTGAAAAGTTCGTTAACACTGACATAGCAGTTCTTATTTTTGAGATTTCAGTCTTTCCTTGCTGTTCTTGCTGTTACTGTGGCATGTCGCTCTTTGTCTTGGGACTGTTGTCGTTGGGGTCTACTATGGTCGTGATGAGGAGGTTCGATATCAACGAGGTGGTCAAGGTCATTGATAGGAATGGAGTTTCCCATT
>BCNH02000011.1:2997271-3057043 GCA_001662345.2 Metrosideros polymorpha var. glaberrima
AATTTGTGATTACAAGTTTATTTCACTGGCCGAGTGAAAAGTTCGTTAACACTGACATAGCAGTTCTTATTTTTGAGATTTCAATCTTTCCTTGCTGTTCTTGCTATTACTGTGGCATGTCGCTCTTTGTCTTGGGACTGTTGTTGTTGGGGTCTACTATGGTCGTGATGAGGAGGTTCGATATCAACGAGGTGGTCAAGGTCATTGATAGGAATGGAGTTTCCCATTTCCCTATGGTTCCGCTGATATTGATTGCTTTGACCAGGACTGTGAAGTGTGCCAATGAAAGTGAGTTGTGGAGCTTGAAGCAGGTTTCTTGTGGGGCTGCTGCTCTTAATAGGAAGAGCATTGAAATATGCATTATTGTAATTGTTTTTTTGGTTCTACGTCTCTGCCATGCCCAATCAAACACTGAAATATGTTGGAAGTCTTGATTTATTTTACCCTTTTTCCAATCACTTTTAAGATGGAAAAATTAAACTGAGTTGATTGAATTTGAACTTGTTATGGCATCACTTGATGAGCCATGTTTGTATGTCGAATGATCACAAGGATTTCAGCTGTTGAGGCATGTCCTGCCATTGATTATGCTAGTTGGCAGGGCAATGGCATGACTGAGTCAACTGCCAAGCTTTGGGAGCTCGAAGTGGTCTTCCTCACCGCACAAATCCACACCTTGCCTCTTACTATTTCTCTTGCAAAAAGAAAATGTGAACTCTCTCTCTCTCTCTTTCTCTCTCTCTCTCTCTCTCTCTCTGCAAGCTTACGTGTGGGAGTGCTTGTATGTATCCGCAGTTGGAAAGACTATTCCTGAACATCTGAATGTGTTAGATCACTATGGCCATAGGCCCTTGTTGTAATTGTCCTCATGTTTCGTGATAATCCATACATTGGTTTCACATTCTTTGCACATCCAATTATTGGAGTCTGATGGTGAATAAGTGGAACAGATCAAGTTCTTAACATCATTGAACATTGAGTCCTCAAAATTGAAGGTAATTCCTGCATAGCAAAAAGAAAACGATCCGATGTAAGCTGGAAATCAATGGAAATCGAGTCATTTTTTCTCATCACTTGTAAAATCGAGCATTTGTTCCACCTTCTTTTGAATGGGGATTCAATTGCAAATTGGTTATTAACTATAATCACTATATTTCACACCCATCAATGGGTAACATCTACCAATTTGAGCCAAAAAGAAAAAGGAAAACAATTGTGTTGTGTAGCATGGACAATGTAGCTCTCAGGATTAGAACAACAATATAAGGCAAACTAAGAAGGTTGTTTCCAAGGATCTCTCCGGAATAAAACTTCCGACATTTTGTGGAAGAGTTACAAAAAAATCGTAATGAAATGAGAATCGAGGGTTGGTCTCTCAGAAATGTTCAATGGAAATAACTACCCTAGACTTGAAAAGAGAAGAACAATAACACCAACATATCATTTAAAGGAAACTGCTTAAATTCCATAGGAGGCAAAAATCTTGAGTTTATCTCCAGATTACATACAAAACGCTCCCATGAAAACCACATTAAATCCCCCACTAACCAAACAATACCACCATTTTTACCATCTAGACATGAATGACTATCACAAAAAGAACCAACCTTATTATACACAGACTTCATCCCCAAATTACCTAATAGTTCCATTAGATTATATGCTTTAATACAACAAGCTATCAGCCTTTGTGGGCAATCTCCCGAAGAAGCTCAGAGCTCGGCTGGGCAACTTGCTTCGAAACCTCGGTGGCCGCGACATGTACAACCCCCACAAAGCCACCACCACGCTGAACGGCGCTGCATAAAACTTGACCGAAGCAAAGAGGCAGGAGATAATGAACAAGAATGTCGCCCTTCGGTCGCGCCAGCTCAGGAGAGCCTGGAACCGCTCGCCTGAGTGGCCATGTCACCGACCAAGGTCTGTCCTCCCAGCCACGCTCCTAAGCCGGTCGTACCTCATCCTCACTACCTCCAAGCTGTGGCTCGTTGGGAACTAGTCGAACTCCTCATCGAGTTCATCGTGATGCCCCTGTAATTCCCAAGCTTGACCTCGGCCACCAACTCACCGCCACCCCCGAACGGCGTCGAGACCCAACCTTAGCCTTCACGAGCACTGGAGTAGAGAACGAGTGACAATTTGCTTTTGGTCTAGCGAGCCCCGGAGCAAGGAGAGCCGAGCAAGGGCCGGAGCAAGGAGCGACGAGGACCCAAACCTTTTGCGAGCGCCGGAACAAGGAGCGTCGAGCGAGACCAACGAGCGCCAAGCGAGGGATGGAGCAGAGAGCGAAGAGGGAACTGAAATTTTGAAATCAGGGAGAGAGGAGTGAGCAGAGAGTCGAGCGGGAGGAGGGAGGAAGTCACTGGTCTTCCTTGTGGAGAATAGAGAGGAGAGAGAAAAGTAAGTTTGTGGAGTAATTAATGTCTACAGGCCTAAAACAATTTGCTTTTTTTAAATGACAAAAGGAATGGGCTGTTTTCTTTGTCAGGGCTCCACTCGGCTGACAGATGGCCACGTGTCTATCTCTGATTGGCCGGAGACTATGCCAGCGTGGTGTCCCCGGACCACCTAATATTTTCTCGGAATATTCCGGTAGCATCCCCTCCGACAATTATTAGGTGCTTCGAGAGCACCAAAAACGAAACCTTTATTTGTATCTAAACCTTTATTTAGGTATTATCAATAGTTATTTATGTTTAAATATTTCAATGAGATTTAAAAATATTTTTTTATCATTCGTCTTTGTAAGTTATTTTAAATTTTTTTAAACCTTTAATTTTTCGACTTGTCCTGAATTACTAGTTATAGCATAAATTTGGTATCGCATTTACACGACAGGATAATATTGGGGACACGTTTAGAAAACATTACTATTGGGGATGGTTTGATGGATTGCCCAAAAAGTCTAAATCCGAAGTCGTTTGTAAAATTATTACTACTTTTTTGGAAAACATTAAAGTTATTTATGTCATTTAACTAACCCGAACAAAAATCAATCGTAACGGAACATTCTTTTACATCTTACTGCCATTTCAAATAGAATCTCTTATTATATGATTGCTAGATTTCAAAGTATTAAATTATTGAGAAAAAGTCACAAGAAAAAAATTATAAACTTTGCCTACTGTGACACAGTTACCATAAATTATTTTTTGTGACACAAAAAATCCTAAGCCTGTATTTGTGGACACAGTTACCTCAAAATTTTTTCTATAATACAAAAAATTCCAAACTTATACCTGTATGACGTATTTATCTAAAATTTTTTTTTTGTGATACTGAAAATCCTAAAAGAAATTTCCTTTACACCAATTTTTTAGTAGTAAATATGTCACACAAATACAAGTTTATGATTTTTAGTATCACAAAAGTAGCTTAGGTAAATTTTTTAGAATGTCATAAAAGATTTTTAAGACAGGAGCTTTAAATTGATTATTAGTGATCGATAGACCTGTTAAACGGGTGGGTCAAGTCAAATTGAAAATGGTCTAACCCAAATAGATCCATTTAACCCGTTTTGATCCATTTACATGCAATAAAAATCTAATGACCCATACTCGACTCGACTCATATTACTAAAACACTTCTATATTTAACCAAATCTAAAAAAACTCATAGCAAAACTAAGATGAGAGTGTGGGGTGAGGGTGAAGGAGGATGAAGATAGAATTATAGAGATAAATTGAGTCTAGATAAGTTGTAAACTCATTTACTGAATATAATTAAACCATATAACAACTTAGCCCATTATAAATGAGTTAAGAAATCAATCTACGACCATTTTAATAGGTCTAACTGAACACAATTGAGTGCATCCCATGTCGAGAAAAAAAAAACAAAGTACAAACCTTCTTTTTAATGTGATTTGGATCATTATTATAGTGAGTGTCTACGAATCCACAGTCCAAATTCATTTTTATCCAGATATACGAAACTTAGTCAGCTTACATGGGATGAAATAATCTCATCCAATAATCCAATTGTTGTAGCAAGGTCAACAGTGTTAGGATGTACGTGTGAGTGATTTGTGTTAAAGAAATCTCACATCGAAGAATTAGTGTGATGTTAAGCAGTTAATATTATCATTGTTGGCCTATAACTCATCAGCTTAAGTTTTTGAGTGAATATGGATCCAACTGGAAATGTTGACAGGCTTAGATTTAGGCTCCCTCTTAACGATCTCTCTAGGTGAAGGTATCGAAATTCTACTATGCACTCCCAACAATTGGTATTGGTGGCATACTTCATGGTTATGAAGTTGGGCGTTAATGGAGATTCAAGATAATACATGTTAATGCAAAATAATAATTGGATTTAGGGGGAGTGGACCTTAACACTGAGTCCACTAGTGAGAGGGAGATTGTTAGGATACCCATGTGAGTGAGTTGTGTTTGGAGAATTGGTATAGTGTTAAGCAGTTAATATTATCCTAGTTGGCCCATAACTTATGAGCTTAAGCTTTTAAATGAAGATGGATCAAATTAGATATGTTGACAAGCTTGGACTTGAGCTCTCTTTTTGCGATTTCCTTAGGTGAAGATATTAGATTTCTATTGTGCATAAAAGAAAAAAATAAAAAGATTAGTTCTTGATTTTGCTAATTCAGTGTCAACTTCTTCTGTTGGCGGTTTGGTATGTAACTTTATTAAAAATCAATACATTGGAAATACGTCGCTATTAGCTCAACCTAATGATGTCGTCCTTCCTATGCATGTGCTTGCATGCACATTAATGATCAAGATTGGGGTCATAATCTCCACCTGGTCTTTATCTTGAATATTAATTACATCAAAGAATGCGTCGCGTTAGGTGCTAATAATAATATCGATGAGTGCGAAGCCTCATATCTTGAGTTAAACAAGGCCACATATCTAGGGGTAGGCGTAGAAATTAATACTATTTTTTAGTATGGTCGAATTAAAGTTGTACTAATGTCAAGATAATTGAAGTTGTCGAGGCCTTTTGAGGAATGAAAGGAGCATCTCAACCAAAAACCTCACGAAGGAAAAAGACTAGTATCCTCAAGCCAAGCCATGCGTGGAAATCAATAATGCAACCCCACTTCTCATTGCCCAAACCCATGCATGATGTTTAGAAGTACAGGTACATGAGAAGAGAAGCATGGAACCATGCCACTACGAAGAAGTCCCAGGAGTTACGAAGGAAAGTTTGAGCTCATATCGATTATGAGTTGAGAACATGAATTGAACTCTCTAAACTCTCGTTGTTCCTCAGTAGCATAGTGATAGAGGGATCGTCTGTTAACTAACTGGTCGTAGGTTCGAATCCTAATGAGCAATTGAAGGCCCTAACAATGAACGGCTTCGGAAAGTTCAATGGCTTGATTGATTATCATTATTATAGGTAAGTGCACGATCTTTCTAGGTGGAAGTATACAAGGGAGCACTCCCTCTGCATTCCTTTTCATCTCTTCTGGAAGTTCACTTTTGCAATGGCGCAAGCGAATATAGACGTGAAAATTAGCGGGAAGGCCAAAAGCACGATGGCTACGATGTAGAGTTGATCATAGTGATATCCGAAATGACTTTCCAGGAAGGAGCTGATCGTCGATTGCTGTCCGTGAACTGTAATATCTTTATGGATGTCTCCGTATTGCGAAGTAAGCAGACCTCTCAACGACCACGCGTTGGGGCATATCCAGTAACACCAACGCCACCACACCGGAATTTCCTGCGAAAACGGACGGAGAAAGATTAGATGTGTTAAGTGACAGCTAATATTCATGATTTAGCGTGACAGATATGCTGCCGTCGTTTCTTGATGGGGTAGCAGAAGTTGAATTAGAGACTTACGGGTCCGGGAATGAGGAACCCGGAGAATAGACTGAATATGGTGTAGGCAAAACTCGCAACCAACGCAGCCACTTGGTACGTCGGAGTCAGCGAAACCAGCATCATTCCGAAGTAGTTGAAATAGAGCAGTGTACAAAACATGGTGTAGAAGTACCAGAACACTTTATAGAATGAGACGTAGAATCCTATGGTAGGGAATGTGATCAGCACAAACAGAACCGCTTGCAGGAGTATGTACGGAATTTCAATAACCACCTGCAACATACTTGAGGGGCATAATATCTTTGTTAAGACACGGAAGAAGGAGAAATATATCAGTAATTAGTCGAGAGAATACATAGCAAAGGAGCATGAATCAGTGACCTGAGCAAATGAATAGGACCACGATGAATACATTCCGGCGAATCTTTCCCTGTAGACAACGATACGTTCGGTAGCAACAAATGGCAGAACCGAAGTGCTGTTGCCTATCCCCGTGAATTGCACAAAGATAAACATCGATCCAAGTATGTTGAGAAGATCCTGCTCGTCATTTCTTCAAAACAAAATATCATGCTTTAGCATCTTAGATGGTGAGGTTTACAAGCTCCATCTCCTGATGTTTGACAAGCTACAAAAGATTTGTCCCGGACTAACTAGGTTTATGAGCAACAACTTACATTTCCTTTCCTTTCTGCCAAAGGAGAGCGGCACACAATATGGAAGATGTCGTAATGAAAAGCAGGCGCACTATGTTGTATTTAGGGCTTCTCCAGTAGGTTAAATGTTGTTTCCACAAGCAAGTTTTGAACTGCTCCCACCCATTTTGTGGGAAGCGCGCGGAGAAACATATTTCTTTTGTGCCAGCCGCCGGCACACTTAGCTCTCTAACTAATTCTTGGTTCTGCCTACAGAGATAAACAAAATGCATCAGCAGACATCGTTTTTTTCCCATAGCAACAACAAGAAGCATAATTTATGAGCACATGTTGGTCAGCACTCCAAGTTAGCATCACATGAGAGACATAAGCACTGAATTTTGCAAATTGTGCGCTTAACGAGCACTTAAATGTGTGCTTAACATGTGCTTCGGACATTAGCCGACTGTATGCTTACCTGCACTGATCAGACTCCTTATAAATGACGCCGTAGTCTATACCAAGTTGAGATTCTAGCGAAGGACTTGTGATCTCCAGCATCCACGTTGCAGGGTTGTAATTATCCTTGATTTTTGGCACTCCGGGAATACTCTGGACGAGGGAAATGTAGGGATTCATTAGTCAAGCTCTCTTAATTCAATTTAAGTTTTTTCATCTCCAGGGTAGAGTACCTGATAAGACTATTCGATAGTTTTGCCTATTTCGTATATTTTTCTTCCTTTTGGTTATATCAGCATTGTTTGCAGCTTATAATAGAAGCAATTTATACTTAATGACATGCAAATTATGAAAAAGAAGTGTTGAAGAGCTCGCGCCTGAGGTGTAACACTTACCTCAAAATATCTAATAAGCTTATTCGAATGCTCGCCAACCTCTCCAGAGTATATCATTTGACCTCCTCTTTTCATCAGTATCAGCTGCAAAGTTTAATAAATGCGATATGCTTTAGTCTTGTTCTTCTCAGTTACTAATGCACTTAAAGAAAATATGTGGAGTGAGTTGTGCATCATGCGAGAATTGATATGGGAATGTGATGCACACCGAAACTCTATCGTCTTCAGCATAATTACGGCCAGTAGAATAGACTGTTATAAGAATAAATGCATTAACAAAGTTACCTCGTCAAAAGCCTCAAATATGTCAATGCTTGGCTGGTGAATTGTACACACAATTGTCCTCCCTGTGCAAACAATATTCTTCACGACTCGCATTACAATGGCGGCTGCTCTGGCATCAAGACCAGAAGTAGGTTCGTCCATGAATATGATCGACGGGTTAGAAACAAGCTCCACTGCTATAGTCAGCCGTTTACGCTGCTCAGTTGATATACCGGTCACACCAGCAACACCAACTAAAGCACCTTTGATGTCATCTAGCTCAATCATTTCAAGTACTGCAGCCACAAATTCCTGATTGACAACATATAATTCAGTTGCGATGCACGTTTAGCTACTAAGTAGTGCAAAATCTCATCACTCGATATGCGACATGAGAGACCAAATTTAGTTTTTTTTTTCCTGCTTTCTTGTATGATCAGCATGAGAATATATTGTGTACACAAGTTCTTCATGCTTCCTAGACATCAGCAAATTACAGATGCATACAAATGATATGCTAAAATCTGTCCAGTTGAGCACAAGATTTAGCCATTGATAGGCACATATCTGGACAAGACTGTCAACAAGTTGTATCCAACAATTAGTAAAAAAGATTGAAATTCGTGTCTCAAAATGTTATGTACAAAAAACTTCCGGTTTTATCCACTTATTGAAAGCTCTGATGCTCAATCTGTTTGTTCCAAGTTCAAGTCCTGCTCAAATATTAAGGAATAGAGCATCAAACAATCTGCAAATTCTATCCAGATGAAGAAATCTTACGGCTCTCGTATTTTTGTCAATGTGGGCCGGCAACCTTAACCAAGCTGAGTATGCCACCGATTCCTCAATTGTAACTTGTGGAGAATGTATGTCGGTTTGCTCACAGTAGGAAGATATTCTGGCATACGCTGCTTGAACTTTAGGATACCCTCCAACTTTTATATCTCCTTCGATAAAACCGCCAGTTTTCCTTCCTGAAAGAACATCCATCAACGTTGTTTTCCCAGCTCCACTAATGCCCATCAAGGCCGTTAGGACTCCGGGCCTGAATGCTCCAGTAATATCTTGAAGAAGTTGTAGTCTTCTCTCCGGGAAACCTTGCTCTCTCAGTTTCTGGGAAACATTGGAGATTCGTTATGCCAATCATTAATTGATATGATATGCACAAGAATACTTATTCTTAGCAACTGAAATGCCTCACCTTGGGTGTTTCGACGAAGTACCGAACGTTTTCGAACGTTAGAGTTGTGGGTTCAAATGGTAAAACCATCCCTATCCAATTTCCAAATTGCAATTGTCACTGGTACCGAAGGCAATATAACCTTATTTAAACTATTCACTAGTACTCATGAATGTATGATAGCAACCATTCGTTTGCAGTTTTGCAGATTTTAAATAGATGATAATCGACTAACTGCTTATGAATCTTCTTACCTCTGGCTTTTGTTTCTGTGGTATCTTTGTTAGCCACCTGTGATCCTAGAGTAGGACGGTTAATGTCTCTGTCTTTATCCAGCCGGGAGAGCTTCTTACTAGAGACAACAGCTCGAGTTCTACTCGGAGCTGTGATTAGCCGATAAATACACGTTACTCAGTGAAAAAATGTCAACTGCTGAGAATATTCTTAGCTTGCATTTTCAATTACCTTTAGAAAAACTCAGAGCACAGGTGAACCCAACGTTGAAAATGATCCAAAATCCAATCAAAGACCCAAGTGATATCCAATAAAAGTAGTCGCTGTAATCTAGACCACGCTCTTTGAGCACTTGTTGCCCCAGAGTGCCATTAAGAGATGAAACCTGCGAAGGATCATTAATCCTGTCAAATACTAAACACAACCATCGTCATGTTAAATTCACTCTTGTGAGACTGGTTTGTTCTTCAAGATGTCACCTTTTGCCACCTCGGAGCAAGAAACTCATTAAGGGAAGCACCTATTTCTGCATATGACAATGGAGAGAACCAGAAGCCCCACTTCAACCAACCGGGTAGAGAAGCTGCAGAGAGAAAAGGTTTCTAAGTTCCTGTCATTTTTCAAAAGTCCCTACCATAAGAATTGGTAAAACTAAACTTACGTTTTGGGATGACGAAGCCACCGAATAAATACAAAACGAGTAAAGAGAATAGACCACAAATTGCTGCAACAGGTGGATTTCGAACGACAGAAGCTATCAACCGGAACATTGATATCGATACTTGATGCACTAGGAAGAGCAGGAAGAACTGATAAAAGAACCTGACAGTCATCCAATAAGTTGGAAGTGAGATTGGCTATAATTCATATCATCTCTCTGATATAGCAAATGTTCGGAATTACCTTTGTGGTTCAGGACTATAGCCAACTCCATAATAGGTAATAGCTGTCCACAGAAACGCATCAAGCAAAGAGAATGGGATTTTCAGAACGGCCGCTGGAATGGTATAAGCCCATGCTGGGTAGAAGAAAAGGTCCCGTTGCCTGTAAAAGACTCTAAGTCTAGAAGCAGTCATTGCCAGCTCCTGAATGCCAATAACCATGAGTCGGATGAGAGCGAAAAATAGGGAACCCATGAAAAGATCCGCATGTGTGAAATCGAGTTTCATTCGTGTCCGCAAGAAGACGGTCACTGTCATAACTGCAACTACCACAATCTGCAAAGAGAAACCACCAACTCGATGAATTTCGCGTACATTTCTCATCAACCATTTGGCATGACTGCATATATTGAGTCCCAATAGGCAATACCTGTGTGGATTTGAAGACATGAACAAACCAGTTGCGCTTCATGAGGAGCCATTCTCTCGAAAGACACGCTTTGAACAACTCCCACTTTTTTAACGAGTAAATTTCGAAAGATAAGGCACTTTGGTGAAGCTCAGATTTCTCAAAATGCCTGGCAAGTTCCTCGTCTAGTTTCTTTGCCAGCGGAAGCTCTTTAAAGATCCTCGCAAACATGCTTGGAGGTATGAAATTATAAGTCCGGTCATGGTGATGCCAGTATTGCGCCTGGTCCTTTTCGGAAACTACCTGCCAAGAATTCCCAAAAACAGAATATGTCAGAGCTAACCTAGCACAGTTCGAACATCCCTTTATCAAGTGAGAGTGCATACTTCTTGGAGAAAGTCAGCAATGCCTTTTCTCGTTGGGCACTTGAAACCACAGTGTTCAAAGAAGCTGAGAACATCGGTCCGAGGTCCATGGTACACTATATGTCCCTCTGCCATTAGAATTACGTCATCAAAGAGATCAAAGGTCTCGGGTGCTGGCTGAAGAAGCGACACCAAGATTGTGGACTCTGTTATGTGTGCCAACTGCTGCAAGCATGTGATGATCTGAAAGGTAGTGGAGCTGTCCAAGCCTGTTGATATCTCGTCCATAAATAAAACTCTCGCTGGACCAATTATCATTTCCCCTGGAAGAGAGGACACTGAAAGATCTGTAATGAAGCCTAAAACTTCCAATGTGAGATAGAAGCTGTTCCTAAAAGTTTCTCGTCATTAGCCGTCAGTTCACAAAAAACTAACCAGTCGTCAACCTTCTCTTCTGACCACCAGAAATTCCTCTGTTCATTGCATCCCCTACAATTGTGTCTGCGCAGATGTCGAGTCCAAGAACCTGAGAAGGCGAAAAATGGTGAAGAAGTCCAAGATTGTGTGTGAAAAATAAACTTGGTAATTGTTTTTCTCATGGATTACCTTTAATATGTAGTCTGTTTGGAGTGTTCTTTTCATCCCTCCTACTGATATTGCCTGTTCATATTGCACGAAGTCATCAGAAACCAGTATTTGCCAATTGCCACTATAACTGGAAAATTGAAAAACCGAAAAAAGATGAATCCAACTTTGTGCAAACATTAACCTTCATGTATGTGTCTATGCTTGGCTCTGGATTAATTCCTGCTTGCTTCTCCCTTTTACTAATTTCTTTCAATATGTCTTCAACCAAAAGCAACATAAATAGGATCAGAAATGATCGCCACAACAAACAATAACATCCAGGTCGGAGAATAAACTGGTACCTGCCCTTCCTCCGATGCCCTGACAGCGCGCAGAGAAGTCAAGCGTCTCCCTCACAGTCATCTCGGAAATATGCAAATCATATTGGCTTATATAGGCTGAAGTCTTCTGAGGAACAAACTCATTCAGGTTGTAACCATTGTAGGAAATCTCTCCCTTGACCTTGATCATACAACATTTGTCAATTCCACTGATCTTACATTTATGCGTAATCATTTGTGTCTGAATATGTTTTCGGTATAGTAGCTATTCGTGTCAGCATGGAACATCTACAATAAACTGAATACCGAAAAGGTAATACCTTGAGCAATTTCTCTGATTTGCCTGCTAATGCTTGTAATAAGGTGGTCTTTCCGCATCCCGGCGGACCGAGCAACAGTGTCATACTGCAACCATTTCAAGAGGTAAAGATTACGCCGCATAGCCACATCATGCATATCAACTAGTGAATCTAAATCAGTGTATATTCTAAGCTTTACAAACCTTGCAGGCTTTAGGACGCCGCTAATGTTGTTGAGAATTCTTATCTTGTTCCCCTGAGACTTGCAGCCAACCTTATTTGTTGGAGCCTGCTTCACAGGAAAAAAAAAGAAAGGGGATCATGGTTCCTGTGCTTATGTCCTATGCAGTTTACCAGAATGGACAACAACAGCTTGATGTAATAGAGAAGCAGTTGCAAGAGTAATAATTTTGATATCAAATACGCCAATTAAAGATAATAAAAATAAAGTTAAGAAAGAGTGCATATACTAATTCCTCATAAAACTCTTTAGAATATAAAGTAGGTGCAACTGGATTCTGCATGGGTTTCATTAGGATTTTTTTTATATAAAGACACGGCGCAACACGGACGTCGCACCCCATCGATTCATGATAAGTGAGGCATTTGAAACTAGATTCTTTTCAATCTTGTCCCATTGAGACATGGATGTCCTAAAACTGCCAATTTTCTAACAGCAGGATCCATTTGCATCACCCGGCCAGTTCGCCGTCCTTCTCTAATGTCTCAAAAATGGCTTCCTTTGAATTGCCAAGCTTCAGAAAAAGTCTCAAAAGCAATAGGTATGTTATCCAAACTTAGTGTTTACAGCAGATAATTTCTTTCTTTGACTTCAGTTATATCGTCCTGGATGAATCCTAGAAAACTGCATGAGCTTGGAGGAGAGGGAAGAAGATAGAGAAAAAAATCTCACGTAGAAAATGGACTTGAGTGCGCTCCAAAGAGTCGGGATGGGTTCCCCATGAACGGCTTCGCTCTCAGCTTCTATGCACAGATTCTGGTATCTCACTTCCACCGTCGGTAATTCAAGACCCACTCTGAACAATTAAAATTTGTAATAGCTGCACTTTGGCATATAAAATAATTGAACATGCATGAAACAAAAAAGAAAAAGTTGTCTGCCCTTTACTTAGAGCTGTAATATTAGAACAAGCATAAAAGTACAGAATGTCTGCCTCTGCACTCGCTCACGGAGCTTCTGAAGAAGCCGGAGATTGTCCTCTTCGATCTTCTTCAACAGGCCGTCCACGAACGCCCGCCTCTCCGAGTCCCTGAGCTTCGCCACGTCCACCACCTCGCGGCCGAGCACCGCCGCCCTCAGCCGCCGGGACGTCGGCAACCTCTCGATCGCCGCCCACTGCAGCCCCAGCTCGTCGTCCTCCCGTCGGCGGTCCTCGCCGGACTTGGACGCCACCAGGCCATCCAAATCGGCAACGCTGCCGAAGCTGCTCGAGGCGTGGCGGTGCAGCGCCGAAGAGAAGCTCCGGCTTGGTCGCGGTGACTCGATCTCAGAGGGCTGGATCCTCGTGGACGGGGCCTGCTGGTCGCTCATGGTGGACGACCGTGGCCTTTAGATGGTTTTGTTATTTTTGGGACAAATGTAGGTGATGGACGTCGTTCTTATAGTGTGTCGGTGGACGCCACATCAGCCCAACGAAGTCCGGTCACATCCCCAATGACGGTGAGATGCTAACGCGGAGGCGAATCATGGGCGACTAATCGCTTTCAGGACAGGTGCGTTCGAAGGTTTCTTGATCTAAAATTAGAAAGGTACAAGAGTAATATTACATTATTGTGGTTTGACGTCTGAGGTAGACGACAAATTGTATTGTTCCCTTGTCTTGTTTGTGAGATTCTATTATGTTATCGAATGGGACTTCACATCGATGTTGACTTTCATTCTGCAACTTACTTTTATATTATGAAATCAATTTAATGTTGGAAAATAATTTGCTAATGGTTCCTTGCAAAAACCCTACAGGACACAACAAAGTTTCAAAAATAGAGAATACCAAGTAGCAATTCTGGTGTAGTAATATTCGATTAGACACGACCTTTCATAGCATGCTAAGTGCGCCAAAATGCACGCGGGTACTATAGGATTTAGCCCACTTAGCCCATGCTTTCCAATAAGCCTTCCACTTATATATAAATCCACACGCTCGCTCATTTCCCGGGAGACAAGGCACATCTTTATTTGTTTTACAAACAAACTACCAACATGTAAGTGATGTCAGAAAATGTTAGCATCAATGTCCGCGCATCTTCCTCTGTAAATGTAGTGGACAATGGCTCCTTCGCACAACCATTATTTACTTTTTGGGTTAATACTATAAAAACTTCAAACTTATACATATGTGACAAATTTGCCTCAAATTAATTTTTTTTTATTACAAAAAACTCCAAACTTGTATATTTATAACAAATTTACCCTTCGTTAGTTTCCGTCAAATTTTACCATTAAATTGCTAGATTAGATGACACATGATAGTTGACGGATGTACCAGTTTGGGATTTTATCCTCCGTTTGTTACAGGTGTATCAGTTTAGGATTTTTCGTTGTGTTAACCCAATTAAATAGAAATTAACGTGAGGTAAATTTATCACATGTATATCGATATGAAATTTTGTGGTCAACAAAATTAATTGAAGATAACTTTATTATGTATATTAGTTTGAAGTTTTTCGTGATATTAATGCAGGTGATCAGAAAACCCATTTGGATAGATTAATTTGTAATCACGAAAATGAAAAAAAGAAAAAGAAAAGTTGGCTTGGCTCACCTCTGCATTCGCTGACGGAGCTTCTCGAGAAGCCGGAGATTGTCCTCTTTGATCGTCTTCAGCAGGCCGTCCACGAACACCCGCCTCTCCGAGTCCCCGAGCTTTGCCACGTCCACCACCTCGCAGCCGAGCACTGCCGCCCTCAGCCGCCGGAACGTAGGCAGCCTCTTGATCGCCGCCCACTGCAGCGCCACCTCCTCGTCCTCCCGCCGGCAATCCTCACCGAACGTCGAAGGCGTCTGGCCCTCTGGATCAGCGACGCTCCTGAAGCTGCCCGAGGCGCGGTGGCACAGCGAAGAAGAGAAGCTCCGGCTTCGTCCTCGCTCCATCATGGACGAGGCCGGCTCGTCGCTGGTTGTGGACGACAGTGCCATTCCGATTGTGTTGATCTTTTTGGGCAAACGCAGGGGAAGTTTTTCTTATATAGTGTAGGGGCGGGCGCCATGACGGCTCGATGAATGGGTGAGAAGGCGTATCGGTCAATTTAGCCTTTTTTTAAAAAAATAAATGCATTTAAAGGTTTCACGCTCTAAAATAGATGCATTATTCTTCTTCTGGGTCTGGCAAACCTCGTGGCTACGCGTGCTAGTCAACTTAGATTACCAAATCCGACCAAAAATAAATCTTAGATTGCCAAAGATTGCCAAATTTTCCATTTTTGCACACAAGATTCCGCAATTTGGAAGATTCTGCAATCTGATTGTATGACCACAAAAGGGTTAGCTTGATTGTTGAGACGATTTCAAATTGGTATCTCGACAGTTCGACATTAATTCCTATCAAGATTTCCCGTTTAGGGTTTTCTTGCCCCGTGTACCCTAAATTCCGGTGCACTAAAATGGACTTTAACTGCCATTAGACATGAACGCACGAAAGAAAGAACGGAAAAAGAAATTCACCATGATAAAAGATGATGTTCTTGCAAATTGAAAGTGACAAAAAAAAAAATTACGAGATCTCTGGTTGGCAAATTATTGAAAAAGAAAATCATCGGGCAATTTCCCCTGAACTAAGCTTAGCTTACCGTAAAAAAAAACTAAGCTCAGCTTTGCAAAGTACCCCTATACTTTACTTTTCCTTAAAAACGAAACTTTTAAGATTTAGGCTCTTTTTATTTTGCGAAAAATAAATAATTTGGAAAATATTATCTAAAGAATAATTGCTTATCGTTTAATATAATTAGTCGATAAAAAATATTTTCATCATAGACAACAATTCATGTTTAAATTCAAATTCATTTTGCGCGAAACAAATGAAGCCTTAGAGTCAAGGGTAAGGGAGATTTTGCAAAGCTCGGCTCACTTCTAGTAGCTAATTGGAATTTTTCATTACAAACTTAAGTTCGGTGCAAATTAGAAATTGGTTGGATTTATTTTGAGAAATATATTGTAAATCGATGAATTTGGATTGGGTTGTATGGAGTCAATATTTGCTCCCAAGATGATTTTCTTTACCGTTGACGGAACAAAAAATGTCTGCAACACAAAAAGACAATTGGCGTCACAGAAACTAGAAGAATGTGGCTCTCGTGGACCAAATTATAAAATAAATTAGATGCTTTTACGGTCATACTCCATTAAATAATTTCTTAAATGCTTGCCGAATTTTCTAACTGATCAAATCCCAAGGAATACAGCTTTCTTGGTCCGCCTGCCATCATTCATTCATCAGACTGACGCCTCCCGAAGACATTATACGTAAGTTTAATGCACTGAAAATTGACATTTCTTACATTTCTCTTATTAGGAGGCACGTTAAAAACAGGAACAGTAATTCTTCTGCACCATGAAAATTCTTTTCTATTTTCCTTTTCTATCGATGGTTGCGTTGCGACGTGAGAATTCGGCATGTTAAAAAGGAGAAATTACGCACCATGAGGTACTTAGCCGTGCTGATGTGATGGACCACTAATTTGTTTGGTCTGAGAACTTGTTCTCTACACCTATCTCAAATTGATTATTAACGAAGATATTTTTTCCCTAATTAATTAGCTAACCAAGCCATGGTTCAAAGCGTCTCGGCCCACGCATCGGGCTCAACCCAACAATAACATTCGATCAGTAACTCGCATTACTGACTTGAGTAATTTTTTTTTTTGTCAATAAAAAAGCACATGTGATTATTAAAGTGCGACGCTGGAGGTTAGTCCAAAAGTGATGGTTGAAATTGACCATTGCATCGAGAAACCAACTTAAAGGGCTAAAATCGTAAAACATCGAGATATTTAGGTGATATTGATTATGGTATTAATTAGGGGTGAGCATGATTCGAGTAGGTGGTACCATCCTAGAATAGGAAACCGTCCATTAAGGATTGATTTCAAAAAATTGGAATCGGGAGTCGGACCATCAGTCTAGTTGGTTTCTAGGTGGGTCCATGGAAGCGATCCCATCAAGCAAATAGAGGCAACCCAAAGAGAGAGAGAGAGAGAGGGAGGCGATGAATAGAATTGATGAGAGTTGAGAGTCGAGACCGTGTGTCGATGGAAGTCGAGAGACCAAGACGAAGAAACTGAAGTGAGAGTGAGATATTGAGAGTTTGAGACGAGAGAGAGTAGAGATCAAGATAAGAGTGAGAAAGTAAGAGTTTGAGACGAAATAAGTGAGTTTCAAATTATAAACTTTTCATTTTCATTTTTTTAAATATATATTACTGATTCAATCTGAGTGAGCGGTTTCACATATGAAACAAGGAACTGAACCGGTTCCCTTAGGAACCATTGGTTATGTTAGAAAATCAAGCAATCGAAATGATAAAATAGACGGAATAAGGAAATAAATTGAATACCAGATTTACGTGGTTCAATCGTAGAGACATACATTCACGAGAAAAGCGGCATGAATTCCACTGTAGATCAAGCGATACACCGGAGATTACAACTACACTTGAGTCACTCAAACACTCTTAGTATTTCCTAAGTCTCAATTACATCCAATAACCCACAAGTGTGTAGCACCATAATTTCTCACAAAATAATCTCTCAATGTCACGAAAGAATTACACAAATCTTACGCTAAAATTTAATCGGTTTCGACACTTGAATAATTGATATAATTCCACGAAGGAAACGCATGAGAAAAATCACACGCCAAGCACTCATCGGTCGCGGCACTTCAAGACTTTGCATGAAGACCCACTTCCAAACGCTAGAGATGGCGCTTCAACAACCAAATATCAAGACTCCACTATCCGAACAAAAAAGTATAAAAAGAGATGGAAAAATAACAAAAATAATAAGTAAATAAAAAAATGAAGTAGAAAAACCCATATTTTAAATAAGCAAATTCAAACTTAAAATGATTTTTCTAATTCTTAAATAATGAGGGGCAATGAAATTTCTAAAACAATCATACCATCTTCGTCTCTTTCACCTCTATATCTCTAGTTCATGTTGAAGTTTTACTACTCCTTTGTAGTTTTTTAGTTCACGTCAAAACTTCACGAAAATGGTGAGAGAGTCGAAGCTTCTTCTCACTCGTAGCTCTTTGGTTCACGTCAAAAGTCCACAAAAGAAGCAAGGTTGCATTTGGATGTCTAGATACAAATTGGGATATGATAGGATAAGGTAGGATTAGAAATCCTTCGAATTATTCTTTGGATTGTGAAAAATCCCATCACTTGTTTGGTAAATGTCTAGATATGATATCAGAACACAAATTAACGCAGGCAACAATAAGGATCAAAATGCAGGCTGTGCTCATGCAATTCCTTCAACTTCTTGTTTAAGAATGAATTCTGAGATGGAACTCCGAGTTTGCCTTTCTTATGCAGAATTGCAATGAGCACATCCTCTTCCTAGTTACCTTCCTCGCGTTCATATGATCAAGGATATTCATTTTCTAGCTTCAACTTTTTTTCCCCAATACTTGTTTTCTGATATCATAACGTAATGAATCATGTTGCAAATCCAATTGGAAATAGTAATAGTCCATTAAGGGCCCGTTTGAAAACAAATCTTGCAAAGGATCTCGGGCCGTGCATCAAGCTCAACCCGTCGATAACTTTCAATCACCTTATTATCCTATTCGAATGCAAACTCCCACACGTTACTAAACTCAATAAACTTCTTCTCAGAAAAAAAAAAAAAAAAAGAGGACACGAAATGATTAACGTGTAACATTGCAGATTAATCCAAATGTGATGGTTGGAATTGTCCTTCGCATCAAGAAACCAACTTAAGGACTATTAGGTCGTACTGATGCCACGAATCATTTTCGACATATCTGATCCGTGAATTATCTTGTATCTACGATCTTAAATACGAACATTCCATTCGAGTATAAGATCTTTATGATAAAGATAAGAGAATGGGTAGAGTCCTTGCCGGGCAATTCTTTGATAGCAAAAGGTAAAAAGAAAAAGAAAAGGGAAGAGAGCTCACTTGTTGAACCCATATTAAAAGTTGGATATAGTTTGCAAATCACAATCGTCACTTTTGCATTCTTGGTAGAAACAAGTATGAAACTAATTAATCTTTTGGGTTTAGATGTCCGTGGCAGACGACAAATTGTACTCTTCTTGGGATTCTTCAAATCGTTCCGTTGTGTATTTTTGTGGGATTTCTATTACACTATTGACCAGAGTTCACAATGATCTTGACTTGATTATAGAGTAACTTATATTCTAAATCGATGTCGGTCATGTCGGAATCACAATAATAAAAACGTTTTTCTTTCGTTAGCCCCTCTCTAATCTCTTTAACAAAGCTCGGTACTAAAAAAGTCCAAAGATCGAAACTTATAACATAACGGGTAAACCTCTCTCCGGATTCCAAGCATCAATGTAGGCTCATTTTCATCTGAAATTGCGGTGTGCTCATTCATTTCTATTGGGCCCCTTTTGCTTATTATCATTATTTTTTCATAGATGAGAAATCCATTTCGCGAAATACCATGCATCGGAATCCATAAAAGAAGCGAGACAAAGCTCGAACGAGTGAACCAAATATAGAAAACTATGTATATTTGACGGTGAGGGAAAATTTGATTATGCTTCGTGCTTATTGCTTAGTCATCCGCTAGATGTTCATTAATACAACTTTGTCTCCTTGGTTTCTTAGTGTCATACCAATTCAAAAAAATTCACATTGCAGCATCATCAGCTTGCTTTTCCAAGGCTGAATTCTTATATTAGATTTTAGCAACAAAACCTGAACAAATAACTAGATTATTAAACACTTTCGAATATTTATTTACATTCAACAAATCATGTGAGTCTTGTATATTCGAGGCTTATGCTTTTTGTAAAAATATAATTACATGGAACGAATGATTTGTCCATTCAGAGTTAACTTTATAACGGTACAAAGACACTAAAATTGCCAAAAATTTCGTATATAACTCATTTTAATGCCAAAAGTTTTCATCGGCTCACTTAAGTATCAAATTGGAGAAAAAACAATCACTTAAATGCATTCAATGAAAAATTACAACAAAAAATATTACTGGGCTTTTTTTATTATTAAATGTTAATGTCTAGATGGTTTTTTCATGAAAAAAAAAAGTCCACGTGGACAATGAGTGCCTTCAATCACAAAAAGTCACCGCTCTTTCTCTCTTGTTCTCTCTCCCTCTCTCTCCTCCAATTTCCTCCCTCTCTCTCCTCTCCTCTGCCAAGCGCCTCATCAGGTTATCACCACCTGCGACGACGATGTTACTAGCAAGGTCGTGTATTCGCCATTGCTTCTGCCATCACCTAGTCTCTCAATCTCACGAAAGAATTACACAAATCTTACGCTAAGATTTAATCGGTTTCGACACTTGAATAATTGATATAATTCCCCGAAGAAAACGCATGAGAAAAATCACACGCCAAGCACTCATCGGTCGCGGCACTTCAAGACTCTGCACGAAGACCCACTTCCAAACGCTAGAGATGGCGCTTCAACAACTAGATATCAAGACTCCACTATCCGAACAAAAAAGTATAAAAAGAGATGGAAAAATAACCAAAAAAAAATGAAGTAGAAAAACCCATATTTTAAATAAGCAAATTCAAACTTAAAATGATCTTTCTAATTCTTGAATAATGAGGGGCAATGAAATTTCTAAAACAATTATACCATCTTCGTCTCTTTCTCCCCTATATCTCTAGTTCATGTTGAAGTTTTACTACTCCTTTGTAGTTTTTTAGTTCACGTCAAAACTTCACAAAAATGGTGAGAGAGTCGAAGCTTCTTCTCACTCGTAGCTCTTTGGTTCACGTCAAAAGTCCATAAAAGAAGCAAGGCTACATTTGGATGTCTAGATACAGATTGAGATATGATAGGATAAGGTAGGATTAGAAATCTTTTGAATTATTCTTTGGATTGTGAAAAATCTCATCATTTGTTTGGTAAATGTCCGGATATGATATCATGATATCAGAACACAAATCAACATAGGCAACAATAAGGATCAAAACACAGGCTGTGCTCATGCAATTCCTTCAACTTCTTGTTTAAGAATGAATTCTGAGATGGAACTCCGAGTTTGCCTTTCTTCTGCAGAATTGCAATGAGCACATCCTTTCCTGTTACCTTCCTTGTGTTCATATGATCAAGGATATTCATTTTCTAGCTTCAAATTTTTTTCCCTAATACTTGTTTTCTGATATCATAACGTAATGGATCTTGTTGCAAATCCAATTGGAAATAGTAATAGTCCATTAAACTTCACCAGAAAGAAGAAACTTTCGCACAGTTAACAAATAGTTCGAAAGAAAGAAGAAAATAGAGATCGGAGAAAAATAAAACAAACGTTACAGAGATAAAAAGAATCCCAATTTCTTCGCGATCAATGCTTAACCATAGCACCAAGAAAACTATTGGTCGATTCAAGTGCCCAAACCCCCAACCACCGAAAGAATATGTGGTTCAATAAGACCTTGATTATTTTCTAGAGAATCAAACTCAAAATGAAACCATCAAGGATCTGCACCGTCATAGTCAAAACCATGTCAAGGATCTACCGTCGAAGTGGACCCGGTTAGAACAGCACTGGAAAGACGAGATCTAGGGCTTGGTCGACCTCAGATTCAACATCCAAGGATTGACCTTGTCAGTCGAGCTCGGGCTCGATAACAAGGACACCAACGGTGGCTTGCTCAGTGAGAATCAATGGTGACGGGCTATCGTGGAGACAATGATCGACGATTGAGGGTGGAGGTGACGACGATTGATGTGGTCGGAAGTGACAAAGATCTTGTGGTGGTGGTCACTGGTCAGTTGTGAAGCAATGTCGAGCCCCATCGTTGGAAAAAGAGGGTTTGTTAAGTTATTTGAAAAAAAAATTTATCCAATCCAAGTTTATCCCACCCTCTCTCTTGGATTTCTTATCCGGCATTTTATCCAAGTAAATCTGGGTTTATCCAATTCGAAGGACGTTGCCAAACATCGGATAGGATAATAAGTTATCATATCCAGACTTAAATCCGGACCACCAAACACAACTCAAGAAAATTGAAACTCCTTCTCCTTCTTAGCTTTGGGTTTCATGTTGATGTTTCATACAATTTACAAGAGAGTCAAAGCACTATATTTTTCATAATCGCAAAAGTAAATTATCATATTTTCTCTTTCTTACTAGATTTGATAGTGAATAATGAGAAATTCTTACAATCTCAGTTTATCCATTTTCATGTTCATTTACACTGATATGTTGTAAATATCAAATAATGGACAAGATAGGATATAAAAATATCCGACTTTATTACTGCGATTCACCAAACGATAGATAGAATATAGCAAAATCCATGGATTTCATATCCCATCCTATCCAACATGTTATGATTAGAAATCTAGATGACCAAACACGGCCTAAGTATTGTTTAAGCATGCTTGATAAAGAAGGTTTCAAATTCCAAAACACTGATAGCACGCACGGAAAAAAGTTACAAATTACAACGAAATTTTCTTATGTGATTATTCAACAAGTATATCGAGTACTATTAGAAAAAGAAAAATGAAATCCAAAAATTTATTGATCATTATAAAATTGATATATTGGAGTGATTGCACGTTAACAATAATTTCACAATCGTTATCCAAAAACGAAGAAAGCACTCACTGACGGAGCTTTTGGAGAAGCCGGAGATTGTCCTCTTCGATCATCTTCAACAGGTCCTCCATGAACATCCAAGAAAACAGATAATTTTCTTGCAAACCGAAGCAAAAGAATATCTGACAAGATCGCTGACTGGCAATTGTTCAAAAGAAAATTGATCCGAACTTTACAAGTAATCATAAAATAACAAGTACGTCTACATTAGAGAATGAAAATAAGTTCAGCCGCCGTATTAGCGCAGCTCGGCAAAGTACCCCGACACTCGATTTTTTTTCTTAAATGTGCACGTCCATCGGCGAATTGTTGCATATTTATGAAATGTAGGCGGTCATTTAATTTGAGGAAAAGTGTGAAAGTGTCAAGGTACTTTGCCAAGTTGCGCTCGCTTTGGGGACCGATTGAATTTTCCCTTATAATTTTGCGTTTGGTGAGCACTATTAGTTGAATTCATTTCATGAAATATATAGTATATTAATGAATTAAAATTTGGGTTATATACAGTAACTTTTTGCTCCCGAGATGATTCTTACGGAGCAAAAACGATGTCTCGTAAATGATATCTGTCTGCAACGCAATAGACAATTAGCATTACAGAAACCAGAAAAGCATCACTCTTTCTGACCAATTTATGCATTAAAACACATGTTTTTTGGTCATACTCTATTTAATTAATTCTTAAATGCTTGTCGAAGTTTCTAAAACTAACCACTATTTCCAAGGAATACATCTTCCATGGCCCGCCTGCCATCATTCATGCATCAGGGTGACGTCTCGAGAAGAAACAGAAATTGAAATTTCTTATATTTTCCTTCTTAGGAGCTGAGCTGAGGCATGCTTCGCTATGCTACAGGGACACCTTGAAAGTTGAAACGGGAACAGTAAAATCCTCTGTCTTCTCCTTTTAGATTATTAAAAATTTCAAATTAAACTAAATTTTTTACCATAAAAAAACCTTCAAATTGGCATATTTATAATAAATTTACCCAAAATTAATTTTTTGACAACGAAAAATTCCAAATCAATATACCTGTGACAAATTTATCTTAAATTTTAGGATTTGTTAAAGAAGATGAAATGAATCATATCGCTAGAAAATGAGTTAATTAAACAAAAACATCAACTAAGTTATTATTATTTTTTTAAAAACTAAATTTGGGGTAAATTTATTGCAATTCTATCAATTTGAAGTTTTTTCTGGTTAAAAAATTAATTTGGGGTAAATTTGTCACATGTGTACCAATTTAAGATTTTTGTTAATAAAAAAATAATTTAAGATAAATTTATCATCAATATACTAATTTGAAGTTTTTTGTAATATTAACTCTACCGTTATCATATTGGTAGTTGCACCGGGAAACTTCTGCATGTTAAAAGGATAAACTACGAACCAAAAGGTACTTTCTTAGCCGCACTGATGTGATGGACCCCCGATTTTGGTTGAGAACTTGTTCTCCACACCTCCCTCAAATTGATTGTAAATACAACCTCTGTTCCTAATCTATTTCCTAATAATCCGATGACTCCAAGCATCTCGGGCCGTGCATCAAGCTCAACCCGTCAATAACTTTCGGTCACCTTAATATCCTATGTGATTGCAAACTCCCACACGTTACCAAACTCAATAAACTTTTTCTCAGAAAAAAAGAAAAAGAAAAAGGACACGAAATGATTAACGTGTAACATTGCAGATTAATCCAAATGCGATGGTTGGAATTGTCCTTCGCATCAAGAAACCAACTTAAGGACTATTAGGTCGTACTGATGCCATGAATCATTTTCGACATTTCTAATCCATGAATTATCTTGTATCTACGATCTTAAATACGAACATTCCATTCGAGTATAGGATCTTTATGATAAAGATAAGAGAATGAGTAGTCCTTGCCCGGAAATTCTTCGATAGCAAAAGGTAAAAAGAAAAAGAAAAGGGAAGAGAGCTCACTTGTTGAACCCATATTAAAAGTTGGATATAGTTTGCAAATCACAATCATTACTTTTGCATTCTTGGTAGAAACAAGTATGAAACTAATTAATCTTTTGGGTTTAGATGTCCGTGGCAGACGACAAATTGTACTCTTCTTGGGATTCTTCAAATCGTTCCGTTGTGTATTTTTGTGGGATTTCTATTACACTATTGACCAGAGTTCACAATGATCTTGACTTGATTCTAGAGTAACTTATATTCTAAATCGATGTCGGTCATGTCGGAATCACAATAATAAAAATGTTTTTCTTTCGTTAGCCCCTCTCTAATCTCTTTAACAAAGCTCGGTACTAAAAAAGTCCAAAGATTGAAACTTATAACATAACGGGTTGACCTCTCTCCGGATTCCAAGCATCAATGTAGGCTCATTTTCATCTGAAATTGCGGTGTGCTCATTCATTTCTATTGGGCCCCTTTTGCTTATTATCATTATTTTTTCATAGATGAGGAAAATCCATTTCACGAAATACCATGCGTCGGAATCCATAAAAGAAGCGAGACAAAGCTCGAACGAGTGAACCAAATATAGAAAACTATGTGTATTTGACGGTGAGGAAAAAATCGATTATGCTTCATGCTTAGTCATCCGCTAGATGTTCATTAGTACAACTTTGTCTCCTTGGTTTCTCAGCATCATACCAATTCAAAAAAATTCACATTGCAGCATCATCAGCTTGCTTTTCCAAGGCTGAATTCTTATATTAGATTTTAGCAACAAAACTTGAAGAAATAACTAGATTATTAAACACTTTCGAATATTTATTTACATTCAACAGATCATGTGAGTCTTGTATATTCGAGGCTTATGCTTTCTGTAAAAATATAATTACACATTGGCCATGGAACAAAAATTTAGTGTATAACTCACTTTAATGCCAAAAGTTCTCGCCGGCTCACTTAAGTGCCAAATCGAAGAAAAAACAATCACTTGAATGCCTTCAACGAAAAATTACAACAAAAAATATTACGTGGCTTTTTTTTTATTAAATGTTAATGTCTAGATGGTTTTTTCATAAATAAAAAAAGTCCATAGTGAATGATGAGTGCCTTTAATCACAAAAAGACGCCGCTCTCTCTCTCTCTTGTGCTCTCTCCCTCTCTCTCCTCCAATTTCCTCCCTCTCTCTCCTCTCCTTCGCCAAGCGCCTCATCAGATTATCACCACCTGTGACGACGACGTTGCTAGCGAGGTCGCGTCTTCGCCATTGCTTCTGCCAACGCCTTGTCTCTCCTCCTATGCTTCTTCTCCTCCCAAATGCTGCCAATTCGCTTCCTATTCGGTGGTGTCGACACTTTCCTAGGGAAAAGAATGGAGATCGGATCAAATTACTCTAAAAATTGAAATTGAGGGGAAAAAAATCAAAAATTGTGGCAAGCTGAAATGAATGAGGGTTGGATTTTTACCTCAGAGAGGATGTTGGATTCGAGGAAATTGGCTAGGCTCTCATCTTTGCTGTCCAAAGTCGACATGGAGAAGGGTCTTCCGGTTGGGGAGCAATCAATTCATGATTTTTTAGCATGCCAATGATTGATCCGATCAATTGAAGTCCCCACTGAGATTTGGTGCTTGGGGGATTCCAGCCGTTTTGAAGGGAAAAAGTATGGTTTTAGGGGAAAATCGAATTAGGGTTTAGAATTTGGGGCAAAACATGTAGATGACATCATTTGGAGGTATATATCCTGATTGGGCCATCGACGAGCCATGTCGGTCCAAGATATTAATATAACATGACCACATCGGATTTTTGACGACTCAAATTAGAGTTGGCACTTAAGTGATTGTATTTTTTAGAGGGGCACTTAAGTGATCCAAAAAAAAATTGGTACTAAAATGAGCATCGTACCAAACTTTTCCATTTTTAGTGTCCTTATCCCACTTTTATAACCCAATTCTTTCATGTATCAACCACCGAACACAAATATATAAACTATTTTTTACACTATTAATTGATCTTATAAAAGTAAACAACGATATGAACTTTTTTAACGAGTGTCCACTACCCATGGTATTTATTTAGTGGTAAAATTACTAAAAAAGTTCTAAACATATTGCACGGTAGCTAATTCAATCTTAAACTTTTTAATTTGGCGAATTTAGTCATAAACCTTTTGACAATTTGCCAATGTAGTCATTCCGGCCAATTTTCAAAATGTTTAGAACTAAATTGGCCAAATTAAAAAGTTTATGACTGACTTGACATTCATACAATAGGTTTATAACTTTTTTTTTGTAATTATCCACTTATTTAGCAGCCACTGAATTGCAATTTGCAATGGACTATTTTTCTTGTGTTATATACTATGAGTACTTTCAAAATTGAACTTTTTCATATTAACAATATCCCCAAGTAATTGTTGGGAAAAGTACCAAAAAAGTTCTAAACATATTACATTTGTGCCAATTTAGTCATAAACCTTTTAGTTAAACCAATTTAATCTCAAACCTTTTGCATTTGTGCTAATTGAATCCATCCAACAACTTTTGGTCAGAAATCGCTAACACGAATGCAAGCTTTTCTACGCAGTATGGCCAACACTGACATTGATATTTTTTAAATAATGTTTTAATATTTTTTGGAATTTTTATAATTTTATAATTTTTCTTTCTTTTCATTTTGGCCGACGACCAGCTAGAGGCAAAGGCCGGTGAGGTCGACCTTGCTAGCCACTGGCAAGGCTCGCCCTCACCTGATCTAGTGAGGGTCAAGCCTCGCCAGATTTAGGGAGGTCGACCTCACCCAGCGACGGGAGGTCGAACCTCGCTAGTGGCTGGGCGACCCTCGCCCAAATCTAAAGAGGGCGAGGGCCTGCCGCCCTTGACCCCAATTTTCCTTTTTTTCTAAAAAAAAATATATTTTTAAATATTTTGAATATTCTATTTAATAAAAAAGTGAAAATAAAAAAAATAATTGGGGGGTAAATCTGTCTTTTTACTTCAAGTGGGGTAAATGTGTCACACAATTAAAAGTTTGGGGTTTTTGGTGTCAAATAAAAAAGTTTGGGGTAAATGTGTCATAGAGGTAAAGTTTGGGGTTTTTGGTGATATAAAAAAAAGTTTGAGATAAATGTGTCACAAATGATAAAGTTTGGGGTTTTTGGTAGTCTTTTCCCAAAAAAGAATACACCAAGATAAAAGATAATTTTCTTGCAAGCTAAAGAAAAAAAAATCTAACAAGATCTCCAATTGGAAATTATGGGAAAAAAAGAAGAAGAAGATCGGAACCTTTATAAGTAATCATAAATAACAAGTACCGTACTTAATTAGAGAATGGGAATAAGTTTAGCCCCCTTAAGTGAGCCCGGCTTTTGCGAAGTACCCCTACAATTGACTCTCTCAAATGACCCACTACACTTGATGAATACATATCAATTCGCCCCTTCGGCTTAATGCCGATGAAAAGAGTGACCAGCCGTGGCGCATTTGCATCGTACGTGCAAGATCCACTTGAGCATATATTTAACAACGTTGGACGCTATTCATCAAAATTATTATAAATAGTTCCATAGGATCTACCAAATTATCCAAGCTAATAAAATTGATCAGACCTTACACCTTAGAGAGTGAGATTTAAATTCATTTCACATAACATTTTCATGCCAAGTCAAGAGAACGTAATCCAAGTTGATAAAATCAGCATCGATTGTGCAAAATTGGATGACTCACCGGAATGTGCAGTCACCAGAGTTGTTCGCGACCATCGGGGGACGATGATCCATGGCTTTGCGTCGTTGGGACCGGCTGGATCGGTGCTAGAGGCGGAAACCCTAGCTTTGCGCGTGTGCTCGCAGTTCGTGGAAGAAGCCGAGCGTGTGGACAGAAGCGTACTTGGAGCTGTTATGGTGCAGGTGGAGAGTGACCGCCTTTTTTTTGTGTGGGTAGAGTGGCCCCTTTAGTCAACTGCATTTTGGGTAAAGAACAAGGCCCATGGGACATTAGGGCTTGAATTGATGAATGCCAAAGGAAGTTGGCCCACCTCAGCTTTGTTTGTCGGAACCATTGTTCAAGAGAAGCCAACAAGCTAGCAGATTGGGTGGCTGAGGCTCAGCCAAAAAACAAAAAAAAAAATTACTCCCTTCAAATCGTTTATCTTATCCTCCGAAGTCTATGTTGGATATTTTAGTTTGAGTTAATGAAATTTTTGGTATTGCCAATGAAAAAAAAAAATTTGATATCCCTCAAAATCTCAATGATTAAGATTGACATAATTTGACGCGGAATTCATGAAGGATGCTATTAAATCACAACCAAACGGAATGAAAGAGCACGTTTTTCAGAGCTGACGTGCTCTATCATTGGTGAGCATTTTGACCCGGCATCTTCTGACGAATCATCTTATTTCACCATCAACAAACATTCAACCGTGACGATTTCCGTGGCCATGAGCAGGGAAGTCACATCATCTGGCAATCACTGAGCAAACCACAATGTTGGTCTATTCAGCCAAATGCAGGATGAATTGGTCATCCCCATGGCAGAAATTTTAGTGTTAGAACAAGATTCTCATATCTATGTCAGTGCACAAGTAAAGTTTACTCAAGTAGATAGCTGGGAAAAATTTAGCGAGATCCAAACACACAAGAATTACTCCAGCAGATAACTGGGAAATAATGTGATGTAGATGATTTGAGAACTGGCCAGCCTCACAAGATTGTAGGAGCATGTACTATGCACTATAAGGGAAACTCGGCAGAAAATTCTTGTCACGATACACTACCGACAAAGCTTACGCTGTTCGAAACATCCATTGCCATCAGGGTTTGATTCGTTTGATGAGATACATTATGGCTTAGTGATTACAGAAATGCACATCTGTTTTTCAACTCTAGATGCAGGACATCATGCCAAGAAGCAGCAAGGCGCAATTCATTTAGAATTATCATTTCACAGGACAAGCAAGAGAGGCTACGCTTGCCTGCTGCAGTACTTCAATGCATAAGTATGGAGATCTAGCCACAATTAATCCTCACAAAATTCCAGACATTCATTACAAAGAACAATGCTAAAACAATATGAGGAAAGTACAAATTTGAAGGGGAAAAAATGAAAGTAAAATCATTCTTTTAAAAAAGAACATCACCAGTAAAGCTCATTGATAGAAGTGTTGCGGAAGGAAACATTCAACTTATTCATCCAGTAGATCAATACTAATGAAGCGGGCATAAAGTGGGGGGGAAAATGGGAGTTTATCTTAAGATTGAGGCTTCTCCCACTTGAGTGGCTTCACAACCTCCCAGGTGAAGTCGGGGTCATCCCTTCCAAAGTGACCGTATGCTGCGGTCTTCAAGAATCTGCCATTGCCACCTCTCTTGAGATCCAGGTTGATGGAAATCATTCCAGGCCTGAAGTCAAAGCTCTCCTTCACGATCTTGAGGATTTCCTTGTCAGGAATCTTTCCGGTCTTGTAAGTGTTAACGAAAACAGAAAGAGGCTCAGGCACTCCAATGGCATACGAGACCTGCACAATGCACCTGCGTGCTAGACCATTAGCCACAATGCTCTTTGCAGCCTGCCTGACAATGTAGGCACCACTCCTATCGACCTTGGTGGGGTCCTTGCCTGAGAAAGCACCACCTCCGTGGGCTCCCCATCCACCATAAGTGTCAATAATGATCTTCCTTCCAGTGAGACCCGCATCGCCGTGAGGACCACCAATGACGAATCGGCCTGATGGGTTAAGGTGGAAGATGGTTCTCTCATCGAGGTACTTCTCTGGAATGACAGGCTTGATGACATGCTCCTTGAGATCTGCCGCAATTTCGTCATTGGTCACAGTCTCATCGTGCTGGGTGGAGATCAGAACGGTGTGAACCCTGACTGGGACCATTGCGCCATTCTCGTTGTAGTACTCAACAGTGACTTGGGTCTTCCCATCAGGTCTTAGCCAAGGGCAAGTTCCATTCTTTCTAACCTCAGTGAGGCAGGCACCAAGCTTGGTTGCGAGGACGTGACTCAAAGGCATCAATTCAGGGGTTTCATCGGTGGCATATCCAAACATGTGGCCCTGATCACCGGCACCAATCTCTTCTGGGCGCTTGGTGAGATGGCCGTGGACTCCCTGGGCAATATCAGGGCTCTGCTGCTCAATGTTGACCAGAACCTTGCAGTGGTCAGCATCAAGACCAACGTCATCAGAGACAAATCCAATAGTCCTGCATGTGTCACGGACAATTTTCTCATAGTCTACATTGGCCTTCGTGGTAATTTCTCCAAAGACCATGACCATGTTGGTCTTGGTGCACGTTTCGCAAGCAACCTTGCTGTCAGGGTCCTGCTCGAGGCAGGCATCAAGGACAGCATCGGAGATCTGGTCACACAGCTTGTCAGGGTGGCCCTCATTCACGGATTCAGAGGTGAACAAAAAGGTCTCCATTCTTTCAAACTGCATAATAATGGAATCAAATACCATATCAATCAAAGAAACTAAACATGCAAATTTACGGCAAACGAACTTTAAAGAAGCTCAACCAATTTGAAGTAAAGAAAAACATCAACCAAATAGACATAACCATTCAAATTTAATGAAGTTGCCGATTCTCTTTAAAATGTTCGAGCCGAATCCAAGAGGCTAAGCAAGGATCTACAAAAAATCCTAAACCTTTCGACTTCCTTTATCTGGAATGAAAACAAGAATGAGGGAGTCTCGATCTGATAGTGCTTCATAAAACACTAATATTCCGTGTCCTAAGTGTCAACATTACCCACATATTGACACGCACGTTCAACTTGGCGACTTCTTTCAACAAATTACTCCATTTGAAAACCCAAAAAACTTTCACTACTCGAGCAAGTAGACAAACAGAAGACAGGACAAGACAAAAAGAGAATAGACAATCAGATCTCACAGATTCCATCTCACTAGAACAGCATCCTCTCCAGATCCACTAGAAGGTCAACACATTCAACGAAACCTCACGCAGGAAAAGACCAAAACTCACAGATCTACAGCATTCACAGACACGCACCAACCCGAAACTCCAGATCTACACCCATTTCGACTCCAATTCGCTCGAAACAACGCTCGACAATCAATCCTACAAAAAACCACCGACCCAAAACACAAAAATCCCAGGAAACACCAAAGCCGACCAGATCCAGTGACTTATCCACAAAAAAGCAAAGCCGTCTTCTTCAATACTTCAAAAGAATCACACAGAAGCACGGAGCAATAACACCAGAACGAAAACGAGCGAGAGTAACTACAACGAGTAAGACGACCAAGACGAAGACGAAGAAGAAGAAATGAGGAGTACCTGAATTGAATTGAGAATCCTCTTTGTTCTTGCTAAAGACCAACCCCCAAGATATAAGCAGAACAGAATGCACTGAATCTGAAGGCCATCCTCGCATATTTATAGCCAACACGCACTCTTACCGGGAACCGGGTGACTCGGTTGCGACTCCTTCTGGTCTTCTTTTTCGTGGTTTTTTTTTACATAGTCCAAGCTTTCATTTTTTTTCCCTTTAGGTAGAAAGAACCGATTTTGTTTTCATTAATATTTGATTGGTTTAGAAAGCTACAAACTCTACCGCGAAAGTCACTAGCATTGATTTTTAATTAGATCGGAAGAATCTCTCGAGTTGTTTAACTTGGTGTCCATATTCATAATTCGCTATCGACACTGCTGAAAGAATCTTGCTAACACGAATAAAAAGGAATTTCAAGTGATTGTCAATAAAAACTCTTATGTCGTATGAGAAAACCCAGTATTTTTCGATTTCAGAAAAACATATTAAATAATCCCTAACGAGTGCCTTGCGGTCACCTTCTAAAATTATCTTATTCGATATCCACTGTAGATAAACAAGAAAAGAAATAGTAATTCAAAAGTAATCCCAACACTTGTTCAATTTCTTAATTTTCTTTCTCTTCAAAATCAATTGGACTTCGATCTTTCTAATCTTACATGGTGGGAACACATCATTTTCTAACTAAACCAAATCTTTAGCAATTTATGTTTTCATTTTCTTCTATGCCCAACGCGTGTTGCTCTTTTATTAATATGAATAAATAATTATACCCGATTTAGCATGATGAGGCCTAATCAATATCTAGAGAGCATTTTCTCACATGGTCCAAATAGAAAACATAATTATCTCAACATACTTGATGGAATTAAGTGTCATAGTCTAATTTGCTACACCAGAATTCAATGTGAAAAAGGATTGGTACAAATGGTGTTTTGGCCAAGAAATGTAGCCGTTGGACTGTCTGGGATTGTCCAGATTCAGATTGGTTGGGGGGTTGGTGGGAGAGAAGGACATTTGCTTGCTTTGAAAAGTCGGGGACGTCTCACCTATTGGCTGCTGCTTGTTTGTTAAATGCTATAAATTACCGGCTACTGCCGGTTCCTCACCAACCCTAGCCTGTCGTGCGGCTTGGTGGCTTGAGTTGAGCCGGTTGGATAAATGTTTTAAGAGCCGGATTTGGAAGCTACTTTGTACCCAAATCTAAAAAGTATGAATGTCGAATGCTTTAATAATATTTTGAATTATTTGTAGTGAATATCCATATATTGATACTCCAATTATATCCGAGAATTTATTTTGTCGAGGTTATATTTAAGAATTATGGTGCATTCGTTTCGGGAAAAATGAGTTTTTTTTAAAAAATATTTTTCAAAAAATGATTGATTATATTGTTTAGAAAAATTAGTCAACGGAAAATGTTTTTATCATCGATAACAATCTATGTCTAGCTATTTTCGTAGGTGATGAAAAAATTTTCACTCATTTATTTTTTTAACCGATATAAGTGATTATTTTTTAAAAAATATTTTCTAAATCACTCATTTTTTACTGAACGAACACATCATTAGAGTTAATTTTTTCTTTTATTTTTGGTTGATCACCTGTTGTGGATCTGACTTTGATTGTCACAGGATCAACAGGATTAGAAGGTATTTTTTTTTTTACAGAGGATTAGAAGGTTAAAGTGGCCACATATATATCCATAAAAATGGAAAATAAAAATTTTAATTTTGGAATCACATGATAAGTATTGTGCATTTTTTTTTTAATAATTAAAGAAGCATTGGTCGAATTGATCCCATGCGCATCCCATACCCATTACGAAATGTTCGAAATTGAGTCATAATTATTTTATTGCCCATTTGGAAGCAACATACAGTTATCGGTATTTCTTTTTGATAAGCAAAAGGGTTTCGAAAAAGTTTTAGGTAACAGTTTGAGGCCGAAAGTTTCACGGATCTTCTTTATGTATAGTATAGATTTTGCCGATCGATCTAGGATGATAGCAAGCATTGAAAATTAATTGCGCGTTTAGAATGGTAGTGATTTTAGGGAATGATGTAAAGCGAAGCATAGAGCATAGGCCCACAAGTTGAATGAATAAACTCAGTTAACATATGATTTTCAGAATCTTTCTCAACTTAATTAAGGTGATGTCACTATCAAGAATCGATTTTAGTGCATAGGTACACACGCACTAGCCTTCCCTATGTGGTGTGACAACCAACAATCAAGAGTTTTGCCATCCTTTTCACTTTTTTTATTTTTTCTTAATCTGAATAATGCAACCAACTTATTATGACATTTTCTTAACCGAAGCATTTGAAATTATAAACTAAGATTTTAGATTTTTACAGGAGAATAACAAAAAATGCTTTTTACTTATACTCAAGTGTAAACAAGCGGCCCTGAATTTATCTCTATGATAAAAGTAACATTCAAAACTCAAATTCTTGACATTAGGCAATCGACATATGTTAGTTTTTTCCTCCTTAACTAGGTTGATAACTATAGGAAATTACCGAGATTTTTCAAAAGAGAAAGAACCACCAATTCATCGGAATCATTAATGGCGACTTCATCGACGATATTGATTTCAACAGATTCACATATCGTTCTCTAGGAATTTGAAGTATGGGAGTAAACGAGCAGTTCAGAATGAATTACAATGTTGAAGATGACTCGATAACATGACTAAAGCGAGAAAATAAAGAGGAAGTCATCATACGCATTTAACAATCGCAACTCCGGTACAAGTATTGACACGAAAAAGTACATACCCCAACGGTGTATGCTATGAGATGAAAGAAAGGAGATTCTAGTGCTTCATGCAATCTAGCGCTAGTTCAAAAATTAAAACCTAAGTATCATGCGCCGACACAACCCCTACTCCCTATTCGGTTTTGCTTGATTCTGTGCTTCTAGAATTTTGATCTGCTCGTGCTTAAGCGATCTTTCCGATGGAAACTAATCGGCAAACACTTCCAAGGCATGCAATTTACTTTAATTACTACCAAAAACTAAATCATAAGATAATGTACCATGACATTGGATTTCCGGTACTTCTCCATTTTCTTTGCCTTCTTTATCTCATGAGGGCAAGATGTGAACGTTAGGTAGGAAATAACTCAATTTGCTGTTGGAGATACATATATGTATAACGTCTCTGACTACGAGCTAACAAATTAGAGTTTTTTTTTTTCAACCAAACCCATCGTAACAAAGACACCATTCTATTTTTCTATGGAAAATTTCAGAAAGTCCCGTGAAGTGGCACCGTTTTCCCAAAGGGAAAATTATAAAAAAAATCATAAACTTATTGAACGTATGACAATTGAGACAAACTTTTTAATTTGGCCAATTTAGTCCTAAATCTTTTGATGATTTGTCAATATAGTCATTTTTGGACAACTTTGGCTAGCAATTGCTGACGTTGACCATTTTTATACAATTTTTTTTTCAGAATTTTTTTACAAAATTTTTGAATTTTTTCTTTTTCTTTTCCTTCTTTTTCTACTGGTTGCAAGTAAGGCTCGCTCTTGTTGAATCTGGTGAGGTTCAACCGACAAGAAATAAGGTGAGGCTCGCCTAAGGTTGACCCTCGCCGGCCCTCAGTTGTGGCCGGCGACAGACAAAGGAAGAAGGAAAAAAAAATGCAAAAATTGACATTAGTATCAGTCGTTCCACATAGGATAACCAATGTCCACATCAGTAATTACCGATCAAAATTAGCCAAAAGGATTACATTGTCAAATCATCAAAAGGTTTATTTAAGACTAAATTGACCAAATTAAAAAGATTATGAATAAATTGACATTCATACAAAAGGTTTAGGATTTTTTTTTTATTTATAATTATCCATTTGCAAAGTAGCCCCTAGAGTGGTGTTTGTCTCAAAAAGCCCCTAAGTTGGTGACTTTATCTCAAGTGACCTCCCAGCTCACCGACATCTCAAATCTTTGCCGGTTGAGGACCACATATGTCTCACATGCCATTTTCCCCGCCATGGACAAGAGGCTTCTTTGAGTCAAGCACTACTTTAGGGTTACTTTGTGAAAACGACCCCACTTCAAGGGCTTTTTGAGAAATTTCCCTTTCTCCATAGCGTTAGGTTAATTGACAACCGACTAAACTTCACCTAATATATGAAAGTTTTCTATCTCACAAATACTATATGATTATATCGTGGCGTATAAGTCATATCCCTAGATTAACCCAAAAGGCAAAAAAAAAAAAAACGGTATTTTGAGAATTCACATCAAGTGGGAAAGATGAATGCTTATTTAAGTAATCCTTTTCACGGTAAATATCAAGAAGACACCATAGTCATCTATCAATTTTTGTTTCGGTAAATACAAAAAAAAAAAAACAAAAACCCAATTGGTACATTCATAACATATTTATTTCATGTTACAAAAAATCTCAAATTGGTACACACGTAACAAATGTACCAAGATTTTAGGGCAAAATTGGGGTAAATAAGGAATATGTGTACTAATTTAGGAGTTTTTGTAACATGAAAAATTAGTTTGGGATTTGTGGCACATGTGTATTAGTTTGAAATATTTTCCAGCACGAAAATTTATTTGGGGGTAAATATGGTATGGATGGACCGATTTGGGTTGGTGGTCTAGCTTTTATTTTTATTTTTTGTTGGTGTTTGACCACAAGAGGATCAACATATCAACCAGAGGGAAAAAAAGTCCTTCAAATAAACAAATACTAATAATTTGAAAAAAAATAAAAATAAATCCACAGTTCGCAAGGAGGCTAACTTTCCATCTGCTCGATCCATAGATTATATAACGTGTGCCCATAGCTGCTCGATCCATAGATTATATAAGTAGCGGACTTTCCATCTCCCAATACATCGCATGAGATCATTTATTAGATTTTCAGACTCCCAACAGTTTTTTGTCATTATATAATTGCGCAAATCTTAGAATTGCCTAAGCCAGAAAAAAAAAAATAGAAAACAATTGGCAGACTTTCAATAAATGCAATAATTTCGTAAAAAAAAAAAAACTCCATTTACGTGGATTTATACAGAGAGACGGAGTAATACAAAACTGGGTCCACTTTTGGAATTAACATTTCAATTTTCTACTTTGTTTAATGACGTGGCACTAATTAGTGCTTAGAAAATTGAGATCTTTTATCATCCTGCTTGCAAGTCAAAATCAGATATCATGGTCCCACCTTTTTCAAGTTTTGAGTGGAGGGGGGCCCCGTGGAGTTTGGTCACCTACCGAATTACCAAATTTCCTTATAAACCAGATTATTATCTCGTTGTTTCTAAAATTAAATCAAAAGATTTGAAGCCATCAGAGATAAGCTCGAGCCGTTGAAGAACTAAGCCACGGCTGAGAGCCCTCTCCCCACCAAAAGATGAAGTGTCACCATATGAGAAAAATTGACCGGCTCAAAATATAAATAAATAAAATAGGGATATGGAAATTTGTGTCGCGTAGCAAATGCTGACAAATTAGTGATGTAATTATTAGAATGGGTTCAAGAGATTATTGCACGAGGATAATCCCCAAAAGATTGAGCCAAAATTTCATCCTTTACATTGATCTTTCTTCATGGGTCACACCTCGAATGATATGAGAGAATGATCGACCGCGCATGCTACTTATCATTGTTATAATCTCTCTCTCCATCTCTTCAAGAATTTCCGGACGTTATAGTTAACTATTTTAGCTGGTTAGAAGCAAAATTTTAACCCGTGAAGCTATTGATCCATTCGATGCATTGACCGAATCAACTGTAATGACATTCAACCGATCGTTACATCCGTGAGCTGTAATATATGCCCTCTCATGATGGTGTCGTTTTCATTGGAGTTGGTGGAGATCATTGACTATGGCATATGAGGAGCGTGAATATAAGTTACGGAAATAATTAAGAGAATTGTGCTAGTTTAGGTTTGTCTCTCTCTCTCTTTCTGTTATATTGATGTTGCAATCTCTTTCATTTTCTAATATCATAGTTAAATGAAAATAAGAATAGTGGCCACGTTGTTGGTCCCCATGATGTGTATAATGTATATGTGCATGAGAGAGAGAGAGAGAGAGTGGGATCAATAAGAAATTCCAAGTACCTTGTTTTACCTATTCCAAGGAAAAGAAAAAAGAAATATTATGATATGACCGTTTCTCGTTTTGCACAAACAGTATCATGCTTTTACCTTATATCTCCAAGTACTTCAAAGGTCAAAAGTACTTCAAAGTTCAAAGATACTTCTACTCTTATAGTGAAGGTCACAACTGGGCAAGATTCACTCTATAGAAGAGACAACGTTAGCTCAAATCTTTGGCTTCCCATTCAACCACGACCCACCACCAAAAAGAAAGGGAAAAGCTCATTTATAAGTATATAGTCTTATTAAAGAATTGACCCCCATCTTGCTCTAGACAAATTTCTTGCGCTTGAAAAAGCTCTCGAAATTGACTTCCCATGGAAGGACACTTCATACTGCACCAGACCCGGCTCATTACAAGACCCTCATTTTAATATCCTGTTTCCGAGAGAGAGAGAGAGAGAGAAGGGAATGCTTTAATGTGGGTCGCCACAATTCCACACGATCGGTCACTTTTGCCAGGTGCTCCCCACGGCTCCTCCCACATGCTCCCTTGTGTTTGACTTGTGACTAATCTTGAAGAGTGATGGGAAGAAAAGAGTACCTTGATTAGACGTTAAAAGCAACCAAGTCGAGTGGGGGTAACTTACTAACCACTTGAAGTCGACTCGACTCCGAAATCGATCGGTCATAATCGCACTCCAATTAGATAGAGCTCGATTTCGAAAGCACGGGACTGTCTTGATACCATATCTTCAATGCTTGAGTCGAGTATATACGCGCAAGTTTTCGGTAAAGAATAAAAGATTCGTAAGGTAACATACCATGTTGGAAACTCTGACATGTCATCACAATGTTAACTACTGCGGCTAATTAATCAGGCGCCACTTGAGTCAAGTGTCATTGAACACAAGCTGACCTTGAAATTACACAAGCTTACTTCGTGCCCAGCTGAGCTCAACATATTCCCTAATCATGGAAAGACAATGAAGAAAGATTTCAGTTTCCAAGGCTAAGATGTCTTACGCAGCGACGTATGTGACCAGTATTTATCCTCAAGACACTCGTTAACGAGACTCAAAAGATAAAGAAAAATTCCAAATAAGGGTCTAAAGTGCTCTTATTTTTTCAAATAAGGATCCGAAATGGACTTTGTTTCAAATAAGGGCTTGAAGTGCATTCATTTTCTCAAATAAGAGCTTGAAATGAACGTTGTTTCAAATAAGGACATGAAGTGCCCTTTTTATTTCAAATAAGAGTATGATATGAAGGGTATTTTCGTCATTTTATAATTATAATTTTTTCTACTATTTTTTCCTTTCCGTTTTCTAAAAAAATAAGGAAAATTTTAAAAAAAAAAAAAGATGAAGATGATGTGTAGGTGCAAGTGCTCGGTCGTCGCCCCCACCATCATCGGAAAGGGCTGGTGATGGGGGGGAATGGTCGTCGAGGGTTGCCGGGCCCCAGCCAAGGGTCAACAACCCTTGCCAATTGACGGCGAGGGCCCGTGACCTCGCCCAGATTTGGGCAAGGGTCGCGGCCCTTTGCCCGAAGCTGGGCAAGGGTTGTTGGCCCTCACCTAGTGGCGGCGGCCCTCGGCAAGGCTCGCCAGGCCCCGCTCAAGCTTTGGCGAGGGTGGCTAGCCCTTGGTTGGGGCCCAACAACCCTCGACGACCATTCCCCCCTGCTCGGCTCTTTTCGGTGACGGTGGGGCAGCGGCAGTAGCGGCCAACACCTACTTCATCTTCTTTTTCATCTTTTTTTTTTTCATTATTTTTTGACAAAATAGAAAAGGAAAAAATATTTAAAAAATGAAAAAATATATATAAAGTGAAAGGACAAAAATGCCCTTAATATCAAGTCCTAATTTGAGACAAAGATAGCACTTCATGCCCTTATTTGAAACAAGAAGGGCACTTCATGCCCTTATTTGGAATTTTCCCAAAGATAAATACAAGCACTAAGGTCCAAATTTCAATTCCTCGATACAACGAGAACATGGGGGTTTTATAAATGCGAACTCTACGCCCCCACATGGGGAAAGAAATGAGGATGGGTGGTAGGAGCCACGACTGCTTGCGCTGTTTGGCACTTCAATCAATGGAGAATGACCTGTTTCTACTTGATAGGCATGTCAGGTTGACGGCTTTACTTCAACTTCCAGATCCCGAATCCTTCTTTTTTTCGTTTCGTTTTTTGTTGTTTAATGGACCGACGCCTTAAATTTCGTTTTCTTCATTTACACGAACATTTAAGGACGATGAGGCCAAGTTGACAGGGATCCAGACAAAGAGGCCCAGCTCGAATGAGACTATATTTCACTCCATGGCCCTCTCCCCTTTTCTCGGCCGACGCCACAGGGAACTAAAATAAGCTCTACTTCACATAATAAATGCATGATAGCGAATCACCTCTTTCATTGCACACAAAGATCCAACTCCTTACTTGCTCAACAGATAAGGTAAAGGTGATAAGGACTGGAGAACAACTAATAAAAGCACCATTTGGGGAAATCGCAACCCGTACCGGCACATCACATGAGAAGATAAATTTTTCGCATATCAAATGGAAGACCTAGTGATTTGCTGCTTCCTTGAGGAGCTCTGTTTTTCGACATTTTCCAAGCAATAAGGTCCAGAAGAGTGAAGAAAACCACAGAATTTAGACAGGTACATGTTGAGATACCGAGTAAAAATGAGACGACTGGTAGATGCAACTCACTGTTGATGGGCCATTTTAATTGTGTGTAGTCACTCTCTCGGTTTATATATCAAATTCAATGGGGGATATCCTTTGGCTTTGCCCCTAAGAACTTTTATTAGGGGAAAAGAAGGAAAGGGAAAAGCTTTGATTGTCGTTACTGAAACTCAGAAGGCGCAAGAAATTCGATCATCTGCATCCCTCTTCCAGCTACTGCTATTTGGTAGTGGTCCCTGTAACGGATTAAAGAAAAGAAAAAAACAGCTTTAGAAATTGCCAGAAGAGAATTTTGCGCTGCTCAGGTTTGTATTTACTTTTTGGACAGTAACTGTGAATAAGCATAGGGGAATATGCATCACTAACCGGCTGAAGGATCTTGCATCCAACGCTTCTGGCTCTGGCACACTAACGATTAAATGAGCAAGCTCCGTCAGTGTACCATGTTCCTCGAGAATCCAGCACCTGACTCGCTGATCAAGACCAGTAGAGAAAACCCAATTGCCGTCTGTCCAAACTCCTTCATAACAATGACTACAGTTAGAACTTACAGAAGAGGAAGGCATTCGAGGGGTGTTGTGTAAATCATTTCAAAAAGTTAGAACTTGGAGAAAATTCAACCAGCAACTATGTAGAAGGGAAAAAGATATTCTAGAAATGGGTAGCATCCCTAATGGTATAATTTGGAATTGACTATGTGCAAACGACATCGAGGACAAAGGGATAAGGTTCAAATCTATGGGAAAAAGCAATAATGTTAAAAATGTGCAAAAAATGTAGTTTGTACGAAACAATATTCTCAAGGAAAAATTGACAAATCACAAAGACTGACCTCAGAATATTCAGACCGAGGGGATGTAAAAGTCAGAAGTAGAAGAAATAATTGCAGAAGACATGCAACTTTGACAAAGATAGAATCAAAACCAAAATATCTACCACTCAATTTACATGTTCAATCTCAAAGAGGGCAATTAACTTAAATCTCATATAAAGAAAAAAAAAAAAACTGATGTAACCTCTACCTTTTACAGCAGAGTTGTGAGCAGAAGCAATTTTCTCTTGAGATATGAATTCGATCGTCCACTTGGTTTTCTGGTTCTGCTCGTCAAGAGGAAATTCCTCCATGAGTGCAGAATGTCTGATGTCTGAACTTGGAACATCCGGATCTTGGACTGGAGACTGTACCGACACCTCAAATTTAAGAATATGAAGTGCTTGATCATCACCACCGCTGACTAATTGATACAGAAAATGGCCATCAGAACTTTGGCCATGTTTTGTTTCGCAAACATGGAGACAATTCACGCCAGATTGATGAAAACCATTAAGAACATGAATAGGATTTACTTCAATAATCTCAAACGAGGAATTAGCCGCATTGCTATCTAACTCAGTGGAGGCATCTAGCATAGAATATGAAGACCCACAGGCAACACCGCCAGTCAACTTCCCGTTTAGTTCCTTTATAGCATTCACGGCAACAGGATCATTGATTGGCTGTTCCTTACGAGCAATTTTGCTTAGCGACCTCCACCATCTTCCACCCTGGCTTCCTCTCCCAGTCCGTGGCCGTTTCTGACAATCCATGAGCTTTTCTAGATGGATATTTGACAACCGCCTCATAAAAGCTTCAACACTTTCTGTTAGATCCCAGAAGGCAATACTCCCATCAGTGGCTCCGCTAACCACGACATATACATTCCCAATCTGTACATTTTCTGGAATTTAAAATGCAAGATCAAATTAACAACTCTTGGCAGAAATACATGACATCAAGCATGAATAAGTCCGAAACATGACTTCTCTAAAGATTATAGCTGTAGGAGACAATAGCATTTGAGTCGAAATATTGTGGACATGAGCCGCCTAAGCTGTGCCAAGTATGATTGGTTTCCATTAAGATTTGCCATATACATGTTAAATTGCACATCTCATATGACAGCACTGTCAACATATGCTAAACAATGCTTTCAGGTAAACAACCAACCATCTGATAGTTGACATCTTGGAATGATGACATGCTGCAATGATAGAACTGGTGATGATAGAGGAACCATCAGAGCAACATCAAACCTGCAATAGGGTGGAGAAGGAGTGACTATATCAGAGTAAGAGGACAGAGTAAGCATAGACAAGAAACCATTCTTATATGCTCATTGAAATTACCACAGCCGATAGGGCAAGACAAGAGCTCGTATTGCAAGTGTAGCATCTGAACAAGCAACGACAATAAAACAGACAGTTAACCTGAAACAAAGACAAAATGGTAGATAAGATAAAATGCAACAGAATTTGAGAAAGCTACAAAACAAAACAAAAAAAAAAAAATAAACATGCTCACCTAGAACCAGAATGTCTAACGAGAAAAGCAGTGACAGCTAGGTATCTCCAGTCATCTTCATTTTTGTCACCTGCAGATACTTTTGACTGCAGAGCCTCACTATCATGCAGAAGTGATTTACATCTTACATTGGTGTCAGAGACACCAATTAGCTTTTTAATGCTTATTGGTTTTTTGGAAGGCACTGAATACTTAACTGGCATGTCTGTGGAAAGCCATTGGAATGAAAATGTAGAGGACCCAGATGATGAAGGCAAAGAGCCATTTTCGGCTTCCTCTAATTGTAAATCAGTAACACCATCTTCTTTCCCATCCAGTTTTCTTCTTCTCAGCAACCAAGAAGTCAGAACACGCTTTGCGCCAACAGAAATAAGCAAAGATGGATTATGTTCATCCTCCATGAGAATTCCCTTTAGATCCTTCGGGAGGTTCCCTATACCCTCTACATCAGACAAGTTAGTACCTGATGAGATTGTATGGATATTCGAAACACAACATATTGATCTGACAGCGGATCCGCCAACATGCTCTCCAAGTAACTTGGATGAAGACCAATTGTCAGTGCACTGAGTATACCTAAATCAGGCACAATTAAATTAGCTTAGTATGTGAGTTTGGTATTCCTTAATTTGCATTTCTAATTGCTCAGGAGATGAGATGGATGAAACCAAATTATTAAGAGAACTAGTATTAAATCTGCATGATCCCTAGGAAAAGATGGTTGGAAGTTTGTCAGATCACTACAAGACTAGGCTTTGTCATTGCATATTCATCGATTAGTTTGACAAAATTATGTGACTCCATACAATTTGGCAGGTGGACAACAAGATTTCCTTCTTTGTGTTTAATAATCATCAATTTTTAGTTCAACAGTATCAAAAACAAAATCCAGAGTTATCAAGGATAAAAATTGAGATGAAAGCTTCAAAATCTATATACAAAACGGTTTTCACTACCTATGCAGTTGTTCTAACCTTGTTACTCAGATTTAATTAAACAAAATTTCTTACTGAGGATGTCTAAATTGGCATCAAACAAAGTTCTTATAGAAATCGACAAAAATGAAAAATAAAGAAAAAAAAGGAGGAATAGAAACAAATTGAGAAAGAATTAACAGAGAAAAGGAAAATGAGAGCAAGATCCAATTAAGCATCGCATAGCTAAACTAGGTTCTAAAGAAAGCGCATGAAATGGCAGGTAAACTAGAAAGGGACATCACTTAAGGGAAGAATTGGCAACATGAGAGACTCTAGGAAGCTGACTTTGGTTCGGTGATTTTGACAAAAGCAGCTTTATTGTACATGTACATTTATCCAGAGATTCACTGCGCTGCGTCTGCCACAGTTACATCGCTTGTGACTACTAGCAGCTATGGTCAAGTGGAAGCAAATAACCTCTATCTTAAATTTTCACGAAACTTTCTGGGGGTTAACAAAAGCAGAGTTTCATCAATCCAAAATGTAAAAGAGAGTTGTTACAATACCTAGTCAGTCTCACTGTCCCATCCTCACAACCAGTTACAATCCAACTTGATTGTTTATTTTTTCTGAGCTGGAAATCTCTAGTAACAAAGCATAAAGAATGCACCTCCCTTCCATGGAACTGCAAACGTAGATTGTGAGGGACTATCTTGTCCTTTGAGTCCATTGTCCAGTGTCTATGGATGTAAATAATGTCATCCTGGAATGGACAAGTTAGAATGAGAACAATATTTGAAAGTAGAAGCCATATGTTATTTTCACAAAGTATGCTTGACCAGAAAAAACAAGTATATACAAAAGAGAGCCTGTTTTCTTAGAGTACATCAATGTATGGTGGAAGCATCCTACTACTAAACACAAATCTTACAGCGGAGAGCGGACAAGATGTAAAAAAGGTCAGGAGAAGACCTTAAAAAGATGTGAATAGACACTTATAATAAGATCTTGAGGCCTTGGATCTTAAAGAAAGTTGATACAAGACAGAGAATAAAAGCCATGAGATGGTTCATGTAGCCAACCCCACCTACTGGAATAAGATAGAGAATAATGGCATAAGATGACTTATGTAACCCTTGGATCATACTAAAACTTGACGAAAAATGGCATAAGATGATTCATGTAGCCAACCCTACTTAGTGGAATAAGATTTTACTGCTCTACATGTAAATTTCTTTAATGAGCCGTTGCATGGGAAAAGAGTGAGGATATTATGAGCCTGAATGATCAATTCATGGGCCAAAATTTCCTTACTTTGGAAAGGCTTTCTCCTTGGACTCGATTAATGAGAAGTCTCTAGAATTTGTTATGGTGAATTATTTCATCTTGGGTAGGGCCATTTATGAGGTGACATGCACTGCAAGTCCCACTTTTCAGTAACTGGAGACAACCAACTAGTGGTGAAAGTGTCTTAGACAATCAAATAAAGTGATGTCAGATTTTTCCACAGATAAATTCTGACAATCAAATAAATGAAGTCAGATAATTCTAGGAATAAATTTCCCACGGGATTCACTACTTCTATCTCCAAAGTGATCTCATTTTGGTATGATAACACAAACAAACCTTGACATAAGCAAAGCAGTTCTTCATCTCTGGTACATCACCCAAATAACAAGAATGTGGACGCCGCCAACCACCACATGGAACTTGCAGGACCTGTTCCAATGGTACTGTAAGAAATTAAAAAAAAAGTCTATCTGATGACGTGAACAAGAGAAGAAACGTAAAAATAAAATAACAATTGAAACAAATAAATAAAGAGAAGAAAAGTAAGAGAACCTTAGCCTCAGTTACTAAGTTCCATATTATAAAATCTGTGGATGCAAAACCAGATGCATAACTGCCACTTGTTCTGTCACTGGTATATTCATTATCAGTGGAAACAGATTCAATCATGCTTAATTCTTTCACCTGCTTCATCCCTACAAAATTCAAAGATTGCAGACCTTTGTCATATTCCATATAGCATATGCATCCATCAGCTCCAGTCTGAAACCACAAAGAGTGTGTCATTTAGCGTGATGATGTCCCGACAGACACAATTCCCAAGGAATCATGTAAAGATATGTTTGCCTCAAGAGAGATGCAGATATTAAAGGTCTTACAGAGCATAATTCCATGTGATTGAAGCTCATGTGAGCCACTGAAATGCTGGAAACTGCTGAGATGCCATGAGCTCCTTTAAAATGGTTTACTGGAGATATTTTTGCTGCTGAAATGACAAAGGCATCCAGCAACAGGTCCTTCAATAAAGGGAACAGAACCAGATTACCCCGTAGATCCCCACAGATCAGCAGCTGCAACATCAAGCAAGATGATCATGCCCATTTGGAATCTGCATAATACAGACTAGTGGATAATAAGGTAGGGTCTCCTAAAAGTAGTGTCGTGGTGCAGAAATTGCTTGTTTTGATAGATTGATAGGATCAAGATTGCTAGCTATGATGGAAGGAAGATGATTTTCCTTTTTGTCATAACCCCGACGTCTATCAGCAATGGCCAAGGTCGGTGACAGTAAATAATCACGCACTTGCTACAAAAGGATTTTGCTTACTCATGACTGTTGAAATGGGCATGTCATTCAATGATTGGAATAAAAGCTAAAATTTTCTGAAAAGTATAAAAGCTCATGGTTCCGTGATATCTTGAATGTTAGCACCATTTTCAAGAAATTAGCATTTGTATCTCCTTATAATAAGACAAACATTTAGCTTTCTTACAGATACGCTTTTTTGTAGGTTTTCTTACAGATGATAATGTCAAGCCATTAAAGGAAGGGTGACAACAATGATCACAAGCATATACCTCGTTCTCAAATGCCACATCCAAGCACATAACTCGAGCTCCCAAATCTGACTTGAACTCAGCGATCAGGGAAATTTGTGGACTGTTTTCTGGATAAAGAGAACTAGATTGTGAAACCTCGAACAATCTCCAAAGTTTCAAGGCTCCTCTAGGGTCAGCAGTGAAAATGAACCTAGACAGTATGGAAACCAAAGAGGGTTATAAGAACCTACAAAAGATCAAGCACCATAAATATAAGCAACAAACAAATAGCAGAGGCCAGCTTTTCAGAGACTAGAGAGCTCTTGTGTACATCAGTAGACAATAGTTTCAGAAACTTGACTTTGAGCTTTTACTACATTGATACGACACAAAACCCTAAGGATCACCATCGTGCACTTCAAATCAAATGTGCCAGGAAAAAACATACCAGATCCTGAGTCCACTCCACTTCCATAAGCAAAAACCATTAGACACATTGTTATCCTTAGACTTTGACATCCTTACAATTACAACAATAGTTCTCCTACATGAAGCATCTTTTTATTCCCAACACCCCAAAGCGACCTACCAAACAAGGTTTTGATGAAAGCATTTCTTTCCTAAACAACCAACATGTACTTGTTGCGTTACCAGGCCTGCCCCTTTCTCCTCGTTCAAGCCCTACAACTAAACTCATGTTTTCCACCACAGTGTTGGCCAAAAGGAACTAAAACAATGAAATTATACTATGATGAGGTTCCAACATTGTTTGGTCATTTCTTTGAGAATTTAATTATCAGCAGTTCATCGACATGTTCCAATGTTCAAGAAGAGAGTATTACCTATGTCCCAATGACTTGCACCAATGGATTCCTAAGAGCTGTCGATCCATTTCAGCTGCCCAAGAGAAGCTGGCGCTCACTTTAGGAGAATCAGAATTCTTTACAACTCTGACAACTGTTGTCCATCCTTTACCATCTCCAACAGCAACCCAATCATCAGCATCATTCCAAGGATCATATGGATTTGAGGGCAACAGTTCCATACAAATAATTGGCACCTCATTACTTACTCGAGCAAGTTCAGTCCACCTTAGATCGCCATCATTGCATAATTTAGCATGATATAGATAACCGTGATTAGTGGCAATATACAGCGCATCTTCACGTGAGAAGCTCAAGCATCGGACATACTCACTTTTGCTGCAACAAGTCAGAAGAAATCTGTTAAAGTATCACAATTGCTTGTCTACGCGGCTTATATGATCTTTCTATACATGTGATCTTTCTCCACCTAATAGATTAAGCTTTTACATAGGACTTATTAACATGTTACTAAAGGTTTTTCGCCTCAGATTCATTTCACGTGTGAGGCTCCCTATTCATCATTTCCAAGTACGTTCTAAGTCCGGTTTGAATCTGAAAAGGGAGTTAAAATATCCCACATCGCTTGTCTATTGGGTTAATATGCTCTTTATATACATATGGTCTTCCTCCACCTAATAGCTTAAGCATTTTGGTTAGACTTTCTAACAAAACCAATAACAGTGCATGAGATAAGAAAATTATAAAAATAAGGTGAAAATACAGACAGAAAAAGAAATATGAACTAATTAAAAGCATTTCAAACACAGAAAAATGTCCATGTAAAATCTTCATTCAGTCTCAAGTCACAACTCATTTAGCCTGCTCATCAATGTGACGAAGCAACGGCATAACAACAGGTTCACTATAAACCCTAGGAGAATGATCTTTAATCATGTCATTTCATGACAGTCGGCCAGCTAAAGCAAGTTCCTTCTCTTTCCTGGATCTTGAATAAATGCATGAAGTGTTTTTATTTGTTTATTTTTTGTAGAATGCATAAAGTATATTAACCACCATTATTGCACATCCCAATTGTAATCGAACATAAAAAATGTGATTAACGAAATCTTGATTTTCCAAATCTAAAGTAAGCTAACATCACCTGTCCATGTGTCCGCTATGACTTGATGAATTCGGAAGATGTGTAGTAAGTAGCTCAGTTCCATCGCTTAAGTCTTTTATGTTGGACTTTTTTGCAGAAGCCTCAGCTAAAGAAGCATCCAGTTTATGCACTTTAATTGCAGAGTCAAAACCACCAGTGACAAGGAGTGAAGACCTTGGATCATAGAGACACCGCCATATACCCCTTCCACTGAAACACAACAGTGGCATGCCAATACCAACTCATCATTGTATAGATACAAATGATATTCATTGATGACAGTCATAAACTGAAAATATATACTTCTACCCAAAAAGAAAAGACTTAAAATAAATATTTCACCGGGACACAGACAATTGGTATTTGTTTTTTCAATGAAATAAATAAATCCTAGAGGCAGTATTATCCAAAAATGAAGACACAAAAAATACAATGTGGGTTGAGAATTTGGATTTGCTTTATACCAGCAACCTAGCATTCTCTTTTGCAAACTAAAGGTGTCGATGATGTACACAGTGTGATCTTCTCTATAACTAAAAAGGGGCAAGCACCACTATCACATGTGGTGTGCATTTTGAATCAACATAAATGGAAACGAAGACAGTGAAAGAAAAAAAAAAAAGCAACTCTAGTGACTTACATGTGCTCCCTGATGATGGCATGCTGTCGTCCATCCAGTCCCCACACACGACATGAGCAATCCTCGCCAGCAGTAACAATCAACTAAGTAAAATCACAAGATATAGAAGTTAGTCATAGCATCAAAAAGATGGCCATAAGAATAAAGAGGACTTGATTCCAAGTTGCTGAACAGAAACTCTTAAAAAGATGGTCATAACATCAAGTGAGCACTCTTAGTACTTGAATATGAAACAAAATACATGAAATGCCTTTGGTGGTGACATTTGAACTAATCTACAGCAAATACCAAATCTCCAGTACCAATTGCTTTATCTTTGATCTAACATTGCAGTTCCTATTGTGCCTCTTTTTATATGTCAATGCAACTTTAAGGCCTTTTTCGTGAGAACCAGCTTGACGACTAATGTATTTAGGAAAGAAAGACACCTTCCAACATGCTAGTGAAAAGAAATACAATGTCAGAGACAACTTCTGACACACTAGCAAAAAGAAACACAACAGCTGTTTAGTTTACATTATTGCCCAAGATTAAATCTTTAAATTACTACATCTCCAAGAATGAAGGGCCATTTCATTAAACACAAAAGAGCCTTCCGTTTGCATTTGATGAATCCAATATGGCTCATGTTGCACCAACTTGCATATACACCATCGCAGCAACTAAAAGTCCAAAGCAACTTCTTTATAGCTCTTGTCAAAGTAACATGCCACAAGCAATTAACAACAGGAACATCAATGTCACTCAACTCAAAAGAACACTTACACACAGCTTAAAATAGATAATTGGCATTGTCGAAATATTTCTGTTCCTTTGCCTTCTCAGCAGTCTTATATCACTCTGTTAACGAATCTTACATTATCAGATATATAGCAATCCCAAACTCGAGCACTGTGGCCAAAAAGCAATCCAACCTCCCCTGTATCTTCAGAATATCGTGACTTGCAATGAACTTCCCAAATACGTGCACTGCACACATAAGCAAACTGAATCAGCAATTTTTCCATCATGAAAGCAATTTGATAAAATTACACTGTAGCTGCAGGGCAAAAAAATCAACCTACGATCATCAGATACAGAGACCAATTTGGAGCCGTCAGAGGACCATGCGATTCTAAATATTGAACCTTCATGACCAACAAGTCTGCAGATGTGAAAAGCTTCATACGGAAGACATTCATGGAGGAGACTGTTGCAAGCACAAGGGTTTGTCAGGCCTTCTTCTGTGAGCTCGATCGAAGATGGAGCATCATGACAGGGAACCACTTTCCAGATCAAAATCTGTGCAATACATTCAGCCAATTTGCTTAAGTTTCAACCAGAAGCAAAAAGATGCAGGACAATAGCAAGTAAAACTTTCCGACTCAGACTTTTAGTAAGATTTTAGGAGCAAATACTAGACAATCCAAGAAAGTCATGTCCTAATTTAAATATCTCAAAAGGAACTAACCAAAGAATGACATGAAAGAAAAGAAATTCATGGACAAGAAAAGATTCACCTCATGCAACAATTAATGGAGGAGAACTGATGCAGAAAAGTCGAGCTTCACAATAAATCTCAAATGTTCAAGGGCGCAAAATGATCACATGTTCACCAAAAATGACTGAAATCGGAACACAAGTAACACAAATTCACAAACTTTAAGGATCGATTGATTTGCCACCTCATTGTAGATAGTTCCAGATGCAACTTGGAGATCTTCAAGATTGTCACCCCACAACCGCATGGAGTACAGAAGGCATCTCTCTACATTAATAATCAACCAAAGGTTAAAAATGAGGAACCTCTCACATCTTTTTCCTATTTATTTTGACTACTGTCTTTGCAGGGAATCGGGAGGAGGGGAAGAGGCTTGCGAATTATATATCTCAAAGAAATAAAAATGTGTACGGAGAAGTCACTGTATCGACTGCGTGCAGTTGACATGCACAAGGAACTGCAATACCCTCGTACTACTACAACACAATCTGAAGAATGGAAAAGAACAATAAATGGATGACTAACCAGGGGAAGAAACTGCAAGAATCAAGCTACATTTATCGACATCCCAAAGGTGTATGGAGTTGTCACTGCATCCTATAGCAACAGTAAGACACCTCTTCAGCTCATCCGAAGAAGTTCCATCGTCCTACTAACCAAATTCAAGACTCAATCAAACCATCATAAGAAACAAAAGAACAAACCAAAGTCCGAACAATAGCATTTTGCCGAAACAAGAAGATGGCCGAAGCCTCACCTTCAAGAAGCAGACATCCATAACCCAGTGGCTCAACCTCGGCGCCGCAGAAACCAACTCCAAATCCGCCGACAACACCGTTTCGCTCTCCTCGCAAGCTTCCCTTCCTACTCGCACAGACAAGCGGAACAGCTTCACTCGCCTCTCTCCATACACGGCCACGGTGTAATCAAGCATCAAAGCCGACGATCCTCCGGGCAAATCGACAGAGCCGAGGACGACCCCGTGCACGCGTATCCCTCGGAAAACGTAGAACGTCCGCAGCATCGCCCCCGATTCCAGGTGGAACAACGATACCTGCGAGCCGGAACCTGCAAAACGGAAAACGGAAAAGGCACGTCGGGCTCGCGATGCCGAGTCGAGTCCGGGAGGAGTAGGAAGCGAAAGCCGAAGAGATGATTCGGACAGAGAGAGAGAGAGAGAGAGAGAGTACCGGCGAGGAGGAGAGGGAGAGAAGAGAGGCGAGAGAGTGGGGGAGGGAGGTGGAGGAAGCAGAGAGCGGAGATCTCTCCGAGGTACTGTCCGCACCGAATCCGCCATTCGCGCCGCCGCCGCTGCAGCTGCTGCTCTGCGGGGGTCGCCATTTGCGCTGCGAAATACGTAGCCAGCTCCTCTTGGTGTTTGCCGGTGTGCGCTTGGGGAGGTTCATGAGGGGTTTTTGCTGCAAATAAATAAAAAAGAAAAAGAAAAAAGAAAAGAGGCAGCGAAGGGGAGGGAAAATTGCGGTGAGCGTGGATCGAACACGCGACCTTCAGATCTTCAGTCTGACGCTCTCCCAACTGAGCTATCCCCGCATTTGCGACAATTGTCGCGTCTAAAAGTAAATATATTTTTATTTTATTACCGATGAAGAGAGTCCCAATCGGATATAAGTTGCCGTTTCGGTTCTTCCTCTTCCTAGCTTTCCAGACTCTTCTCTCTCTCTCTCGTTTCTGCGCAGATGATCGGGAAGATGATCTCCTTCAAGGACGATTTCACATTCGGTTCGTTCCCCCATCCTCTATCTCTCTCTCGCTCTCTCTCTGTACATCGATTGATTTTATGCCCACCGTCGCGGTGTTTTGATTGAAATGCTTGAGAACAATCCACCGTTCTGACAGAGGAAAGACTGGACGAGTCGCGCGACATCATCGCCAAATACCCCAATCGCGTCCCCGTGAGTCCCCTTCACCGCTTCGTCCAAATTCCCCTTTCCTTTTCTTTCTTTTCCGGGCACGTTTCTGGTCCGTCGTTGTATCGGTCCGACGCCGGCGATATTGGGACGTGGGTGTGGTTTGTACTTGGCGTTTCCTCCATGATTGCAGCATTTTGTTCTGTCGAGAGAAGTTATTCTCTTTTTGTTTTCCGCTTATGATGTTTTGACTTCTTTTTGGGCCAAGTTGTTTGCTTGACAGTGATTGAACGGTTTTCTGCAGGTAATCGTGGAAAGATATTCGAGAGCGAAACTTCCTGACATGGAGAAAAAGAAGTAAGTCGTAAGAGTAGTTTGCTCGCAGCAGCAATGTATGAGCATGTTCTGGACTGAAAGCATTCGAACTTGGCATAAGCATCGCTCTGCTCCATCGCATGCTCAAGCGTGTGCCCGCTATGTGCAAGCGGAAGCTATGGATTTTTCGTTAGCCACTCTTACATTCTAACTGTTAATTGTAATTCTCAAGCTCTATGGTTCTTTCTGGCTGTGGCTAGCACGAAATATCCTTACTTCTTCCTGTATGCCATGCGCGTTTGCTATGTTAAGTTGTGGCATAGATGGGTACTTGTTTGTGTGGACATTCAAGGTTCCGAACAGGACGTGCAAACAGGGTTGCTGGTGTCTTGGATGACATATGGTCTTGGCCACTATCCTAAGCGTCTTGTGTATCTATCAACTTCAGTGCTCGCTGCGTTTTTGAGAAATGAGAGCTGATGTTGAAAAAGTCAGTGTCCTTTAAAGCTTCTTACTGACCAGTTGATGAGCAAAATCGATTAATGAGTATTGTTGTGATGGTTGTTGTGTGTTCTGATGAAAAAGAATGGGGAAAAAGTGGGAATATTCTGTCCATAACCACATCAACCAGTACTCCAAGCGCAGCTTCGTGAACGAACATCAAAGCTAATGCAGCTATGCCCCTAACCACGGTGTTTTGTTTTGCTTTGACAGATTTTTGGTTCCTCGAGACATGTCTGTCGGACAGTTCATACACATCTTGAGCAGCAGGCTTCGTGTGGCTCCTGGAAAAGCTCTGTTCATCTTTGTAAAGAACACACTGCCGCAGACAGGTAAAATTTGCCTTTCTAGGTCTTTTAGCTTTATGAAATTATGAATGACATGTGGGGAAGCTCTGCATTTATTGCCCACTTCGTTTGATTGTTTGCTGCAGCCAGTCTGATGGACTCTGTATATGAATCGTTCAAGGACGAGGATGGATTTCTGTACATGTGTTATAGTAGTGAGAAGACCTTTGGCTCGCAAATTATGTAGATGTGCGGATAATGGCCTCTTGTAAACTTTCTATTTTCAATCATACACGTGTCTATTCATTGAAATTACATTGTACACCACATGTTACATTGCAGGATATTCAATGTCCATTTGGTGTGATTTCTTATTTCGCAACTGTGAGGCTCACTCGGCGCAAGCCCCAATATACAGAAGTATTTGTTTCCATTCTGTCTCTTAACTTATGCTCGCACTTCCATTCTTTTCTAAGTATTCTGAGTGAAGCCGTCGGGCAATTGGTCTCTTTTTTCGATCGATTTTCACATGCCTTGGGAGTGCCTTTGTTTGGCGGAAAAATGTTCAGGGGAGCTGTCTTAACCTTCAGACGATATTATGTCCAAAATAACACTTGAGAACAATCACTGCATCCCATGATTTCCAATTTTTCTAATGGCAAAACTTAGTGTTGAGATGTTTCCTAACATTTGATAAGGCCACAACCGCCACCAGGGAAATAATCGAAGCAAGGCACAACAGAATTTTCTACTCGAGGTCATCTCGACTTGGAGTTAGATCTTGTGTGATTTTGAACATTCGGGTTAAACTCAATATAAAGTGTTATGTCTACATGAGCTGGACTAGGCTCGATCATTGAATATGAAAAAGTCAGCAGCAAGTTGAGCTTGTACTCGAGATTGAGGTAGAGCCAGAAATTTAAAACCACAGTTGATGTATGAAAATTGCGGCATCACACTGTGTAACCGGCTTAATTGCTCCATTTGAACGACTGCGACAAAAATGCAGGGTATATCAAATGATCACAGATAGCCGCGCTTATCCAAACTCTATAAATTACGTTTAGCAAGTGATACTCGACTAGGAAGTTACATTGCCATTTACTTAGTTTGGCCAGAGACTCCATAACCAACATTTGGGCGAAAATTAAGATGATGCTGTAGGGCAAACATTGTCAAATCAGTCAAAAGAAAATCTCGCACAATTCTGTCTTTCAACCAAAACCGGACGTTTATATATAGTTTATCAACAGCACCCAAATCAACAGCAATTAAAGAAGCTGCTAGCGAAGGGCATGAAGTATTTCGACAGAAGGGTATAACACCAAAGGACCACTGCACCGGAAACAAAAACAAAACCAAACCAAACTACGATCATCGAACCTAGCGCTGTAATTCTCATACGAAAAATAACCTTTTGTGTATATCCACGCTTTGCTGTGGTCCAGGCTACCCATGTGCATAAAAAATGGCCAAGTATCGAGCATCACGCCTTCAGCCGTCAGCCTTGATGCAAAAGGATAGTTCACTGAGCACCTAAATTAACTGCCCTTGCCAACTGAACCTAAATGATGCTTACAAACACGATGAGCTCAGAGAAGTAGACATTCTCATGTGTTTCGAGTTCAGTCATAAACACCGAATACCCGAAGAGCTTCATAGTCAAAACTCCAATAGCAGTACCACTTGAGTGCTTCTAAGAGAAGAGCTTTTGACCACCGCCGTTCCTCCAAACCCCACGTGCAGGCAATGCACCATTAGGATCTCCACTGCCTTTTGATCTGTTATCCACTGGATCAGGATCGGAATCGGAATTCTTCATGTCTAGAATTGCAGCCTTCGAGTCCTCCCCCAAACGAACTCTGTGAAATTTTGACATTTTCTTCCGCTGCTTACTCCCTCCACCTCCACCTCCACCTCCATCACCAACACTGTTATTTGTTCCACCAGCAGCAGCAGATGCCTCTGATTTTGTTTTACTACTAGAACTCAGTGATAATTGCTGCTTGCCATCAGTCACTACCTTTGATTTGACAGACCGGTATCCATCCTTTGATAAAACTGCCACCTCTTCTTCTGGTGGCTTGTACTTTGACTGCATCTCCTGAACAGTGCTCATAATGCCATCAGCCAACTTATTCTTCTGGTTGCCATCAACAGCACCAGTAGACTTACCCTTACCTTTCCTATTACCATCACCATTCACCAAGAAGATGTCCCGACTCCAACCACTTTCCCCGACACCACTCCTTCGCGTTCTAGCATTATGTGTTTCAATAAGCTCTCTTTGTTTCTCAGTATCAGGGCATAGTCTAGCCAAATCAAGAATCAAATGTGACAATGCAAAATTCTGCACATAATCAAGGTATAATTCCGTATCAATTGAACCCTGACGATAGTGAGCAGAAATCTCTTTAAAAACAGTGTACTTCTCTTCGTCATCACCTAGAGCCGCTCGTATCTTTTCTACCAGAGATTTATTCGCAGCTTGGACATCTTCCACCTTTGGCAAAACCCGGCTTGTGGGAGCCATTTTGCGCACCTGGCTAACAGAGACCGGAGGAAATTCGGATGGAGACGGCTCCACAGATGCCCTCTCAACAAGATTAGGCGCTGATGAAGAATGGTTCATCTTATTGGTGCTACTGCTTTCAGTATGCTTGGAAGAGCCAGCTGACAAAACTGCGTGAGCTGTAACAGCCCGACCCTGACCCTTAGCCAAACTAGCATAACTTGATAATGTAGGTCCATTACTCATACTTGGGGTAGCTACAGATGCAACATTTGCTGTATGTGCAGATGAAGAAGCTGATGGGAATGAGGAACGACTTGCAGCCGACCAAGCCTGAGCTGGACGTGTAACATTCTTACGTCGAAGACGAGCAGCCATTGTGTTATTTGACAGACCTTCCGAGTCCCGTTTGTTTACTTGTTGACTGGAGCTTGCAGCCATGGGGAGAGGAGGAAAGGCAGTTTCTTGTAAAGGTCCACTCTGAGAATTTTGCCCCAAAGCTTGGAGATATCTTGAAGAAAGTTCAGAATCAGTTGTGTTGAAGGATTCAAACGGTTGGACTATTTGATCTATATCGTCCAAATCTCCAGGATCAGTAATTCTATGTGCATTGGTCGATAAGGATGGATCAGGCCGAGGGCGATCAGCGTTTGCAGTCTCCAAACTGGCTTGAATGGCCATTGAAATCTGCTCTTCAGCAAAATCACGATGAAATGCCCTACCCCTTCCACGGCGACGATCTTGTTCATTACCCCGATGGTATCGAAAGCTGGTGGGTATCTAATTAACAACATTTAGCCAAAGCATCAAGAAAGGGAAGAATGCCAACAGTACATAACACAGACTAAACATGCCATTAAGCATACTCAAAATAACAAGTGATCATCAGTAGGGTCACTAACTGAAAAATGCTAGGATGCACGATATTCATCCCTCAAAATTACTCAAATCGATAAACCATATGTACCTGGAGTGCAGCGTTCCGCTTAGAACGAGACATACGCCCACCATGTTCCAAGGTATTATGCCGCTGAAATAATCAGATATACACGACTTTAGAGTGATTGCAATTTTTTCCTAATCTAACAATTAAAAAATCTAACAAGTGTCCAATTCAGACTATTTAATGAGCCATGATCACAGACCTTCATTTCTGCTTCAGATTGAAAGACAATAAACTTTTTGGCAAGGCAAGCATCATCCTCACACAGGCAGTGCTCTTGACGGAAGTGAATCTGTGAGAAACAAGTATTAATGATACATAAATGTAAGAGATGTTCTTTGGCCAAAAAGAGAGTAAGACTATAGGGTAAGATATATGAACATTGATATCTTACTTCTAAATCATCATAGTCCTTAAAGTATTCATATTGTCCTGGGTGCTGCCTGCATCATCAGCAGTAAAGATGAGCACTCCTGAAGATTTGGAATTTCAAATAGTACCATAAGTCCTAGTAATACCGTAAAATTTTACCTTTGGCAAATAAAACACGTATAGTGTTCTGTCGACATATGAGTGTACAGTTCATTATCCCCATAAAAAGGTGTTCTGCAGAACTCACACAAAGGATGCCCTGTGAAGCCACCTCTTTCACTCTCACTTCCATCCACCTCAGAATCTCCCGTGCTTATGTGCTGACTCAACTGTGAGCGAGTATATAATTTCTGCTCACAAATGAATACCTGCATCGCCACAAAACAACGGAACATCAAGCACAAACAAAGCCAAGGAGGCATGCCCTATGGTAAGAATTCCATCTAGAATCTATTCGTATCATGTTAGATTCCACTTATCTCCCCACCTTCCGCCCTTCCAAGCACAGGCTGCACATGAATACTTTATGCTGATGAAACAAATGACCCTTCAGCTGTTCGATATTCCTAAACCTCGCCCGACGTTTAGAGGCATCGTTGGTTTTCTCCTCTGAATTGTCACAAATGCTACATGAAAGCTTGCACATTGCCTTTACCATCCTATAATGATCAACATCATCAAAAAATGCCTGGGTATCTTCATGGAACCAATATGACCCAACGCGACCTTCTTTTGGTTCAGAAGGCAGTACCGAAAAATCGTTGATCATCCTCGTATAATCTCCTAATGCCTGGAAAAAGCAGCAGCATAAGGACTATTGAAAGCAGAGTAATCACTGCTAGAACTGAATACATAGAGGCTCAAATTGACTAACAAAAACCCGATCCCCAGGAAGAGGATATCACTGCTAAAGCAAACTGAAATAGTGAAGGCATAAATTTGGAAAATAATATAGCAAGTTCTAACAATCAAAATGAAATCTCAAATCAAAGAACTCCTCATAAGACTTCATATTGATTCGCAAAATCAGCACATCTTATAAGAATCCCAGAATATGCAGTTGAGCTAACGAATCATATAAGATGTGAATACAGATTATTGAAAAACAGATAAAATTTCAGCAGATTAATTTGGGCTTCACTAAAAAAAAAATCAGCATCTAGCAATAGACCCTCCAACGAAAGTCTGGAACTATTTGAATTAAAAAAGGTATCTCATAGTTGTTCAGCATATATCTAGCTGTTTAGCTAAAGGTTAAACTTGATTGTGAGCGGTAAGCATCCAGCTTTTAATCCTTCTGCACTAATAAGAATACCATAGCCAATGAAGTTTCTCAATCAATCAAGAATTCACACATTTAGAGGAATGCAGATGACGCGAAAGCATAGTTGATCAAAGATCATGCTTTGTCTTTACGTTCAACTCAGAGTCCGCCTAATTGCACAACTAAACTAAGCTCAGGGCCTAAGCAAGGGCGAAAGCATATCATGGGACTTTGTCAACACCATAACAAGCCGATTAATTTCGACTAAAGTCACAGGTCGTGAACGTATCGCAAAACCCGTGTCAGTGGTGGATTCTCAATGATCCGAGCGGTGCTGGCGCGATGCATTACAGACTCGCTCCACGTAAGGATCGCAACTGGCTCGTGCATACAATCGTACCAACACAACTTATCAGCAAACACATCCCCCCCAGAAAGTAAAAAACCCAACACCACAACTTCGATCCACAAACCAAAAAACAAATGTCGTTCCGTCGAGGCCCCCTAACCTTGGTGACGAAGACGACGTCGCTGTCGGTCTTGCAGATGCAGCACCGCCGATCGTCGCAGATGAAGCGGAGGCGAGCGACGCAGGTGGAGCAGACCTCGCGGTGGCCGCAGGCGCCGTAGGCCACCCACTCCAGCGTCTCGGCGCACACGGCACAGGAATCGTCCATCTCCCCGGCGGAACGGCGATCGAAGGGGGGGAAGGGCGGTGGCCTAGGGTTTCTGGAGTCGACGAAATCAGGGAGAGTTGAATCTGTCTTCTGTGCGTAGAATCGCGCGAGGACGAAGATGGGAGGAGCAGAGATTTGGTCGAAAGTTCCGATTTTTTATACGAACTCGGATTGATTGATGATAGGAAGTGGGTGAAG
>BCNH02000011.1:3103788-3119018 GCA_001662345.2 Metrosideros polymorpha var. glaberrima
AAAAAAAAAAAAAAAAAAAAAAAAAAAAGGGGAAGAAGTCAACATTGCTACAGTGAACTACTCGGTTGACTGTAGCTACCGAGACTAAACAAAACGCAGGGGAAACAGAACAGAACAGAAAGGAGAGAAAGAAAGAAAAGAAGGGAAAAGAAAGAAGAAGAAAGAGAAAAGGGAGTCGCCTGAGCCACCGAGACCTCGCCATGCCGATCCATCTCCTATTTGCAACGTTCTGTAAGCGTTCATGCCTCTCGTTCATCCTATCCGAATGATTTTTGGATTTAGGTCTAAATTTCGGAATTATGTGAAATTTGAGCCGTGAAGTTCGATTTTGGAGCTGTTAAGTTGATTTTTTTTTAGAGAATGATAGTTAAGGGTGTTGTGGAGCTATGGGATTTTATGGATCTTAATTTGGACTTACAGTTTGCAAGAAACGAATTTTTAAAGTTGTCAGCGCGCAGTGAACAGTGCGCGACCAGCAGCTTTCAGGTCTTTTTCCGTCGGTTTCTGACTAGTTTTGGGTTGGCGAAGTTAATGGTGTTGTAGTACGTCAAAAGATGTTTCTTTTGACTGTAAGCTCGCTTGAATTGGAGTTCGATGGAAAGAGTTATGGTTTGAGAAAGTTTGTCGCTTGATCGATCGTGTTTCGCGTTAATAAGTTTTCTCCGCGGTTAGCTTTCTTGAGGTATTTTGTCGAACCGTAGTGAGCGTGTTGATTAGGAAATAGCGTAGTTTAGTCAAGTCGTTAGTTAAAGTGGTATTTTACTCGGTTTTGACGTCGATTCTCGTTTAATTGATAGGATTACGAGATCGTCGAGTCGTTTAGCTACGCGTTGCTTGATTTTAGGCATTCCAGGTGAGTGGTGCTATTTCTTCTTCGAATTTGCAAATTCATATTTTGAAAACGAATATGGATTATATGGTATGAGTTACTGAATGGCATGATTATTGCATAAAAATCTGAATCGGGCAATTACTACCATTTGTGTATTGGAGTACGATGCGACGGACCTTTTATGAAATGTATTCTATTTGTTAAACGGAAGATTATACGTTTGGTTTATGAGATTGAATTCTGATATTGGATTGTTTTATGCTTAATATGACTGTGAACCCGAGTAAGGGTTTCTGGGGTATGCATACCAGTTTAGGATATCCTTCTGGGCCGAACCACCGGCTTTGTAGGTGGAGACCTTGCCAAGGGGGGAATCTTAGTCGCCTTGTCACAAGGCGTTGTGTCGTGACCATAGTAGTATATTGAGCAATAGATTAGTTGATGGAATGGACCATCGACGTGTTATTGATGAGATTAGTCAATGGAATGGACCATTGACGTTGTTATGAATGAGATTAATCAATGGATTTGACCATTGATATTTTGTTTTGTTATATGCATAGTGGTTGCTCGATCTGCTTGGAAGAAATGCGCTACTCACTGAGCTGTGGTTGCTCACCCCTCTCATCTTACATGTTTTCAGGTTCCTCGGTTAGCCGCAAGTAGGACGAGAGCGCTTCCTACAGGGGCTTCTGGTAATAGGAGTTTGGGGTACGAGCTTAGCTATTTTTGTTTTTTGAAGGTGATACGTGTTGGGTTAGATGAGTTCTAAATTGTTTATATTCTTTTGATGAATAATAGAAACTCTGATGTTGTAACCACCTGTTGGCTCATTATATATATCTACAGTTTGGACGTATATATGTTGTTAACAGGTTTGTTGGTTATGTTTGTGGTTGCGTCCTTCGTGTGGAAGGACAGCCGTGTCGTCCCCCTTTTCTTGTGGATTTGGGGTGTGACAAAGATGGCGCTGTTATTGTGGAGGAGACAGGTAGTTTTCTCAACTAAAATTGGCGGACTGACTCAATACAATCTCTAGAAAAGCTGTTGTTTGGGGTGGAGATATCTGATTCCTTTGAGGGTTGGCATCACTATCCGAAATCAGGGCGATCTTTCAAGTTCCTGATTCCACAAATTTTTTCACCAGGTACTTCCATACATTTGTCTTAACTCGGCTATCAATTTTCGTTTTGCAGGTTCATCTTGGTTCAGTCGATCGAGCACTTCGTGGGGGTGGCCTTGTTATGCGTCGCTGAATAGGGTTTGAGATTCCCTCGTGGACGATCTCTGTGTCCTTGAGACCAAAGTCACCATCCTTGGCACAGCCAGTCAACTGCCCTGATAATTGGTTTGAGCTCATGATAAGGTGGTTCCTACCATTGTTTCATCCGCGTACCGCTAATAGTTTTAAGACGGTAAAACTTGTCGAACTGCTCTTTCGCCACTAGTCGATCGATGTTTTCCTCTCTTTTGATTCATGAGTTCCTCTAGCATAGACGAATTGTCGATCCTATACTCTCCTCCTTGCTTGCGTTCACAAAATCGATAGCCAATTCCGACTTTAGAAAGATTTCCTGTGGAGCAACTCCCAATTGCAGCTCCCTTCCGTGGCGTCCTTTTGCTGTCACATGGTTCGCATCTGATTACAAAATGGTCGCTGGCTGCAGTGTGGATCACACATCTTCAGGAGTTCACGATCTGTTTACTCAGGCTTAAGAGCTAATAAAGAGCAATGTAGAGTTTCTCTCAGAAAAAACAAGATTTTATCATTTTTATTAAGAGCTAATAAAGAGTTATAAAGAGCTGAAAGTTGCTTCGCTAATTAGAAGTTGGGGAATTGGGGAAATTCTATGCGCCCGTAAGTGTTCATTCGGGATCGGTCCCGCATTCAAAGTGGATTGCTGGGAGAAAAAAAAAAGGGATCCATCGTATCTGTTTTGCAAAATCGGTTTTTTGTCGCAACTTACCGACGTCATAGGAAAATTACAAACGGTGTGTAACGACACTAGACACAGGTTACGCAAAGTGCAAAGGAAAATTATGACCAATTTGATATCTATAGAAACCATGACAGAAAAGAAATTTACTATTATTAACTGAGGTAGATTACTGAAATCTTGTCAGGGCATCCCGATATTCATGCCATCAGCAACTCTAACCGACCTGTTGGACGGTCGGACGGGTACCTTGTTGATGACAGCTGCACGTTCAAGGTGGAGGTTTTTGTCATCAAGGACCGGGGCGTCCGCGAATGCTTGACACTGAAAGAGAGCAGTCCAACATCCACGCATCGCAACAAAAGCAATTACAATGTTTCTTCATTTGGTAGATTCAGCTTCTAAGCAGAAATTTAACACGAGAGGTTCCCCTTTCGGCTTATAATAGGGCAATCAGATGGTGTTGTGCATCATTAGGCTACATGTCGTAACTTATCTTACAATCACCCGAATACGAAAAAGCATGCATTTGCATCACACGTTAAAAATACTTTGACATGGACTACTTGATTGACGTTCTTTCTTTTTTGATATATTAACTTATGTCGCGCACTATTTTTCTCAATCTAATTATGCAATTCCGGCCATGATAAAATATTAACCTATTTAGCATGATCGCATGACCTTAGAAGGACCCTCCGATGGTGGCCAACATGGTGCCTGCCTTACTTTCTATCGTCACGTGAATTTAATCTAAACTTTCGATTGAACCGACAATAGTTCGAAATACGAATAAATTTACGGCATCATAGTCCTGTTGAAAAATATGAGTAAAAATGACTAGAAAAAAAGGGTGGAAAGAAAAGCTAAAAAAAATGTTTCCCTCTATTATCTCAAGATGAACACGTGATGCCCAAAGTCAACCTGAACATCAACGTTATCAAGAATTTATTGAAAAATGTCCCAGAATTTATTCTTTTCTTCAACAAAGATCCGACCACCACAATCACATAATTTATCTGAAAGTACAAAATCTATGGCCGGAGAAAGGAATAGATTATTGTTTGACTTCAATCTAATTGGGCCCCGTCGAGATGTTTAAGGGTAATGTGACTTTTCGCATGGAAGACAACCAAAGGACTGTTGTCCTCAAGAAAAATATCTTCTTTATCCGTGTATATCCACTTGATCCGACACGAACGCAGTGCACAGTCCCCGTGTTCTGCACTGATCTGCATTCTTGCTTACCCAGTTCCATGGCCAGACACATGAGTCCCTGTTCTTCTTCTCCTCCCTCTCCTTCCGCAATGTCCTTCTCCCACGCTACTTCATCCGAGCTCCACAAGAGTCTGGATAAGTTTCTTGTTTTGCCGAGAAGAACGCAGGAGTCTTCATGGGGTTCGCGGATTCGATCAAGAAGTCGCTCGAGAAAGAGCTTCCAGCTCAAATCCTCGAATGGGCATTCGCCGAGCTCTGTTTCTTTGCACGACGGTGAGTGCTTGAATCCTCTGGAGGCTGCACATTTCCGGCGATTTGTCGAGTAAAGTTGCAATCTTTGTGGTGTCTTTGGAGTATGGTTTTGCAGGAAGCTCTCTTGCCAAAGAACAGTTCAAGCCTAATAATGTGCAGGAAAGTTTGTCCCCTGTTAATTCAGAAACACAGAAGTCTGGATTAACTTATAGCATCACAGTCGTTGGTGCTTCTGGGGACCTTGCGAATAAAAAGATTTTTCCGGCCATCTTCGCGCTCTTCTATGAAGATTGTCTACCGAAGGTCTTGATCTTACATTCTCGAATAGTTCTAGTGCAAGGTAGATTCATGTAGTTTCGTCAGGTATGTAGCAATGTCCGATGTAATAACGGTATTGGGTTACTGCAGAATTTCACGGTGTTTGGTTACGCCCGGACTAAAATGACCGACGAGGAGTTGAGGACGATGATTACCAAAACACTGACTTGTAGAATTGATAAGCGGTACTTTTTGTGTTGCTATTTTCATGGAATGCTGAATCTATTTACTTCTTTCTTGGTTCTTCTTTTAACCATATCCATGTCGATTTTTGCAGGGAAAATTGTGAAGATAAAATGACTCAGTTCCTAAAGAGATGCTTTTACCATTCCGGTCAGTATAATTCGGAAGAGAACTTCAGAGAACTGGACATTAAGCTAAAAGAGAAGGAGGTTATGGTTCCCTGTTCTGGTCTAAATGTTGTAGTTTCTAATTGTGGTACTTCATTTCCGATCTGATTAGCCGATTTGTAGGGCTTGCTAATTATCTTAAGTCAGGTTTGCAATTCTGCGTTTTATGAAAAACAAACGCTTATACGACATATCAATTTGAGGAGAGTGATTTGTCGCTGGCAAGTGAATTTAATGATTTTCTTTCCTATGTTTCAAATTGCTCCTTCAGGCTGGAAAATTGGCCAATAGGTTATTTTACCTATCAATACCTCCAAATATATTTGTGGATGTGGTGAGATGTGCTAGCATTACGGCTTCTTCGACAAGTGGATGGACCAGGGTCATTGTTGAAAAGCCATTTGGCCGTGACTCAGAATCATCTGGTGAGCTGACTAGATGTTTGAAGCAATACCTGAATGAGGATCAAATATTTAGGTACGTTCTATCTATGTAGTTGCTTTTTGTCTATTTTCGAGCAAGAACTTGGTTGTAACCAGAAGCTTGAGCTCGTGATTATATAGGATTGATCATTACTTGGGGAAGGAACTCGTCGAGAACCTGTCAGTTCTCCGATTTTCCAATCTGGTTTTTGAGCCATTATGGTCTCGAAACTACATTCGCAACGTGCAGCTGGTATTTTCTGAAGATTTTGGTACAGAAGGACGTGGAGGGTGAGTTCCATAGATCCACTGCTGATACTCTTCTTTCTGGGATGTCCTCTCAAAATGAGAAGTTACTGATTCTATAACTCTCTTCTTGTCATCAGTTATTTCGACCATTATGGTATAATACGAGATATAATGCAAAATCATCTGCTGCAAATATTGGCACTCTTTGCAATGGAGACACCTGTCAGCTTAGATGCTGAAGACATTAGGAATGAGAAGGTGCTGAGAGAGCTACTACATTATAACCTGTTTTAGTTGCTTACTGATGTTGCTTGTCTTTCATATTACACAAGTCATGAGCAAAAAGGGTCCGCCCTCTCTCATTTGGGGATTTGGGCTTCCATTGCAAGACTGCGATTGTAAAAAGCATATTTTAACAGCGGTTCTGGTTCTTGAATAGGTGAAAGTGTTAAGGTCAATGAGACCACTACAACTGGAAGATGTAATTGTGGGCCAATACAAAGGGCACAGTAAGGGTGGTACATCGTTTCCTGGGTATACAGATGACCCGACTGTGCCGAAGGATAGTCTCACACCAACATTTGCCGCTGCAGCTCTTTTTATAAACAATGCCAGATGGGATGGAGTTCCATTCATTATGAAAGCTGGCAAGGCTCTCCACACTACGAGGTAATCACAACGTCTATCACGCTCTCTCTCTTTTTCTCACTGCCCCGCACACTTGCTCTGTAGGAATTACAATCTGAAAGACCTTGAATTGCTGCTGGCGAAATTCCAGGGCAGAGATTAGAGTTCAATTCAGACACGTCCCCGGGAACCTATACAAAAGAAAATTTGGAACTGATATAGATAAGGCAACAAATGAGCTGGTACTTCGTGTTCAACCTGATGAAGCTATATATCTAAAGATCAACAATAAAGTTCCTGGTCTTGGAATGAGATTGGATCGCAGCGACCTCAATCTGCTTTTTAAAGCAAGGTACTGAGCCCATGAAACTGCTAGACAGCATTTCCTTGACGAGTGTGCGGATGCTATATTTATGGCACAAATTTACACAACTGCTATTTGATCCATTTGATCCCATTGGTGCAGATCAAATACCAGAAGTCATGTAGAAAGCTCAATAGGAAGCAATTATATCATTCTGTTTTCTTTTTCCAGTGTTTGCATGGTCTAGAGACATTGGTTGAATGTGATTTTGCCACTAAAGAGGCAAAATGAGTGATTGATGACAAAGGATAGTCCCAATGTTGAGTTCAGCCATGCTTTAGATCGAGTATAAAGCAGAAACATTTATGTCTCTACATCATGCCTGAGATTTGCTGTTTTCTTTGAAAAACTGACCGAGACTCTCTTGTAATGCGTAGGTATCCTAGGGAAATACCCGATGCATATGAGAGGTTACTTTTGGATGCAATAGAAGGAGAGCGTAGGTTATTCATAAGAAGCGATGAGCTTGATGCTGCTTGGGCATTATTCACTCCTTTACTTAAGGAGCTTGAGGAAAAGAAGATAGTCCCTGAGCTCTACCCCTACGGTAGCAGAGGACCAGTTGGTGCACATTATCTTGCTGCAAAGCATAATGTTCGGTGGGGGGATTTCGGCGGTGAGGACTCATGAGATGATGAGAAGCAGTCGTCAGAAGTTTAAAGCTGGAACTTCTAGGTTTTTTCATCCTCATGCTCAATTATGCAGTCTCTTTTGCATCTCCTATGCCGAAACACACACGGAAAGAAGCCATTTTTCTGCGATGTTCACATGATAAAGGAATGGATTTTGTCATTCTTGATGGCAAAAAGGCTCGTATTGCTTCCCTTGTATGCCGGTTGTATTGATATATTGCCGTAACAATGTACCACTAAATAATTCGTAGATAATTACTTTTACATGCCAATCATATCGTACTTCATAATTAGATTGCAAGCTAGCGATAGCTTCCAAGTTACTAATCAGAACAGACCACGAAAATTGTCGCCATATCTCGTCTGATAAACATGTCATAAGGTCCTTGAAAATGAGGCGGTTCTTGTTTTTTCTACTTGAACTTAACCAAAAAGACGACGTGAAATCCTTCTGGAAATCATTGACCATTCGAGGATGGTCTTTCTTCGACTTGGATGATGAAGTTAGCTGCACTGCGGTATACAAACTTGAATGAGGAAGAGAAATGCGAATGAACGAGTCATTCAATTTTGCTTCATATATAGCATGAAGTGGGTTTGAAAGATCCATCCTTTTTCGAACCTTCACACGCAGGCTGGACTTTAGCAATTGGGGAGACAAATAGGGGCCGGAAGATTTGAACTCAGGATTTCCTGCTCTAATATCATATGAGATTTTACTATTTTAAAAACTTAAATTATTAGATGAATGCGTGGTTTATTATTTAAATATTCTAATAATGAGTGAACTCTATAGTTCTGGGAGATGTTAATGGTTTTTCCATAGTTTTTCTAATCAACTCAAACGCCTAGGAATCAAACCGGAGTGTACCAATCGTGTAACATGTGTACATAGTCCTAACTAAGCAATTCTAAGAGTGGGTTAGTTTCGTTTAATTTTCATCATAAATGAATTTTTTTTTATTTTTCATGTATTTGGTGATTTAGAGAAAGTAATTTCCTTCCTGACAGAAAGAGAAGTTGTTTTCCTCCAATTTAAGCTAGTTTTCAGTCTATGGAAATTATTTTCCGTAAATCGATTAGTTTTCCGTCATAAAAAAAAACACACACACACAATTTTTCAGTCGGCACTCAAATCTGGCCCTTGTTAAGTTTCCTTCCAATGGCGCTGTTAAACGTGTCAATCCATATGTACTCGACAACTATATCCATTTTCTTTCCATCTCGTCACAAATTTGATAAGTCTACCTATTTTAACTCATTGCTTGTATTTAATTGAGAAGGATTTTCGCAGTGTAAATATGATTAAAACGACCAACCTACAATCATCTCAACTAGGGAACTAATGGAAGGTTATTGAGAAGAATAGTTACAACAGCAACTTACGGTCACCTTTCTGGTTTTTTTTTTTTTTTTGCAATTTGAAATCCAAATGAGATGAGTTCTTTTTCTAGTGTCAGATTTTATTACCAAGTGCCCTTGGGCTTCTGTAAAGCAACCAATGAAGGAAACTCCGCAGCTTTCAATACACCAATTTATCATACGATTAGTAAGGTGCGACCAATAATTTGTCATTAAATTAACAATATTGAATAGAGTAAAGATGGCCTCACGGTCACATTACCAATGACAGTGTGACCATGTTAGAAAGCCCACAAAAAATTACTTGTCCTTTTTTTTTTTTAGTTTATGTGCCAGCCACAAATTTGACCGTCACTCCGTCACTTAGGGACGGATGGTGCTTAACGAGTATTTTGAAGCTCGTTTTAACATGACACTTTTTGTGCAATTAGTGTAGATACCAAGAAAGTATCGGGAAGGTTGAAGCTCGCGTGGATTCATGTTCGGGTGAGTGCAGGTCTTACATACATGATGCAACAACTAGGGTTGCAAAACTTGAACGACGGAGGAAGTAATGAAACAAAACATGCAGATTCATTTGCTTTAAAGCTTGGGAAAATTGTTAACAAGACCCACCCTTTATAAACTGACAGGTAATTTATTTGAATAAGACGTAAAGTATACAAATTTATATGGCCTCCATGTTCGTGATCAGATTGACAATGGCGAACGTGGAAAACCCAAACGGGTAAAAGCACGTGCTTTGCTGGTTGACTATTGCAAAACTGAGTGGACCCTTCGTTGGACTGTGCATGTTGACTATGCAACAACGGCTTCTGACCACTTCTGAAACATCCTGCGTGATTGTTTGAATGATGGGATTGAATAATATAAAATGCTATCTGAATACAAGAACTCGACCCCACAAGTTGGCTTAATGGTCAAGGCATAAGACTTGTGCATGCTGTTGCAGGCTTCCAATCTTCGCAAGACCGCGTCGTCGTGTTGGTGATCGACAGGGCGGCGGGTAAAAAGTCCAGGATTTCAAGAGAAAGAGTCTTGAAAGTTGGAGCTGGTGACGGATCGGGTAATCATAATGTCAAATGACAAATCGCAAATTAAGAGTCTTGAGAGCATAAGAAGTTGAGACTCTGTCGAGGGGTGATCAGTCTAAGCTTGCATGCGTTCAGATGCAATGCGGTTCGGTTCTATTTGACAAGGAAGTATTCCATTTCTTTATGCCCATGAAGGCGAGTGCCCTGACTTGGGGGGTCACAGCTCCTGTGAAGCCATGAAAGCTACCTCTGCGTTACTGAATACGAACAGGAGTTGGCTATGTTGCCGATGAGTAAATATGAAGAGGATCCAACTATGCTCTTTTCCACTGCAAGTACTCAAATATTTCCGGTTCGCACTAAGCATTGAGGAAGAAATTCAGATGGCCTCTTCTTTGAAATGCCTCTTCATGCTTTTGTTGTCCCTGTCTCCTCTAGTAGTAATGGCGAATTCGCCTCATTTCTCTGAGCATCCACTGTGCACTGACCACGAGAAGCTTGCCTTGTTGCAGTTCAAGCAGAGCTTTGCGGTTGAAACTACAGATTTTTGCGACTTCTCAAGAGTAGAATCATGGGGCTCGGAGAACGAGAGCGGAGATTGCTGCTTGTGGGGTGGGGTCCGCTGCGACGAGGACACCGGCCACGTGGTAGGCCTTGATCTCAATTACAGTTGCCTCCGTGGTTCTCTCAGTCCAAACAGCACTCTCTTCAGCCTTGTGCACCTCCAAGAACTTAATCTAGCTAAGAACCACTTCAATTTCTCCGGAATCCCATCCTCGCTTGCCCAGTTGACAAAGCTGAAGTACCTCAACTTCTCTAAATCTTTCTTCTCTGGGCAAATCCCACAAGAGATATCAATGCTCTCAGACTTGAGGTCTCTTGATCTGTCTGTGGACAATGTCTCGTCTGTCGAACATCCGTCGGAATTGAGCGGTCATGGTTTCAGGAGCCTAGTTCAGAACCTGAGCAGACTAGAGGAAATTCACCTTGGTTGGCTCACCATAAATTCTGTGATTCCTGATACAATGGCAAACTTATCTTCTTTGAGATCACTCCTCCTGACAGACTGTGGGTTACATGGGGATTTCCCGGAGAGGATTTTTCATCTGCCAAACTTGCAATTTCTCGATGCTGGGTATAACCAGGACCTCATCGGCCATTTCCCCGAATTCCCTAGCGGAAGTCCACTCCAGTCTTTGAGGCTAACAGGAACTAGTCTTTCAGGTCAGCTGCCAAGCTCGATAGGATCTCTGAACCATTTAAGTAAGCTGTCCATCAAAGATTGCCATTTCTCGGGCTCTGTTCCATCTTCGATTAGCAATCTCACTCAGCTGGTGGTCCTAGACCTCTCAAACAAATACCTTGAGTGGCCGAATCCCTTCTTTGGAAAACCTCACTGAGCTCACTTATTTGGCCCTTGACACCAATAACTTTACCAGCGGGAGCTTGCAATGGGTAAGGAGGCTATCCAAGCTCACAACTTCGGATCTCAGCGCTATTGCCTTAAACAGCGAAATTCCATCTTCTTTTGGAAATCTAAGCCAAATCTCTTACTTAGGCCTAGGCTTCTGTCATTTACGTGGTCAAATTCCGCTGTGGCTGATGAATCTGACCCACTTGACTGGGTTGCAGCTCTCTTACAATGATCTGGAAGGTCCGATCCCAAACTCGCTCTTTAGACTCATAAATCTCAGGTATCTGAACCTTTACTCGAATAAGTTAAATGGAACACTGTCCTTAGACACACTCGCTCGCCTCAAACAACTGAGCATCCTGCATCTTTCGGGCAACCATATCATGCTATTGCACAATAGTGCCAATACTACACTAGGCACGTTGACCGTCTTGGGATTGTCCAAGTGCAACTTGAACTGGTTTCCCAATTTTTTGCGGAGCCAAGACAAGCTGAAGTGGATGGACTTATCATACAATGGCATCCGTGGTCAGGTGCCTCGATGGTTCTCAAACATAAGTAGAAGAACCCTACAGTATCTGAATATTTCTCATAATCGTCTCGCGGGATTTGAACAGCAACCAAATTTCTTCCCTTGGACTAGGCTGCTCACTATAGACCTTAGATATAATATGTTTCGAGGGCCGGTCCTGATTCCACCTGCAACCAGCCTCTACTTTTTACTATCAAACAACAAATTTACGGGGGAGGTGCCACCAATGATCTGCAATTTGGATTCTCTAGTTGCGCTTGATTTGTCTTATAACAGATTAAGCGGCATGCTTCCGACGTGTCTGGTCAACAACAGTGGTTCTCTTTCAATACTGAATCTTCGGAGCAACAACTTTCATGGTCCCATTCCTCGAAACTGGACGAATGCGAGAAGTCTAAAGATGGTTGATCTGAGTCAGAATAGACTAGATGGGCAGGTACCTAGATCATTGGCAAGTTGCCAGATGTTGGAGTTTCTGAATCTCGGAGACAATCTAGTCAACATACTTTCCCTTCCTGGTTGGGAGCTAATCCTAGATTGAGCATTCTCATCCTGCGATCAAACGCATTTCACGGTCCAATTGGGAAGCCTAAAACCAAGTTTGACTTCCCTAAGCTCCGTATCATCGATCTCTCTCACAACCAATTTACAGGAGGGTTACCATCTGAACACTTCCAACATTGGGAAGCCATGAAATTATCTGACAAAATACTACTTGCATACATGCAACAAAGTCTCATGCCCACCACTGTGCCCATATACACGTACTATGGAGATTATGACTACTCCTTGTCAATCAACAACAAGGGCATACAAATGGTTTACATGAAGATTTTGGATGTTTTGATGGCCATTGATCTGTCCACAAACCAATTTGAAGGAGAGATTCCTGAGACCATGGGGAATCTCAGAGGACTTCATGCTCTGAATCTCTCAAACAATGTGCTCATAGGTCGAATCCCATCTTCATTGGGAAACATCGGAGCACTTGAATCGCTGGATGTCTCAGAACAAACTGACAGGGCAAGTTCCACAGAAGCTGACTCAGCTCAATTTCCTCGCCCTGTTTAATGCATCTCATAACTTGCTTTCAGGACCTATACCAAAGGGAGGGCAATTTGATACATTTAGCAATAATTCATATCTGGAAAATTCTGAACTTTGTGGGAGTCCATTATCAAAGGACTGTGGAAATTCGTCCTCGTCGCCACTGAGTGAAGAAGATGAAGATTCAGGGTTTTTACTTGGTCTTAGTTGGCAAGCAGTTGTGATAGGATATGGAACTGGCCTAGTCATTGGATTAGTTATTGGCGTCGCCTTCAACAGAGGAAGCCTGAGAAGTTTACTGATGCTAGTGAAGTTCAAGGTTGCCTTTTCCTTATAGCTTGATGCTAGTGAAGTTTGAATATGTTTTACTCTTTACGTAATGCAGGTACAACATTACTGTGAAATTTATTATCAGATGATTTGTTTTGATTCTAGTTGGTATTGATAAAATGAGAATCATAGATGTTTGCTCAATAGATATGCTTTATCTAGCTGGTAAAGAAAGAGTGATACAATCTATATCAATAGACAGGCTCCTCTTATGAACTATTTCAACTCTCCGAGAATGTCTTTTGGCTCTTCCTATGCATTATATTATGTCAATTACCTTCCTAAGCACCAGGAGAAATTGTACTTCTGGACGTCAATCCACGAAAAAGGTTCAGAGGGATCAGTATGAGCGAAAAAAATCATTGGTACCGACCCTTGGCGTGCCATTGCGTAGACTCCCCTGCATCTGGATCATTGTTTGAGCAGTTTCTGCCAATCTTGAGTTGGTAGTTAAAGGTGCGCCTCTTGATCTGATTGCTTCTCGAGATTTTAAGTTTGTTCATCTGGTTAAGAAAGCGTTTCTGAAAGAGTCAGAACGGACAATTCTGTGGTTGACTTGTGAGGCTGGTTATTGTGGAGTTGGAGGAGCATGTCTAGATTGTTTTGCCCCTTCGATTGTTTGATGCATTAGTGTTTGTTTAGTTTAACTGGGAATATTGGAGCTTTTGCCCTTATTGGTCTTGAGAATCTTTGGAGATGGATTAGCACTTAGACATGTCATTTCTGAGGTGATTATTTTGTGAAAGATGGCATCAAAATCACCTTCTGCAACTTCTTCTCCTTCCCTAGCATCAAACAAGATAGACCCTATTTACCCTGTTCTTGGACTCGAAAAACAGAGTAGGTTCTAAATTTGGTTCTAGAGTAAACATGGTAGGTTCCTAGTCCCAAAAATTGGGAATCGATTATAACATGTTCGGTTCCAGGTTCCAGGTCTAGAATCGGCTCACCCTAAAACTAATCACCCCTATTTGACAAGGCTAGCCCTCGTCTCGCCCTGGCGAGGGTTGGCCTGGCCAGCCACTGTTTGTGGCTGGTGGCCTTTTGTCAGCCACGCAAAAACAAAGGAAAGGGAAAAAAAAGGAAAAAATTATTAAAAAATGAAAAAATATTAAAATATTATTAAAAATTATCTACGTTAGTGTTGGCCGTGTCACGTAGGATGGCTAGCATCTATGTCAACGATATTCGGCCAAGATTGGTCGGATAGACTCAATTGGCTAAAAGTGAAAAAGTTTAGGACTCAATTGGCAAAATTGAATGTTTATGATTGAATTAACAAAATTACAATAGGTTTAGGACTTTTGGGACAATTTTCCCATAAATAACCGATCGAGTCCTTTTGATGTGTACTTATCTACACAATGAGTGAAGGAATTTCTTTTGCAAGATCTCATTTTGAATGTTTCCCACAACACGGGTTATGGGGGGTACAATGTTGTGCCGTGCATTTTTTTTCTTTAAAGGTGCCTTTTCGCTTGGACATAACGAAACATCATAACAATAAGCCACGAAAGAAATCACAATACTCCGCGTTCTGTGCTTAGTTAAGGCAAAACGTGGTGTAATTGCAGATAAAATGTCGTACCACATAGGCGATCGCAAACAATATGCTTTGTTTCTACTCAAAATTGGCAATATGTATAGGACGGTCAAGCCCAAAGCAAAGTAGATCCATCATCGAATTGCCTATGGATGTAATCAACTTCAACGGGTCTACTCGAGCATAATTAATATCGACACAAAGCTAAGACTGATTGAAGAAGAAGAAATGTATGCCTAGCTCATAGGAAAATGTAATATGAAATTCTAAAAGAGGAATCGGTGAGAAGAATGGAAATATCAGCAAATTACTTCCCTATTGTTTGGCAAATGCAGACTAACGTGCCTTGAAAATAAGTTCCTTTGAAAAATTTCTAGCAAAGTTCATTTTCAGTGAAATAAACTAAGGTTTGGACAAACTCCATTGATTGAATTTGGGAGTGAATGTAATAAATTTGTTGTTCCCTTGTGAACCGATGAGCATTGTTTGCACAATGAATGAAGGATCTTGAGGTTGCCAACAACATAGTTTAGGTTTTCTCTGTTTTCTACTTATTTCGGAGACACAAACAGAACTAACAAGCAATTAAAAAGTAGATGCATTTTTCAATGATTGATTGAGTGTAGCCAGAGAAAGATAGCGCTAATGTTGCAAACAGAAGTCCGAGACCGAGCTGTCGCTCCGGCGAACTAGAGGGGCTATACGAGCAACCAAAGTCTTCATTTCTTCCCTCGATTCGTCCCATTGCATAGACTTGTTTGCTGTTG
>BCNH02000011.1:3120452-3145122 GCA_001662345.2 Metrosideros polymorpha var. glaberrima
TATTACCAAATATGCATAAGAACAAGAGACTCGCTAGGATTTGATTACAAAAATACTTAGATCTATTATTTCGTGCATAGCGACTAGAGATTTGTTACCAAAATAAGCATTAAAATTGAAGACTTGCTAGGATAAGAGATTTTATAAAATGAACATAAAAATAATTGCTACGCAAAACTCACACTTGAGAGTGCCATGTGGTATATGGCTTTTGTGTATTTATCCTCTTCTTTTTTAAATCTTAATAGTTACTTAGCCGCAAAGAAAATAGCGACTTTCAATTTCCAATTTTTGGGTGATGAAACTTGTTTAGAGAGGTATCTTTAAGATAAATGTTTCACTTTTATTCGCTTAATTTGTATTAGATCTTGATGGTGCCAGAAACAGTGTAGTTTTGTCCCCAGTTTCCATTCGTTTCCGCGATATACATAGAACAAGCAGCAAGAAAATATTAGGCAACAATACAAATTTCTAATTGCTCATAAACAATCACCTTTATTCTACCTCTGATCTCACTCTCAATAAGTAAGACTGTTCAAAACTCTTAACAGTCATAATCTCTCAAAACACGTTACATAACAATAAGTCAAATTCCTCACAAGTGATTAAAGGAAGTGTTCACAGATCATAAATTCAAAGTGGAAACAGCACTAACGTCGCAAACAGAAAGGTCCAATGCAGAGTGATCATTGAGCGAAGGAGAGGGGCCCAAATGAGCAACCAAAGTCTTCAATTTCGACCCTCGATTCGTACTATTTCATAGACTTGTTTGCTTCTGTCACAACTTATGAATGGATATTTTTGGTCTAGAGTGGAGGGAATAACCTCAAAAGCATTTCTTAACCATACAAATGACAGATCTATTGGCTGAATTTCCAGTCAATCAATCAATTGTTGATTTGGGCCAGAAGTTTTTCCATATGTTCCCCGGTAGCCACACGTTACGGCACTGCAAAAAATTATGCTCATGCACCTATAGATTAATATGTATCGCAGATATTCTACGACTTACATCACTCGCAAAGTCATCGATTTGACGCATCGTAGCATGAGATGAGGCACGTTCATTCCCCTAGTCACCAAGCCCCGCCTATAAAATCTGCTTCACTCTCTCATACTCTGCTCATCAAAACAAAATTGTCTCTGTTTGAAACAAAATGCCTCGCTCGTCCTGCTTCTACATGTCCATACACTTTCTTTTCTTGTACTTGTGGTCGCATCCTATTGGCGCTCACAATCTCTCTAGTTCTGTGAAACCTCTGTGTGTCAAGGACGAAATGTCTGCACTGCTGCAATTTAAAGAGAGATATGAAATTGCAAATGTTTCTGCAACGCTGCAATTTAAAGAGAGATACGCAAATGTTTCCATTGATCCTCTTGCTTATCCCAAGACTCTATCCTGGAAAAACAGTCAGGATTGCTGCTCCTGGGATGGGATTGAGTGCGACGAGAACACGGGCCATGTAATTGTTCTCGACCTGGGAAGTAGTTTTCTCTATGGTTCTATCGACAACAACAGTACACTCTTCCAGCTTGCTCATCTTAAAAAGCTCAATCTCAGCGACAATCACTTCAACTACTCTCAAGTACCGTCTCGAGTTGGAGATCTGTCTAGATTGACTCATCTCAATCTCTCTTATTCCGTTTTTTCCGGCCACGTCCCCACAGAAATCTTCAAGCTGACGAGGTTGGTGTACTTTGACCTGAGTTCAAATTGGGATCCATATACTTCTACAAGTTTGTTGGAAATGAAACCGCCGGGCCTGAGAAGCCTAGCTCGAAATCTTACCAGCCTGGAAGTACTTCTCCTAAGTGTCGTCAACATGTCGTCCGAAGTGCCCAACACTCTGACGAATCTGTCTTCCCTTAGAAGGCTGAACATGGTAATGTGCGACTTGCACGGTGTACTTCCTTCTGCCATTTTCAATTTACCGAAGCTGCGACGCCTTGAGGTGGGTTTGAATCAAGCTCTCACGGGACAATTGCCTGACTTTAACTCAAGTAGTCCTCTTGAAGAGCTGCGACTGCCAGCCACGAGCTTTTTTGGAGAGCTACCCGCTTCAATCAGTAATCTTCGCTCCTTACAGAAATTGGATCTTAATTCCTACACGTGCAATTTGACAGGGTCACTACCCGCGTCAATCGGAAACCTTCCTTCCTTGAGTTATGTCGACCTAAGTGGTTGCAAATTTTCAGGATCCATCCCGGCTTCATTTGCTAACCTTAGCAACCTCGAATTCCTACATTTCGCAATGAACCCATTCACTGCCCAGTCAATTTCCTCTTTGTCTTGGTTTGGGAAGAATAAAAAGCTTGTCTCTTTGGCTCTAGACATGATCAATTTATATGGCGAGATTCCACCTTCAGTTGGAAACTTGTCTCAGCTTGTGGAATTAAACTTTATTGGCAACCAATTAAGTGGTACCATCCCATCTCAGCTCATGAACCTCACTCAGCTGACTAATTTGTACCTCCAAATCAATCAATTATCCGGTTCGATACCATCTTGGCTTATGAACATGACTGGACTTGTCTTGCTTGACCTTGCGATCAATAAATTCCACGGCGAGATACCTTCATCAATCTCTCGACTCCAAAATCTCCAAGCCCTCTGCCTTTATGGAAACAACTTTAGCGGTACTATTGAACTAGACAACTTTCTCAAGCCAAGACAATTGAAAGTGCTCCAACTATCATCTAGCGGGCTATCATGCCGCACGAGTAGCAAGAGTGTTATTCTTCCTCAGCTTCAGGTCCTAGGACTGGGATCATGCAATTTGAACGAGTTTCCTGCATTCTTACAAAACCAAGAGAGTATGAAATGGTTGGACTTGTCTAATAACAACATTAGGGGAGAAGTGCCCTTTTGGGTGTGGAATGGCAATTTTAATGCCATGCGGTACTTGAATCTCTCTCGTAACTTGTTAACTGGTCTTGATCGATATTACCCAATGAATCTTTTGTATATGTACACGATAGACCTGTCTCAGAATATGTTGAAAGGACCACCCCCTGAAGCACCGCCGTCCATATTGCACTATATAGTATCCAACAACAGGCTAACTGGAGATTTGCCACCATGGGTCTGCAATTTGAGTTCAGCAATCACACTAGACTTGTCTTCTAATGATTTGACTGGTGTGCTTCCGGTTTGTTTGGGCAATATCAGCGAATCTCTCGTGATATTGAATCTAAAAGGCAACAATTTCCATGGCAGCATCCCAGAGCTATTGATGAGGAGGACACAACTGACAATGATCGATTTGAGTGACAACCAGTTGCAAGGCAAGTTACCACAGTCCTTGGCCAATTGCAAGATGCTCGAGTTCATCAACTTTGCAGACAATCTTATCGCGGACACCTTCCCGTCATGGTTGGGATCTCTACCAGAGCTCCATGTCCTTATTTTGCGATCCAATAAATTCCACGGTCTGATAGAGAGGCCTAAATCTAGTCCCACGTTCCTTAAGCTGCGGATACTTGACCTCTCTATTAATGCATTCGTCGGTAAGTTGCCCATGGAATTCTTTCAATCTTGGGTTGCCATGAAATCTGAGACAGGAAACTTTACATACATGCACAGAAACTTACAGCCGACAAGGTACCCTGAGTTCACCTACTACAACAGTTATGCTTTCTCCATGACAGTGATTTACAAAGGCCTTCAATGGGATTACCCAAAGATATTAGAAGTCTTCAAGGTCATCGACCTCTCTAGCAATTTGTTCGAGGGAGAGATCCCTGGTGTAATAGGTGATCTCAAAGGATTGCAGGGATTGAACCTTTCCAACAATTTCCTCACTGGTCACATCCCATCATCGTTAGGGAATCTCACAGCACTTGAGTCATTGGACCTTTCTCAAAACAAACTCTCGGGACAAATCCCCCATAAGCTAATAGAACTCGGGTTCCTTTCTTTCCTGAATGTGTCTTACAACAATCTGACCGGGTCTGTGCCGAGAGGGAAACAGTTTGATACTTTTTTGAACAATTCTTTTGAAGGTAACTCAAGACTATGTGGGGAATTCATATCCAGGAAATGTCGAGATTTGAAGGATTTGTCAGGACAACCTTCAACCCACCAAGAAGAAGACTTGGGATCGCCAATTGAACTCAATTGGATAATTGTTTTGATGGGTTATGGGAGCGGCTTAGTGATTGGAGTGGTAATTGGAAATGCATTCATCTCTTGGAAACATGTTTGGTTTGAAGGAAATGCTAGGAGAAGGCGATGGCCTAGTCGAAGGCAGCCTAGGAGGAGTAGGAACTCCTGGTCAGACAAGCTTTTCAATTTCCATAGATATTAGAACTTACCTGAAAGACAAGCTAGGTATTTCCTTCTTTTTCTTAAATGTACTTGTTTCTTCATAGTATCTTTACTGTTATATATGTCAAACCTTCACTTTCTTAAGTTAATCTCATGCGCACCTTTTTCTATAAGTGTTCAAGCAAAAGTACTCCTCTTTAACAATCAAATCTAAATTGCCACATGAATTCTTCTTTATCCAGGGTTCACATCACAAGTTAAAAACCGTTTACAGATTCTAGTAAAGCGAACAATAGCAAGGTACAATGTCCTCATAACTTTATGCGAATCTAGGCTCTCATCTGCGCTTTTGTTTCTACTCTATGGGAATTTCTCTTACTCCTATATTCTAGTAAACATTTAGAAAAGAGAAAAAAAAAAATTTGGATCTACTCTTTTGGTTGTTTGTCAACTCGCAAATTGTACAGACAACGGTTGTTTTGTCATTGAAACAAAAATTCAAATTTGGAGGTTGATTGGACAATAACCGTAACAAATGATTTTCGTGAAATGTGTGTATATATATATCAGTTTTGCTTTTCGGATCTTCTTTTATGTGTGTGCGGTAGGAAATAGAATCCTTTCTCATAGAGCAGCATATTATGTAGAGAATCAACATGGTGCAGTTGAAGTTCTTTAAGTTCTTACTATGTCTGCTTGCTAGTCGTGTACTCCGGAATTTGTACAGTTATTATCATTTGATTTTTCTGTAAAATCTTCTCTCTTTTTTTCCTCAAAAAAGAAGGATCGTTTGATATGGTGGCCTATTATTGACACCGAAATTTTTGCCAGCAAGGCAAGCATACGTCTTTGTAAAAATAATAATAATAATAATAATAATAATAGGAAAAACGAACAAATAAATAAATAAATGAGAGAGTCCAATTCCGCCAAGAACCCAAACCCATTTGCGCCATCCCATCCATTAAGTCTAATTCGCTCACTTCAGCCCAGTCCACCAACCCAGACCAATCAACGTAGCCCATGAAGCCCAAATTTAAATTTGCAAAAGCCACTTCGCACAGGCCCACTTCGCAATAATCCAGCGATCGGCCCGGCTCTTTCACTCTTTCTCTCTCCTTTCCCTCTGGAGGTTCAAAGAGGAACTGAGATGAGGGAAAGAATTCTAGCAAGGACACGCGAAGGGGCACGTTTGCAACAGAATCTGACTCTCTCTCTCTCTCTCTCTAGCTTTCTCTCTCATCCGACTGACTTGGTGATTCCTTTTAAGCTCTCGGTCCCATTCGTAACAGCAAACCGTATACACCAGAGAGCACCTTACGGACTGTCCTCATCAGAATTTCCTTCTCTCTAGAACCGAATTCCAGAGAATTCATAGTCGATTCTCATTCTCGGGACATCGCTCACCGCCGTTGATCATCGCTTCAAGCTAGCCATGGGCAAAGGCTTTGTTCACCCCGGTTCTCAGTCATTGTCGCTGAAGAACTCGAGCCGTGTTCCCGATTTACACTTCGAGTTGCTTTTGTGTCTGCCCTGCTCAGGTCCAATTGGTTTGTTTAATCGAACCGTATTTGCTCCATTTTTAGCAAAAGAGAGGCAGAGTATCCTAGCTCAGTTTGTTTGGCGAAAATTGAAAGATTTGAAAAATATTATTTTAAAAATGATAAAAATGAATGAATGAAAAATATTATCATCCTCCACAATAAATTGTTGTCGGCAATGAAAATATGTTTTATTGATTAATTATTTCAAGCAAGCGATTATTTTTAGGAAAGTATTTTCCAAATCATTCATTTTTCGCAAAACAAACGAAGCCCTAAATATAGATTGTGTGTAAATCTTATGTAATTGAGCTTCTGACTTGAACTCATTCTGTTGCTTTGGTAATGATATGGAGACGAATCGTTGACATATTACTGTGTGTAGATCTTTAGAAGTGGCTGAGAATCACTTGCATGAAAATTAAATTGATCGTGATATGTTTCTTCAAAGTTAAAGTGAAACTGAATTTATTTATTTATTTAAATGTTTGTATGATCCAATTTAAAAACATTTGAATCCTTTCTGCTGTTTTGCTTGATTTCGCCGAGGATAATGTTCTGGGTATGGAGATTAAACAGGAATGAAAGAGGGAACAATGGAGGCTTGAAGAAATGAGAGTTTTGTGATTCTGCGATTGAGTAATAGTTTTCGAATGTTTGGAAAAGAAATGAAAAACTCGTGCTTTCTGGAGTGACGGTGTTGGACTATGCAAGAAACAAAGGAAATAAAAAAAATAGTAAAAATAAGATATTAAAAATGATAAATAAAAAAATGTGGAAATAAAAAATGATAGGAAAGTGTGAGTCCTAGCTAGATAGTTGTATCTTAGAAGTAGTTTTAATTGAATTTCATTTGATTAGAAATCATCTAGTTTAGAGAGTCATTTTCTTTGGATTTTGAAATAAGTTTAATTTTTAGCTTGTATTTTCTTTTAGATGAAATGGATAAATAGACAAAAAAAATTAATAAAAAGATAAAGATTAAAAAAAAATCTCATTTGCGTTTGTATTGGAATTAGGGGTCATTATGTCGATTTCTGTCTTTAATATTGTTATTGTAATTTTCTTTAGTCGAAATTAGATTTTGACTTTTATTTTGAAAATTAGCTCACAATGGTCATTTCTCAAGGCTCAATAATAAAACAATATACATTCTTTGTCTGATTTATATTGGGTTATTTTACCACATTTATACTTTTCTTATGGAATCTTTTACCGCATTTGAGTAACGTGAGGTTTTAGCTCATGGGGATATTGTCTAGGGACTTAATAACAATGCCATGTTATATTCTTTACCAAACTCAGTTTACTTTTTGTACTTTACTCTTGCCCGTCTTTCATTATCTTTTCTGATGTGTTGTTTTCAGTTCTTTATATTGTTTTCCTGTTTCAATTTCTTTGGCTTCGTTTGATAGGTAGATTACATTCTAGGATCAATTTCAATCAATGAAACCATGCATAAACAACGCCAAAAATCCAATGTGGCATGGCACTTGTGGTAAAGGTTTTTCCAAAGTTATAACACTCGTGTGATCGGTTGAAAAATTATATGGCACTCAAGTCATTGAAAAAAAAAGTTAGTCATTCAAATAAGCGATATACATAAGTTATTGGCACTCAAGTGATCGGGAAAAAAAAAGTTACAGTACTCAAGTGAACACGTACGAAAGTTATAGTACTTATGAGATCCTTTTTTTGGATTTAGGAAAACCCGAAAAGAACGAGGGTGGACACCTCGAGTATGAGGATCATTTGTTCCCCTCTCGACATTACCTCTAAACAAGCTCACCTCCTAACCCAATGTTAGGGAGGGTTGCAACGCTTCTTTACCGCTAACTTAATCTCTTGGAATGGTTCTCAAGATAGTGATTGGGTAACTATGGTTTGAAGTCAATGTCGATTGATTTGAAATACGACACACAATTGAATTGCAAGGAAATTTGGCTCATACTAGGAAAGTCCGAATGGAACTCTTGCCAACAAGATATTGGGTGATGCAAAAAAGGAAAATTGATTTCCCATAAGACTTTCTTCCCTTATTAAAGTTGAAGTCCGTGTTGACGTCAGAGAAGGGCTCATAGTTTTCTGTTGTTGAGTTTGATCTCTGGTGCATAGTTGGTGCGCTTAATATTCTCTTAATATGTTGCGAGAGATAGCATTGAAAGCCTTCCAACAAGATTATTGAGAATATGAGAAAGCTCGTTTGTTGCCATTGATTCTTATAACTTCAGGTGTTACCTAAGATTTGGAAACACTTGAGAGTTGAGGGTTCGAGCTATTGCAATTTTCTCTTTGCCAGTTATAGTGGAATCATCTCGTCAGTCTCTCACCGTGGAGTTGGCACACCCCCGAATCACTTAAATCTGCTGTGTGTACATTTTATTTCTGTAATCTATTTCTTGCTCGAATCGTTTTCTTTGTTCACAGTTCCGCACTAGCTGTATCAGGATTTATGTTCCTTTCTTCGCAGATATGCCCTTAAATATTAGTATACTTCATTATAGAGCAGCAGTGATCACAATCTCGGTAATATTCAAAAATCCCTTCCGCCACCTGTTTTGATTTCAAGATAAGGAAGCAACTTTTTTCAGATAACCCTGATTCAGAAACAAAAATTAAACCACAGGTCCCTGAGAAGTGCTAGGGAGCAGCTAACTAGAAGGTTCATTTCGAATTTCTCGTCAAAACCTATGAAAGAGGAAAATGACTGGTTTTGGCCCGCTGCCAGATCAAATGATGTGGTTGAAACTCAGGCTGAGCTGTGTTGTGTAGAACTTGAATGCCTTGCTCTCAACCAGATAGAGTGGTCTTCTTCTTAGGCTCCAAATCTGGTAATTTCACTAGGGAGAAGAAGGCTATCGACGTGCGACACGAGTACGCGCATGTCCCTTTCTCTTTTCCTTTTCCCTTTCTTTCTCTTTCCCTTTCCCATTTCCCTTTCTTTCTTTTCTTCTTTTTCCTTTTCTTTTCTTGCCCCCCTCTCTCACGCGTTGCCCAACCCTTTCTATCTGAGCTGGGCCGTCCACCCTTTTTGACTTTTTGACCAATCAAATGTTCAAATATGCTCAAATATTACAGAGTCTCCTTCATTCTACGTCTATCCTCCCTCTCAGTAAGCAAGACGTCTTAATTTCTCCGAAGGCAACACACAACGTAAATCACGTTCCTCATGAGTGACCCAAGGACGCGCACATGCGTATCACGAGGCACCGAGCACCCCCTATAAAATGTGCTTCACTCTCTCATACTCTGCTCATCAAAACAAAGTTGTCTCTGTTTCGAACCAAAATGGCTCCCTCGTCGTGCTTCTACATGTTCATACACTTTCTTTTGTTATACTTGTCATCTCAGCTTGTTGACACCCACATTCTCTCTTTCTGTGAAACCTCTGTGTCTCGACGACGAAATGTCTACACTGTTGCAATTTAAAGAGAGATACGAAATATTCGCCAATGCTTCGGGTGGTCCTCTTGCTCGTCCCAAGACTCTATCCTGGAATAACAGTCAGGATTGCTGCTCCTGGGATGGGATCGAGTGCGACGAGAACATGGGCCATGTAATTGTTCTCGACCTGGGAAGTAGTTTTCTCTATGGTTCTATCGACAACAACAGTACCCTCTTCCAGCTTGCTCACCTTAAAAAGCTCAATCTCAGTGACAATCACTTCAACTACTCTCAAGTACCATCCCGAGTTGGAGATCTGTCGAGATTGACTCATCTCGATCTCTCTACTTCCTTTTTTTCTGGCCGAGTGCCCACAGAAATCTTCAAGCTGACGAGGTTGGTGTACCTTAACCTGTGTTGCAATCGGGAACCAGATGCTTATCAAACAGTTTTGTTGGAGATGAAAGTGTCGGGCTTGAGAAGCCTAGTTCAAAATCTGACCAGCCTAGAAGAACTTTCCCTAGGTGCTGTCAAAATGTCGTCCGAAGTGCCCCTCACTCTGGCAAATCTGTCTTCCTTGAGATTGCTGAACATGGTTGAGTGCGACCAGCATGGTGTATTTCCGTCTGCCATTTTTGGTTTACCAAAGCTGCAACATCTCAGTGTGGGTTTCAGCTTAGCTCTCAAGGTACGATTGCCTGACTTTAACTTGAGTAGTCCTCTTGAAGGGCTGATACTGACTGATGCGAGCATTTTGGGAGAGCTACCCGCTTCAATTGGTAATCTTCGCTCCTTGCAGATATTGGATCTTAATTCTTACGATTGCAATTTGATAGGGTCGCTACCCCCGTCAATCGGAAACCTTCCTTCCTTGAGTTATCTTGACATAACTGGTTGCCAATTCTCAGGATCCATCCCGGCTTCATTTGCTAATCTTAGCAACCTCGAATCCCTACATGTCGGTTTAAATCCATTCACTCCCCAGTCCATTTCCTCTTTTTCTTGGGTTTGGAAGAATAAGAAGCTCACCAGTTTGTATCTTCGTATGATGAATTTATATGGCGAGATCCCACCTTCAATCAGAAACTTGTCTCAGCTTGTGCATTTAAGCTTTATTGGCAACCAATTAAGCGGTAAAATCCCATCTCAGCTCATGAACCTAACTCAGCTGACTAAACTGTACCTCCGAAACAATCAATTATTTGGTTCGATACCAACTTGGCTTATGAACATGACTGGACTTGTCTTTCTTGACCTTGCGGTCAATAAATTCCGCGGCGAGATACCTTCATCAATCTCTCAACTCCAAAATCTTCAAGTCCTCCGCCTTTTTAGAAACAACTTTAGCGGTACTGTTGAACTAGACAACTTTCTCAAGCTAAAACAATTGGAAGTGCTCCAACTATCATCTAGCGGGCTATCATGCCGCACGAGTAGCAAGAGCGTTATTCTTCCTCAGTTTCTGGTCCTAGGATTGGGATCATGCAATTTGAGCGAGTTTCCTACATTCTTACAAAACCAAGAGAGTATCAATTGGTTGGACCTATCTGATAACAACATTAGGGGAGAAGTGCCCTTTTGGGTGTGGAATGGTAGTTTTCATGCCATGCAGTACCTGAATCTCTCTCGTAACTTGTTTACTGGTCTTGATCGATATTACCCAATGAATCCTTTATATATGTACACGATAGACCTGTCTCATAACATGTTGAAAGGACCACCCCCTGAAGCACCGCCGTCCATATTGTACTATCTAGTATCCAACAACAGGCTAACCGGAGATTTGCCACCATGGGTCTGCAATTTGAGTTCAGCAATCACGCTAGATTTGTCTTCTAACGATTTGACTGGTGTGCTTCCAGTTTGTTTGGGCAATATTAGCGAATCTCTCATGATATTGAATCTAAAAGGCAACAATTTCCATGGAAGCATCCCAGAGCTATTGGTGAAGGGGACACAACTGACGATGATTGATTTGAGTGACAACCAGTTGCAAGGCAAGTTACCGAAGTCCTTGGCCAATTGCAAGATGCTCGAGTTCATCAACTTTGCAGACAATCTTATCTCGGACACCTTCCCGTCATGGTTGGGATCTCTACCAGAGCTCCATGTCCTTATTTTGCGATCCAATAAATTCCACGGTCTGATAGAGAGGCCTAAATCTAGTCCCATGTTCCTTAAGCTGCGGATACTTGACCTCTCTATTAATGCATTCGTCGGGAAGTTGCCTATGGAATTCTTTCGGTCTTGGAGTGCCATGAAATCCGAGACGAGAAACTTTACATACATGCAGAGAGAGCTACAGCCGAGTGGGTACCTTCAATTCACCTACTATAGTAGTTACACTTTCTCCATGACACTGATTTACAAAGGGCTTCAATGGTATTACCCAAAGATATCAGAAGTCTTCACGATCATCGACCTCTCCAACAATTTGTTCAAGGGAGAGATCCCTGGTGTAATAGGTGATCTCAAAGGACTACAAGGATTGAACCTTTCCAACAATTTCCTCACTGGTCACATCCCATCATCGTTAGGGAATCTCACAGCACTTGAGTCATTGGACCTTTCTTGAAACAAACTCTCGGGACAGATCCCCCAGAAGCTGATAGAACTCGGGTTCCTTTCTTTCCTGAATGTGTCTTACAACAGTCTGACCGGGTCTGTGCCGAGAGGGAAACAGTTCGATACTTTTTCGAACGATTCTTTTGAAGGTAACTCAAGACTATGTGGGGAATTCATATCCAGGAAATGTCGAGATTCAAAGGATTCGTCACGACAACCTTCAACCCACCAAGAAGAAGACTTGGGTTCGCCAATTGAACTCAATTGGATAATTGTTTTGATGGGTTATGGGAGCGGCTTAGTGATTGGAGTGGTCATCGGAAATGCCTTCATCTCCTGGAAACATGTTTGGTTTGAAGGAAATGCCAAGAGAAGGCGACGGCCTAGTCGGAGGCAGCCTAGGAGGAGTGGGAACTCCTGGTCAGGCAATCTTTTCAATTTCCGTAGATATTAGAACTCACTTGAAAAACAAGCTAGGTATTTCCTTCTTTTTCTTAAATGTACTTGTTTCTTCATAGTATCTTTACTATTATATATGTCAAACCTTCACCTTCCTAAGTTAATCTCATGGGCACCTTTTTCTGTAAGTGTTCAAGCAAAAGTACTCCTATTTAACTGTCACGCCCCGAGCTCTCGAGCGCGCAACCATCCCTGTTACTTGTCCAATGGTCAATAAAATTTCGACGTCCCAGGACGCGTCGACGACCTAATCATTTTTATCTTTCAATTAGCGCATGCGGAAACGTAAACAACCCATGACAGCAGGGATAGCAGGAAAAATAGCGGCATCAACAACAGAACAAACAGCATTAACAAAACACACCTTTTTATTTATCAACATGTTAACCCTAGGAAGTCTATATTTACAAGCCCTTACACTTGGGCCACTCCCTATCGGACCGACAAAAAGATACCTGGGGTCAGGTTAACTTATTTCCGTTATACTACAGGGTTAGCAAAAAGAGGTCGGCTTTCCCAAGCCCGACCTAAAACTAGTGGTATCCAGGAGGGGTCTCGGGATCACTCTCTGCATCAGGTCAGTATCCGGGTCCTCCACAGCACCATTCGGGATCGCTCCATCAGATGAATCCCAAGCCGCTCCTCTAGGTCCACCTTCGTTAGGACCGTTAAAGCCCCTCAGTGGGCCAAAAAGGGCATCCCCATGCCGGAGGAACCACGTCTTGAACCGGTGGGGGACCAAGTGCGCCATCCCCTCGTCGACCCAGATGGTCATAATATGAAGCTCATAATGGTAGTCCTTACCAAGGATCATATGCAACTTAATTTCGAGGCTCTGATCCATAGGAACCTCGAAACGCATTATCCTAGCATTCATCTTAACGGTCTGAAAATAGTTAACAACAACTAATGAAATAAAATCTCAGTAAGTTAATTGCCTAAACCTCGCATAGGACACTAATTCACTCAGAGCATTCCTAAGTATGCCGTTTAGAACAGATTCAAGCAACTCACTCATCGAATAAATAATAATTCACAAGCATTCCTACCTTGCCTTGGTACATGCACACGCCCTGCAGGTTATCAGTTATAATCACATTCTAAAACAAGGCAACAGCCACGGCAGGTAATCAAATACAATCTCATTCATTCTTTTTGTTTAATCACTGCACTCATAAAACGTGCTCATGCCGTAACTCGTCGTCACAACCCGCGTAAAGTTCACGCCTCAGATGTGCGACGTCGCCACAATCCGCATAAGGTTCACGCCTCAGGTGTGCGACAGTTGGCCTCGTCAAGCTCAACTATACCCCGCGTCAACACGCATCAGGGTAACCCATGTAAAACGCCTCAGGCTCGATTCTTAACCTCGCGTAAACACGCCTCAGGGTAATAATTCTTAACCCCGCGTAAACACGCCTCAGGGTAGGTTTTATCAAACTAACACGAGAATGCCCCATTTTCCGTATTCAAGCCATGATTGTACTCACATATAAAATATTATCATTTTCACAATAAAATTCGCACGTGATCACACCGACACGTGATCACACCGACGTGCTTTTTATGCCAAACTTTGCATGTCTCACTTTTCAGGCCTAACAGATTATTTGACAACATAAAATTCAGCATTCGAGCACATCGCCACATCAATTACCAATGCCACATTAAAGTACATTATTTTCTACTAAAATATTTTTAGGCACATGGAAGGTAAATTATACGGCCAATCTCATCATAAACACGTCCAGCACAATCAGCATAAAATTCTAACAATTAACTCAACTCAGGTTAATTAACCCAACCATGGTTAGTTTAACCTAACCAAGGTTAACTACCATAACCAAGATTAGCATAATCTAACCCAAGTTAACTATCCTAACCAAGATTAGCTTATCCTAACCGAGTTTAACTATCCTAACCAAGATGAACTTAACCTAACTATAGTTTAACCAAATTAACCATAGTTAAGAATCTAATTGCATCTTAACTAACCCTAAGTGCAATTAGTAGCCTAATCAAGGATTAGGGGGTTTACTCACCGTTTAACGGCGAGACTACCATGGCGACGACGGCGGCAACGGCGCGAAGACGGTGATGGTGGCGGTTTGCTTGGTGGCCTGCGGTAAGGTGGGCGGCAAGTGGATGGCCGAATGGTACAAGGAAAAGAGAGAGAGGTCTTGCAAGAAGGAAAATGAAAAGTGAAGAGTGAAAAGGAGAGAGAGAGAGAGTGTGGTCTTGCACTTCATTAAACCAAGGTTGCAATAATGCAACTTTTTCCCCAAAATATCTCATTTGTTGTCTTGATTTTCAAGACCACTTTCAATCCAATTAATTGAGACAATGATGGAAAGCAATGGAGAGAGAGAGAGAGAGGGATAGGTTCGGCCAAAAGGGGGGGTGCATGAAGAAAAACAAGACCAAGACTTAATTAGTTTTGTCTTGCTTCATTTAAATGCAATCTTTCAAAAACTTCACTTTCAAGAAGGGCAAAAGGGTAATTTCCACCCTTGACACTATTCGTACGGGCCGGCACTATTCACGTGGGCCTTGTACTATTCACGTGGACTTGGCTCTAATTTTTACGGGCCCAACGGGCTTAAGATTCAATGGTTTCTTCATTTTGGGCCAAAACGGGCCAACGAGGGCAAAATGGTAATTTTCCAATTTGGCACTATTCATTCGATACTATTCACGACCCGCACTACTCAAGTGGGCTTGACACTGCTCACATGGGCTCGGGTTTGAATTTGACGGGCCCAATGGGCTAAAAACCCAATAAGTTCTTAAAATGGGCCAAAAATGGGCTTCGGGGGTAAAATGGTAATTTTCCATTATGGGCCCTCTTGAAATCCGAAAATAAAAGAAATTAGGCCCGGTGATTCGTGCCCAACTCAAAACGTCTCTTCTGCGAACGTTTTAGGATTTTTCTGCAAAAGTTGAAGTCGTTTCTGTTGACATAAAACGACGACGTCTGAAGCGCGCCAATTCCTTTAAATATAAATTTTGGTGCTTTGATTTCATCACTCGCGCCTCGGCCGAGTGGTATCCGAGAATGAAACAAATGGTCCAATTCTAGGTTCGAAACTTGGAGGCGTCGACTTTGGTTGCTCCGATCGCCCCTCCTCCCTTACTCGCGCGCCGTGTCCATTAAATAAAACTTTTGGCACTTCTGTCTCACCGTTCGAACTTCAGTCGAGTGGTAAGAGACGGCACAGTCCGAAGTCCCAAGTTCGAAACTCACAGACGATGGCTTCGGTTGATTCTCCTCCGTTGTTCGTGTGCCGTACTTTAAATAAAACCTTTGCCGTTCTTATCCCAAAAGTCGTGCCTTAGCCGAGTGGCAGGCGCACGAGACGCGCACGAGACAGCGGAGGTTCGCGGTTCGAAACCCGTGGACGACGGCCTCTGTTTCCATTCTCTTCTTTCTTTTCCCCTTTTGCAAATTGTTCTAAAACAATTAATTTCGACGATCGTCCTTCGATTATTTCATACTGTCGAAAATTCAAAATAGTACAGTAATCCACATCGTCGAAAATCGGGATATCACATTAACAATCAAATCTAAATTGCCACATGGATTCTTCTTTATCCAGGGTTCACATCACAAGTTGAAAACCGTTTACAGATTCTAGTAAAGCGAACAATAGCAAGGGTACAATATCCTCATAACTTTATGTGAATCTAGGCTCTCATTTGCACTTCAATCATTTGCTTCTACCCTACAGGAATTTCTCTTGCTCCTATATTCCAGTAAACATTTAGAAAAGAGAAAAAAAAAATTGGATCTAATATTTTGGTTGTTTGTCACCTCGCAAATTGTACAGACAACGGTTGTTTGTCATTGAAACAAAAATTCAAATTTAGAGGTTGATTGGACAATAACCGTAACAAATGATTGTCGTGAAATGTGTAATATGTGTATATATATATCAGTTTGCTTTTCGGATCTTTTTATGTGTGTGCGGTAGGAAATAGAATTCTTTCTCATAGAGCAGCATATTATGTAGAGAATCAACGTGGTGCAGTTGAAGTTCTTTTAAGTTCTTACTATGTCTGCTTTCTAGTTGTGTGCTCCGGAATTTATACAGTTATTATTATCATTTGATCTTTCTGTAAAATCTTCTCTTTTTTTCCTCAAAAAAGAAGCATCGTTTGATATGGTGGCTTATTATTGACACTGAAATTTTTGCCGGTAAGCCAAGCATACGTCTTTGTAAAAAAATAATAATAATAGGAAAAACGAAGAAATAAATAAATAAATGAGAGAGTCCAATTCGGCCAAGAACCCAAACCCATTTGCGTCAGCCCATCCATTAAGTCTAATTCGCTCACTTCAGCCCATTCCACCAACCCAGACCAATCAACGTAGCCCATGAAGCCCAAATTTAAATTCGCAAAAGCCACTTCGGACAGGCCCACTTTGCAATAATCCAGCGATCGGCCCGGCTCTTTCACTCTTTTTCTCTCTTTCCCTCTGGAGGTTCAAAGAGGAACTGAGATGAGGGAAGGAATTCTAGCAAGTACACGCGAAGGGGCACGTTTGCAACAGAATCTGACTCTCTCTCTCTAGCTTTCTCTCTCATCTGACTGACTTGGTGATTCCTTTTAAGCTCACGGTCCCGTTCGTAACAGCAAACCGTATACACCAGAGAGCACCTCATGGACTGACCTCATCAGAATTTCCTTCTCTCTAGAACCGAATTCCAGAGAATTCATTGTCGATTCTCATTCTCGAGACATCGCTCACCGCCGTTGATCATCGCTTCAAGCCAGCCACAAGCAAAGGCTTTGTTCGCCCCAGTTCTCAGTCATTGTCGCTGAAGAACTCGAGCCGTGTTCCCGATTTACTCTTCGAGTTGCTTTTGTGTCTACCCTGCTCAGGCCCAATCGATATGTTTAATCGAACCGTATCTGCTCCAGTTTTAGCAAAAGAGAGGCAGAGTATCCTATCTCAGTTTGTTTGGTGAAAATTGAAAGATTTGATTATTTTAAAAATGATAAAAATGAATGAATGAAAAATATTATCATCCTCCACGATAAATTATTGTTGGCAATGAAAATATGTTTTATTGATTAATTATTTCAAGCAAGCAATTGTTTTTAGGAAAATATTTTCTAAATTATTCATTTTTCGCAAAACAAACGAAGCCCTAAATATAAATTGTGTGTAAATCTTATGTAATTGAGCTTCTGATTTGAACTCATTATGTTGCTTTGGTGATGATATGGAGACGAATCGTTGACATATTAGTGTGTGTAGATCTTTAGAAGTGGCTGAGAATCACTTGTATGAAAATTAAATTGATCGTGATATGTTTCTTCAAAGTTAAAGTGAAACTGAATTAATAGTTGTATCTTAGAAGTAGTTTTAATTGAATTTCATTTGATTCGAAATCATCTAGTTTAGAGTCATTTTTTTGGATTTCTAAAAAAATTTAATTTTTAGCTTGTATTTTCTTTTAGATGAAATGGATAAATAGACAAAAAAAATTAATAAAACGATAAAGATAAAAAAAATTTTCATTTGCATTTGTATTAGAATTACTTTTAGGGGTCATTATGTCGATTTCCATCTTTAATATCGTTATTGTAATTTTCTTTAGTCGAATTAGATTTTGGCTTTTATTTTGAAAATTAGCTCACAATGGTCATGTCTCAAGGTTCAATAACAAAACAATATACATTCTTTGTCTGATTTATATATGGTTATTTTACCAAATTTGTACTTTTCTTATCGAATCTTTTACCGCATTTGAGTAACATGAGGTTTTGGCTCATGGGGATATTGTCTAGGGACTTAATAACAATGCCATGTTATATTCTTTACTAAACTCGGTTTACTTCATTATCTTTTCTAATGTGTTGTTTTGAGTTCCGTATATTGTTTTCCTGTTTCGGTTTCTTTGGCTTCGTTTGATAGGTAGATTACATTCTAGGATTATTTCAATCACTAAAACCAGGCGTGAACAACGCCAAAAATCTGACGTGGCATGGCACTTGTGATAAAGGTTTTTAAAAAATTATAACACTCAAATGATTGATTGAAAAATTAAATGGTACTCAAGTAATTGAAAAAAAACGTTAGTCACTCAAGTAAGCGATGTACATAAGTTATTGGCACTCAAGTGATCGAGAAAAAAAAAAGTTACGGTACTTAAGTGAGCACGTACGAAAGTTATAGCTCTTGTGATATCCTTTTTTTTGGATTTAGGAGAACCCACGCGAGAACCCGAGACGAACGAGGGTGGACATCTCTGTAAGAGTTTTTCTAATATGTGGGCTACATTAATTGATATTGTAATTTACCTTTATATGAAATTGGTCTAATAAAGTTAGATATAAATATTCTTAATTAGTCTAATATGGGACTGGCTTATATGAGCCGAGTTGAGCCTGGCCCTTAATTAGAGGGTCTAGCTAAAAACTCTATAAATAGTGCTCAAGTCCCTCCTCTAATCTTAACGCACAGATTTCCTCACATAAGGATCAGATACAGTTATCTGACGTAAGGGGCAGTCTCATTAAGCTAGTGATCAAGAGGGTTATAGAGGAGAAGAAATTGAGAGGGATCGTCGCTATTCCGCATCAAGATCGACGGGTTCCTAATCAGATGTGTTAATTCATTTTCCTTAATTGTTGTGTTCTAGATTCTTGCTATGGAGATCTTGGGTGTCGTTTTTCGACTGCTAACATGTGGTATCAGAGCTTCCATAGAGTAGAACTCAAACTTTCAAATTTACCCTATTTTTGGAATTTTTCTCACGAAAAATTTTATTTTGATTACATATTCGGAACCTACTCATCGAGACGAAGAGAACCATGGGTAGCGCGTCCCCATCGGACGCTACACACGCTCCCACGCGCGGCCGAAGCTCCCGACCAGTGTCTAACACGCGTGGCCACACGTAAGGGCGGCTTGCGCGTGCACTGAACGCACGATGACGCCAGTGCTAACGTCAGCTCCAGATCCGCGACCCGCGACCCAATCCGATGATCCGTTGACCCTGATCCGACCCGGTTGACCATGACCCGATCCGACCTGACCCGTTGAATCGACCCGCCAACCATCCAGTCGGACCGATCGAACCGGGTTTACGGTCGGACCGGAGAGCCAGCCGAACCGGGCTGGTCGGACCGGAATCAGGCCAGATTGGACCCGTGGGGCGTGCAACGCACGTGGGCTCGTGAGGCCCACACGCCGCGCCTTGAGGTGGCACGTGAGAGCGCGTGGATGCTCCAATTGGACCGTGGTCGGCGGCATTGGACTCGTGATGAAATTCTCTACAAGATGGTATGTGTATTTTTCATGTTTGAGGTTTTTATGAATGAGAAAATACGTAAATAATGCTATGTATGGTGTATTTTCATGGCATTTTTGCGTATTTTCCTATATTTCTCTATGGTTTTGGAAGTGCAGGTACAAACTTACATGTATATGATCACATATAGAATATGTAGAGTGTGATTCATTGATGCATGTATATGGTTTAACATGTATCAATGTATTGAACAATGTAATTAGCATGGTATGTGATTTTAGTGATTAATAGCCTCTATTTTCAGGGCTAAAATTGCATGTATATGGTAAATGTGAGATATAAAGTTTATATCCTTGGTATAAGCGAGTTTTAAGAATTCAATTAAGTCGTGACTACCAAAGTGGCACACTTGATTGGATTTGAGAAATATCGATCTCATATTGTGGTGGGATGTCTCCTATTTTCATACGTGATCATACATCCAAAGGAGGTGATTGTGTATTGGTTCATGGAGGGTTTCATGTGCAGCATGCGTGAGGGGTGACTGATCCTAGTGATTCATACATCCAAAGGTGACGAATTCACGAAGATTGGTATATATTCTCATGGCCGCTGTCATGTTGGGAGTATACAACTACATGTCATGTTTTCTGCCCAAAGGTGATTGCATGATGATATATGTAACTCTCAAGATGAATACTCGTATTATGCTAATTGTATACATTGTTTGTTTGTTTTAGTCACCTTATTTGTGAACGGCAAATCTATTATGATTGAGGTTTTTATTGCTTTAAATTTTAAAATATGGATAGATGATTTTCTATTTGAAATTGAGCTGGCAGATGTTCATATTACTCTACTAAGGATAAGATGGTAGATTTTATTATCAATAATACAGATTCCGAGAAAGCACATTGTGCAGCTTCGGAAAAGAGCAATTGGGTTTGCTTTTTATCTATTAAGCAATCCATACAGGTTTACTTGAAAAGTGATTTGTCAGTTGACTACACTACTAAACATATGAAGGTAGGCTTGAAGATTTGAAATTATGTCTTGTTTAATGCTGAGTTGGTTACATCTGCAAGGACTCTTCAACATAAGGTATGTTGTATTTGGTAATGTTAAGGTTTACATCCTAAGGATGGTAAAGCATTTTTCCCTATATGCCTCTAATTCCAGTAACAAAAGTGGGTATAACGTCCAAAATTGTACTTATAAAGGAACTCATTAAATCACTAGTCATTCTGACAATTTTGGGTCCTAAGAAAGCACCCTTTAATAGGATGGTGACCGCTGCTTCTTTTGTAAGAGGAAAAGTCACATAAAGAAAGACTACGATAAATTTAAAACCTGGTTATACAAGCGTGAGCATACATATAATGATTTTTTGGCATTGGTTTATGAATCCAATCTATCAGAAGCCACCTCCAGTTCTTAGTGGTTAGATAACGGTGTAACTAATAATGTTGCGTTTACCATAAAGGGATTCATAAAATCATAGGAAGCCAAATAAGGATGAATCAAAACTCATCATAGGAAACAACAATAAAGCTGACGATGAGTTTGTGGGAGATGTCATTTTAATTCTATATCTTGGTTTTAATTTGATGTTAAGAAACACATTTTATAGACAATCCTTTAGACGGAACTTAGTTTCCGTATCATGTTCGGACATGTATGGCTATTTTTATTTTAAAATAAGAAACAATATTGTTTCTAAATCTTTTAATTCAAAATAAGTTGGGTGCTGTAATATGTCCAATGGATTGTGCAGATTGTGTTCAACTCCCAATGATATATACGTCACTTATACCGTTGAAAAGGTTGTTTCCAAAATATCTTTACCTTAGGAACGGTCTTATGCATTGTGGCATAAATGTTCTTAGTCACATCTCTAGTGAAAGAGTGGAAATGCTGATAAAGGCTGACATCCTATGTACTCTTAAAAGTAACCTAGAGACACACATAGACCATTGTAGAGGTAAGATGACTAAGATAAAGAAGAAATCTGCAGTCCGAAACCTTGACCTGTTGAAGGTCATTCATACCAATATAAGTGGACCTTATACGGCAATAATGTGATAAAATAATTTTTTTTCTGCCCGTTATAACGATTTTTTATTGACAATTATTTTATCACATTTATTGATGACTATTCTCGTTATGGTTACCTGTACTTGATTAAGGAAGAGTCTGAATCTCTTGATATGTTCAAGATTTTTTCAGATTGACGTCGAGATACAGTTGGGAAAAATTATAAAGGTTGTCAAATTTGACTGTAGTGGTGAGTATTATGGCAGTTATGGCAATGCTGGATAGCTTAAGAGCTGTTTGTCAAATACTTGAAAGATTTTGGCATAGTAGTTTAATTTACTATGGTTAAAATTCGTGAACAAAATGGTGTAGCCGAAAGGCGCAATCGCATTTTTATGGATATAATGAGGAGTATGATTTGTAGGACCAATTTACTTGATTTTCTGTGGGGGTCAAGCTTTGAAAATTGCGTTTTATATTCTAAATCGCGTTTTTACCAAAGTTATTTCACTGTTTTTATTTTATGGACTGGACGTAAACCTAGCATGTATTACATAAAGTTTTGGAGATGTCCTGTAGAATTGAGGTTATATAATCCAACATTAAATAAGTTGGACTACGGAACCACTAGGTGTTATTTCATATCTTACACAGATCATTCGAAGAGATATTGGTTTTATAATCCCAATAGAGGCATAATAATTGTGGAAACACAAACACTAAAATTTCTAGAGTTTGATGATTCCGAAAAGGGTAGATGCTCACAGACTATTGAAGATAATAGTATGGTGGGGACCACTGTATTGTTTTCTTTGCTTATGTAGACGATTGTGGAGTTTTCCACATCTCAAACTAAACCTGTTGAGGATCAGGAGCTTGTTGTTGAGGCAGTTTCTGATGAAGTTCCTCAAGTTTCTCAAGTGCAAAATGAGATTAAAGTAGCTCCGCTAAAGATTTCTATTAGACAGAGACAATCAGTTATACCGCCAGACTATATAGTTTATCTGGGAGAGCATTGCTATGATATCGGTTACGTATAGTTGATCCAGTAACTTATACGGATGCTGTTTATTATCCTCAATTAGATTTGTAGTTGGATGTGATGAAAGACGAGATATAATATATGAAACAAAAAAGTATTTGGGAGCTTGTTAAATTGTTTGAAGGACACAAGCCCATCAGCTGTAATTGGGTGTATAAGACTAAAAGGGTCTCTAAAAGAAAGATTGAGAATTTTAAAGCTAACCTAGTAGCCAAGAATTTCACTTAGAAAAAAGGAATAGATTATAAATCAAATTTTTTTCCAGTCTATTTAAAAAAAAAAACTGAGTGATCATGGTTTTAATATCTTATTTTGATATATAATTACGCCAGATGATTTTAAAATTTTTCTTTTTAAATGGAGACTTTTATAAGGATGTCTATTTGATATAACCCGAAGGTTTTGCAGCTGATGATTCAGGTAAGCTTGTGCATAAACTTAAAAGTCTACTTATGGCCTTAAGCAAACTTCTAGATAATAGTACTTGAAGTTTCATAATGTTGCCTCCTTATTTGGTTTTGTTGAGAACGAAGGAAATCAGTATATATACTCCAAGGTCAGTGGGAGAAAATTTATTTGTTTATTTATTTATTTATTTTTTGCAATTTTTGTTGAAATTTTTTGAAATAAAAGACCTTGGTGAAATGTCTTTTGTCTTTGGCATTGAGATCCATAGGGATTGTTCTCACCATTTATTAGGTTTGTCTCAAAGGACATATATTGATTGTATTTTGGCAAGATTCAGTATGCAGTATTGCAATTTCATTGAAAGTGATTGACTGAATTTGTCACAATGTCCTCATTTAGAAATTGAGAAAACCCAAATAAAAGATGTACCTTATGTTAGTGCACTTGCAACTATAATGTATCCAAAAGTTTGCACTAAGACTAGACATTGCTTTTGTAATGAGACCTTTAGGCAGATATCAATTAAATCCAAGACATGATCACTGGGTTTTTGTCAAGAAGGTCTTAAGGTACTTAAAGAAGACAAAATATTTTACACTAATTTACAAATATGTTCAAGACCTTAACTAGTAGGGTATTCGGATTCAGACTTTACTAGCTGTCAGGCTGACATGAGGTCGACAACAATATATATATATCTTTATGTTAACAAGCAGTGCAGTTTAAAGAAAAGTGAGAAACAGAATTCAATATCATCTTTTATCATACAAGTGGAGTTTATAACATGCTTTGGCTGCTACTCAGGTTATTTGGCTCCACAATCATATTAGGGAGTTGCCTGTATTTGATTTTGTGAAAATGCCTATACGGTTGTATTGTGACAATAACTGTCACGCCCTGGACCCTCGAGCGCGCGACCATCCCTATCACTTGTCCAATGGTCAATAAATATTTCGACGTCCTAGGACACGTCGACGACCCATTTTTTTTTCTTTTTTTTAATTAGCGCATGCGGAAACATGAACAACGCCTGACAGCAGGGATAGCAGGAAAAACAGCAGCACCAATAACAGAACGAACAGCACTAACAAACCACACCTTTTTATTTATCAACTTGTTAACCCTAGGAAGTTTATATTTACAAGCCCTCACTATTGGGCCACTTCCTACACGACCAACAAAAGAGGAACCGGGGTCGGGGTTAACCTATCTCCTCTACACCAGGGTACCTTGAACTGTACCTATCGGCCTTCCGTTCTACGGACCTGAAAAACGGTTAACAACAACGAGTGAGATAAAATCTCAGTAAGTCAACCGCCTAAGCCTCGCGTAGGATACCAATTCACCTAGAGTGAACCCTAAACATGCAACTTAATGTCGATGGCAGATCAATAGCGAGCCAAGCTCGCTCTACGCGACCTGTAACGGGTTCGAGCAACCCACTCACTGATCAATCAACAAATCACACGCGTTCTTACCTAGCCCTGGCACATGCACACGCCCTGCACATTATCAGTTATAATCGCATGCTAAAACAATGCATCAGTCAAGACACGAATTCAGACAAAATCTCATTTCCTCTTGCCATTTCACCAACGCACTCATGGAACGTGCTCATTCCATAATCCGTCGTCACAACCCGCGTAAAGTTCACGCCTCAGGTGTACGACGTCGCCACTACCCGCGTAAAGTTCACGCCTCAGGTGTG
>BCNH02000011.1:3154767-3165079 GCA_001662345.2 Metrosideros polymorpha var. glaberrima
GACTGACAAAGAGGATAACACATGGGGTATCACTCTTTATGAGGTGTTATTCCATTGCCACACTAACATATTGAATCCATATCAGTAAAGTTAAAAGCATTTGTGACCATAGAAGGCTTTATGTGTATTCATGCAGTTACCGCCATGATTCGGTATTTGAGGCTTTATGGGATCGGATTGACTATTAAGAATTATCTTTAGACCAATATAAGGTGCGCACATACAAGTGCGCACACATAGTACAGTTTCAATTAATATAGCCCAAGTGAAAAAATGTAAGAGTTTTTCTAATATGTGGGCTACATTAATTGATATTGTAATTTACCTTTATATGGGATTGGTCTAATAAAGTTAGATATAAATATTCTTAATTAGTCTAATATGGGACTAGCTTGTGTGGGCCGAGTTGAACCTGGCCTTTAATGAGAGGGTCTAGCTGAAAACTATATAAATAGTGCTCAAGTCCCTTCTCTAACCCTAACGCACAAATTTCCTCACATAAGGATCAGATACAGTTATCTAACGTGAGGGGCAGTCTTATTAAGCCAGTGATTAAGAGGGTTATAGATGAGAAGAACTTGAGAGGGATCGTCGCTATTTCGCATCAAGATCGACGGGTTCCTAATCAGGTGTGTTAATTCATTTTCCTTAATTGTTGTGTTCTAGATTATTGCTATGGAGATCTTAGGTGTCTTTTTCGACTGCTAACAACCTCGAGTATGAGGATCATTCGTGTTGGGGTGTGGTTCATACTGCCAATCGATAGGAAAGCATTGGGGTCCCGCTCCCAGGTGAGTTGGCGGGGGTTAAAGGGGGCAGCGCCCCCTGAAAGCCAGATGACTTTTATGATTTAAGCCAATATTTTCTATTAGTAGTTTGGGCTTGAACCCATAAATAGCTACTACTTATATATACTTTCTTTCTCTTGTAATTGAGCGATGTAACGAGAGGGGCGAGGTGCTAAATTATAGTGGAATCCTCTACTGGACGTAAGCCTAGTTTAAGGGTGAACCAGGATAAAATCTTGCGTCTCGATTTCTCTCTCTCGATTTTTTACTCTTTATCGTGTGATTGTGCGTCGATACCTAACAATTCGTTCCCCTCTCGACATTACCTCTAAATAGGCTCACTTCCTAACCCAATGTTAGTGAGGGTTGCAACACTTCTTTACCGCTAATTTAATCACTTGGAATGATTCTCAAGATAGTGATTGGGTAATTATGGTTCGAAGTCAATGTCGATTGATTTAAAATACGACACATAATTGAATTGCAAGGAAATTTGGCTCCTACAAAGAAAGTCCGAATTGAACTCTTGCTAACAAGATCTTTGGTGATGCAAAAAAAAAAAAATTGATTTCCCATAAGACCTTCTTTTATTAAAGTTGAAGTCCATGTTGATGTCGGGGAAGGGCTCATAGTTTTTTTATTTTTTATTTATTCGGTTGTTGAGTTTGATCTCTGGTGCATAGTTGTTGCTTAATATGTTGCGAGAGACATAGAGAGCATCGAAAGCCTTTCAACAACAGAATTGAGAGTATGTGAAAACTCCTTTTTTGTGATTGATTCTTATAAGTTCGGGTGTTATCTAAGATTAGGAAACGCTTAAGAGTTGAGTATTTGAGCTATTGCAATCTTCTCTTTGCCGATTATAGTGGAATCACCTTGCCAATTTCTCGCTATGGAGTAGGCACACCCCTGAATCGCGCAAATCTATTGTGTTTACATTAATTTCTGTAATGTATTTCATGCTCGAATCTACTTTGTTTGCGGTCCCACATTAGTCGTATGAGGTTTTATGTTCCTTTATTTCGCAGATATGCCCTTAGATATTAGTATACTTCATTATTAAGTAGTAGTAATCATCTCGGTTATATTCAATAATTCCTTCCGCCACCTGTTTTGGTTTCAAGATAAGGAAGCAACTTTTTCACATAACCCGGATTCAGAAACAAAAATTAAACCATAGGTGCCTGAGAACTGCTAGGGAGCAACCTAACTAGAAGGTTCATTTCGAATTTCTCGTCAAAACCTATGAAAGAAGAAAATGACTGGTTTTGGCCAGCTGCCAGATCAAATGATGCGGTTGAAACTCAGGCTGAGCTGGGTTGTGTAGGACTTGAATGCCTTGCTCTCAACCAGATACAGTGGTCTTCTTGGGCTCTAAATCTGGTGATTTCCCTCAAGCTGATGCTTGGACCTTAACTAGGGAGAAGAAGGCTAAGGTGACTTGGCATGGGCTAATTTTGTTAAATCCATATGCGCCAAGATTTTGATTTATATTTTGGCTTGCTATTCTTAACAAGTTGCAGCAGACTTATGATAGATTGTTATAAATTATGCGTGGTTGGGGAATATATTATTTCTTTTTTTCTTTAATACAGTTTTTGGAATTGTTATAAATTGTCTCTTGGGAACTTAGCTTGGTCCTTGATTAAAAAATTATAAGATACGTGAATTCGTCCGTTTAGCTTTCATTTTTGTGATAATTACTTGTAGTATTATACAACGAGCCTCATTGATAGTGATAAGTAATTATCGTATAATAAACCTTAATGTAGGACTTTATTCTCATTTTAGTAATAAGAATTTTCATGTAATATAACTTAAATTCAGAAAAAAAAATGAGAATAAAATAGCATTTAACCTGCCTTGGATCTTTGATCATTCTTCTCATTGGAATATATATATATATATGGTCCATCACTTTCAAATGTTAATTACCACAGTAGGCGTGAATCTATTATTTTTTGTACATCAATTAGATTACCAAAACATGCATAAGAATTAGAGATTTTAAAGTCCATAAAAATTAAATTTCTAGGTAAAATTCACATGTGAGAGTGCCATGTCATCCAACCTCGCGCGAAGTTTACCCACATACATGTGTGTATATATGTGTGTACACGTATGCACTACCTTTTCTAAGACTTTGATGGTTACATAGCAGAAAAAGAAAATAGGGACTTTTAATTAGTGATGAAACTTATTTAGAGTGGTATTTCTTTTTAAAGAGAATTGATTATGTATTAGTCTTTGAGTGACTACAAGATTGACAACCTGTTTTGAGCCACAAAAAAATACAACAATTAATTAAAAATTGTTGTGGAGCCTACTCATTTAAGAATTTGTTATCAACAATATACTGTTATTCTCGCAATCATAAAAACTGTTATGCTAGCAAAGTCCTTTTTGAAATATACATTTCGCTTTGGTTTGTTTACTTTGTCTCAGATCTTGATGGAAGTTTTTGCCTGTGGTTTCTATTCATTTCGGCAATGCCAATAGAACAAGCAACAAGAAAATATTAGGCTATTGCACCATACAAACGCCTTATTGCACATACACAATCACTTTTATTCAACCTCTATTCAATACTCCGAACAGTCTAAAGTTCTCCGAACTCATTACATTAAACGTAAATTCCATTCGTCATGAGTGACCCTAGGAAATGTCCACAGATCATGAATTCAAAGTCAAAACAGCGTTCATGTCGGAAACAAATAAGTCCACAGAGCAACCGTTGGGCAAACGTGAGGGGCCATATGAGCGACCTAAGTCTTCCACTTCGATCCTCAATTCTTACCATTTCGTTCACTTTTTTGCTGCTTTCTCCACGGTTGACCCAAGTTTTCCATGCAAATGTAGATTCACTGGCTGAGTTGTCAGTATGTTCCCCGGTAGCTACATATTGAGGCATTTCAAAAAGTAGTGCGTACGCACCTAAATAGTTATAAGTACTGCACATAGTCTGTGTGTTTCATCACCCGAAAAGTCATTGATTCGATGCATCGTAACATGAAATGAGGCGTGTTCATATCCCTAGGCACCAAGCACCATCTATAAAATCTGCTTCACTCTCTCTTGTCAAAACAAAATTGTCTCTGTTTGAAACAAAATGCCTCACTCATCGTGCTTCTACATGTCCATACACTTGCTTTTCTTGTACTTGTGGTCGCATCCTATTGGCGCTCACAATCTCTCTCGTTCTGTGAAACCTGTGTGTCTCGAGGATGAAATGTCTGCACTGCTGCAATTTAAAGAGATACGAAATCTTCGCCAATGTTTCGGGAGGTCCTCTTGCTCATCCCAAGACTCTATCCTGGAATAACAGTCAGGATTGCTGCTCCTGGGATGGGATCGAGTGCGATGAGAACACGGGCCATGTAATTGTTCTTGACCTGGGAAGTAGTTTTCTCTATGGTTCTATCAACAACAACAGTACCCTCTTCCAACTTGCTCATCTTAAAAAGCTCAATCTCAGCGACAATCACTTCAATTACTCTCAAGTACCATCCCGAGTTGGAGATCTGTCAAGATTGACTCATATCGATCTCTCTTATTCCGTTTTTTCCGGTCGAGTCCCCACAGAAATCTTCAAGCTGACAAGGTTGGTGTACCTTGACCTGAATTGGAATCCAAGTCAAAATTGTTATCCTGAAATTTCGTTGGAACTAAAAGAACCAGGCTTGAGCAACCTAGTTCAAAATCTGACTAGCCTGGAAGTACTTCTCCTAGGGTTCGTCAGCATTTCGTCCAAAGTGCCCAGCACTCTGGCAAATCTGTCTTCCTTGAGATGGTTGAACATGGATTCGTGTGACCTGCACGGTGTATTTCCGTCTGCATTTTTCAAATTACCGAAGTTGCGACGCCTCGGGGTGGATTCCAATAAGGCTCTCACCGGACAATTGCCTAACTTTAACTCGAGTAGTCCTCTTGAAGAGCTGCAACTAATGGTCACGAGCTTTTCTGGAGAGCTACCCTCGTCAATCAGAATACTTCCTTCCTTGAGATATCTCGACGTAAGTGATTGCAATTTCTCAGGGTCAGTACCCACATCAATCGGAAACCTCCCTTCCTTGAGTCATCTCGACATAGCTTTTTGCGAATTCTCAGGATCCATCCCGGCTTCATTTGCTAATCTTAGCAACCTCGAATACCTAGATGTCAGTGGGAACCCATTCACTGGCACTGCCCAGTCCATTTCCTCGTTGTCTTGGGTTTGGAAGTATAAAAAGCTTGCCACTTTAGGACTCCGGATGACCAATTTATATGGCGGTTTCCACCTTCAATTGGAAACTTGTCTCAGTTGGTGGAATTAATCTTTATCGACAACCAATTAAGCGGTACCATCCCGTCTCAGCTCATGAATCTCACTCAGCTGACTAATTTGTACCTCAGAAAAAATCAACTATCGGGTTTGATACCATCATGGCTTATGAACATGACTGAACTTGTCGAGCTTGACCTTTCGAGCAATAAATTCCACGGCAAGATATCTTCGGCAATCTCTCAACTCCAAAACCTCCAAGTCCTTCGCCTTTTTAGAAACAACTTCAGTGGTATTGTTGAACTAGACAACTTTCTCAAGCTCAAACAATTATCAGTGCTCCAACTATCGTCTAACAGGCTATCATGTCGTACGAGTAGCGTGAATGTTATTCTTCCTCAGTTTGTTGTCCTAGGACTGGCTTCATGCGATTTGAGCGAGTTTTCGACATTCTTACAAAAACAAAAGCATATGAATTGGTTGGACCTGTCGGATAACAACATTAGGGGAGAAGTGCCCTTTTGGGTGTGGAAAGGCAGTTTTAACATGCAGTACCTGAATCTCTCTCGTAACTTCTTAACTGGCCTTGATCCGTATTACCCCATCAATCTTTTATATATGTACACGATAGACCTATCTCATAACATGTTGAAAGGACCACCCCCTGAAGCACCGCCATCAATATTGTCCTACATAGTATCCAACAACAGTCTGACGGGAGCATGGCCACCATGGATCTGCAATTTGAGTTCAGCAATCACACTAGACTTGTCTTCTAACAATTTGACTGGTGTGCTTCCGATTTGTTTGGGAAATATCATCAAATCTCTCATGGTGTTGAACCTAAAAGGCAACAATTTCCACGGAAGCATTCCTGAGCTATCGGTGAGGGGGACACAACTGATGATGATTGATTTGAGTGACAACTTGTTGCAAGGCAATTTACCAAGGTCCTTGGCCAATTGCAAAATGCTCGAGTTCATCAACTTTGCAAACAATCTTATCGTGGACACCTCCCGTCATGGTTGGGATCTCTACTAGAGCTTCATGTCCTTATTTTACGATCCAATAAATTTCACGGTGTCATAGAGAGGCCTAAATCTACTCTCATGTTCCTTAAGCTGTGGATACTTGACCTCTCTATTAATGCATTCATCGGTAAGTTGCCCATGGAATTCTTTCAGTCTTGGAACGTCATGAAATCCGCAACGGGAAAGTTTACGTACATGCAACAAAACCTACAGCCAAGACGTTACTTAATGTTCACTTACTATGGCAATTACGATTTCTCCATGACAGTGATTTACAAAGGGCTTAAATGGTATTACCCAAAGATATCAAAAGTCTTCACGGTCATCGACCTCTCCAGTAATTTTTTTGAAGGAGAGATCTCGGGTGCCATAGGTGATCTCAAGGGACTACAGGGATTAAACCTTTCCAACAATTCCCTCACTGGTCACATCCCACCATCGTTAGGGAATCTCACAACACTTGAGTCATTGGACCTTTCTCGAAACATACTCTCGGGACAAATCCCCCAGAAGCTAACAGAACTTGGGGGGATAAGTCAAGACAACCTTCAACCCACCAAGAAGATCTGGGATCGCCAATTGAACTCAACTGGAAAATTGTTCTTATGGGGTATGGGAGCGGCTTAGTGATTGGAGTGGTTATCGGAAATGCATTCATCTCCTGGAAACATGTTTGGTTTGAAGGAAATGCCAAGAGAAGGTGACGGCCTAGTCAAAGGCAGCCAAGGAGGGGTAGGAACTCCTGGTTAGGCAAGTTTTTCAATTTCAGCAAATATTAGAACTTACTTGAAATGAGCTAAGTATCTCCCTCTTTTTCTTAAATGTACTTATTTCTTATAGTATATTTACTGTTATATATGTCAAATGTGACATCCCGGATATCAGACCACTTTATATAGCACATAGAGAATGACTATTGTGATTAACGGTCGATAGAATTAGGAAAGGTTGAGACTGGGCATGAATAGAAAAATTTTGGGATATCCCGGCCACTCCCAAGACTTTCCAAGCTTTGCAAATTCTTCTTCTCCAAACAAATCGACAGCGTGATTTTCATATAAAATTACGTTTCCATCCCTGCGAACATTTTTAATTCCTAAAATACCCCTAGGTACGCACAATTCCCATTCTGCCCTCAGATTCATATTTTTGTACCTATATTACCCTCGTTCTGTGCCTAATTGACCTAAATACCCTTGCCCATGTGAAATACCTATTCTACCCATACAAACTTGCCTAAAAGACTAAATTGCCCTTGAAATGTGTAATTTCTTGAGTGTCTCTAAACTATCTTTCCAAATGATCATTATGCCCTTATAGAAGTGAAATTTCTAAATTGTCCTTACAATTTTGCTTAAATACCGAATTAGTCCCTTGTAATGTGAATTTACACAAATGTCCATCAATTATCTTTCTAAATGACCTTTGTGACCTTCTTACTAATTATATTAAATTCAACTTGAACCTTCTTCATATCTAGTCTAGGTTCAAAACTTAGTTTCCAAGAAAACTTCATAAGCACAATAATTTATTAAAAGCTTGAGTTTATCAATTTGAAATTCAAGATTTAATTATTGTTTTCTCTAATTTCGAATTTCCTAATTTTCTATAATTTCGAATTTAACAAAATTTTAATGAGTGGTTAAATTATCTTTGGTTATCAAGTATTATATGAATTAGGTATTAATTGAGGAACCGAATTTTGAGACTAATAGGCAACAATTATTTTCTTCAATTTAGCCACCACTTAGTATCAATTGGTCACCAATTTCCACTAGGAGAACCAAGGTGCCGCCCTCTTCATTTGTGATTGCCAAAATACAATTTCTTGGGAGATTTCTTGCATAGTTAGTCTTAAAATGACAAGCCATCTTTTCATTCTTTCCTTTTGCCCAATTGGATTTCATGCAAAGCCTTAAGTGGTGTGCTTGGCACACAACTTTCTTGTCTCCAATCTCTTCCATCACTCTCTCTCTCTTTCTCTCTAGCAACCGGCGCCCATTCCCTTCCCCTTTCATTTGTTTTCTTTTCTAAATTTTGATGAAAGAATTATGCATGAGGAGCAAGCCTTGGTTGATGGACAATTGGCAAGAATTGCCTAATTCATGCAAGAATCAAATGATGGCCCTAAGCTTCTCTTTCACTCAACCCTCACCATTCATAGTCGGTAGCCCCCTCTCTCTCCCTCTCATTCACTTCATTTCATCTCCTTCATTCGGCAACTTTGCTCTCAAGACCTTGAAGACAACTTGGAACCGAAAGTCCAAAAAGTGGTGAAAGAAGGGTTCCAATTTTTCTATACTCTTTCCTATCTACCTTAAGCTTTGTCTCATCTTTTTCTTTTCTTTGGACAGCTTCTTGAGCTGTTGATCCGTGAGCTTTGATAGGAGAAAAGGAGAAGTTTGGGTGGCTAGACTTCAAGAGGTAAGTGGGATAGCTAGGTGGATAATTTTGGATTCATCCTACTCTTGATTTGGTTACTAGTTGAGTCATGCAAACTCTAGTGTGTTTCGGCTTTTGCATGTGAGAAAAACACGAAGCTTAGAGGGTCTCATGACTTGATAGATGCTGTATGTAGTTCGAAAGAATTTTCTCTTGGTTTCTAAGCTCGATTTGCCCTTGCATGTTGAACTGAGTTCCATTAGACTTATGACTAAGGGGTGGTTCGGTTATGCCTTATTTGTTTCCATGCTTCGGTTGATTCCATGCAAGAATGCTTTCATGATGAGCCTATGTTAGAAAAATGAAGGTTTCTCAAACCTTTGAAGCAAAATGCAAATTCTGGAATTTTAAGGACTGTGCAGTGATTTTTGTGAACATTTAGTTGCTGGAAATTTTTATCAAAGCCTACGGTGACTTGCCGAGTTGGATATGACTACTTTGGATCAAGTTTTGAAATGAATATGAACTTTTATATCTTGGTCTTTGTTGATTTGAATTATGGTGGACGGCACGGTGGAAAAATGGATTTTTATGACACTAAAGTGTGAAATTTATTTTTGATGTGCCGCATGGTGAAATGGGACTGAGCTATGTGCTGGAAATTCTGAAATTGTGTCCCAATTTTGTGAGCTGGGCCGAATAGGATGAATTGAGAATGTGAAGTTTTATATAGGAGTGATTATGGCTCTAAGTTGGGTGAAATGGCCATGGAATGGAGGTGTTGGTGCCGAGTCGGTACCTATGTTGTTTATGTGTTTAAAAATTGAGTTTTAAATGAATTTATATGACTGGATTTACTGAGTAATGTTGGGGGCTTGAATTTTCATGGTGGTCTTGCATTTGATTTGAAACATATCGCATATAACATAATAGTTCATATGCACAATAGCAAGGCCATCGGACAGTGAACCGGTAACACCCCCGGGGAAGTTCCCAAGGAAGGAAAACCTTGGAGGTACCCAAGGACAGTGAACCTTGGATGCCCGGACAGCGAATCGAATGTATTTGTGCGGGTCGGACAGTGAACTGACGAGAACCGCTTATGAAATTGTGAAAGTGTGAAAAACCAAACTCATGCATTGCATTAGCATACTTCATGTGCTTGTAGTCCACTTTGCTTGTGTATGCAACTTGAAATTGAATTTTAGCTTGAATTATATGTCTTCTATTTTCTATGTTCGATTAGATGATTTTTGTTGGCAATAGGTGAATTGCATTGTTATGACTAGATTTCCATTTAAGAGATTTTGGATCGATTTTTATAAATCTATGCCGTCTTGCTTACTGGGCCGTTTAATGTCACGCCCCGAGCCCTTGAGCACGCGACCATCCCTGTCACTTGTCCAATGGTCAATAAAATTTTGACATTCCAAGACGCGTCGACGATCCATTTATTTTATCTTTCAGTTAGTGCATGCAGAAACATAAACAACCCCTGACAGCGGAGATAGCAGGAAAAACAGCGGCACCAACAATAGAACAAACAACATTACAAAACACGTCTTTTTATTTATCAACATGTTAACCCTAGGAAGTCTATATTTACAAGCCCTTACTCTTGGGCCACTTCCTACCAGACCAACAGAAAGATACCAGGGATCGGGTTGACCTATCTCCACAACGCAAGGGTATCTTGAACCGTACCCGTCGGCCTTCCGTTCTACGGACCTGAAAAATGGTTAACAACAACAAATGAGATATAAATCTCAGCGAGTTAACCGCCTAAGCCTCGCGTAGGGTGTCAATTCACCTAAGGCTTGCCCTAAACATGCAACCTAATGTCGATGGCA
>BCNH02000011.1:3175564-3188631 GCA_001662345.2 Metrosideros polymorpha var. glaberrima
GGCTCGAATTTTTACGGGCCCAATGGGCTTAAGATCCAATGGGTTCTTCATTTTGGGCCAAAAAGGGCCATCGGGGGTAAAATAGTCTTTTCCCAATTTGGCACTATTCATTCGGTACTATTCATGGCCCGCACTACTCAAGTGGACTTGACACTATTCACATGGGCTCGGGTTTGAATTTGATGGTCCCAATGGGCTAAAAACCCAATAGGTTCTTAAAATGGGCCAAAAATGGGTTTTGGGGGTAAAATAGTAATTTTCCATTATGGGCCCTCTTGAAATCCGAAAATAAAAGAAATTAGGCCCGTCGGTTCGTGCCCAGCCTAAAACGTCTCTTCTGCAAAAAATTAGGGTTTTTCTACAAAAGTTGAAGTCGTTTCTGTTGACCTAAAACGACGACGTCTGAAGCGCGCCGATTCCTTTAAATATAAATTTTGGCGCTTTGATTTCACCACTCGTGCCTCGGCCGAGTGGTATCCGAGAATGAAACTAATGGTCCGATCCTGGGTTCGAAACTTGGAGGCGGCGACTTCGGTTGCTCCGGTTGCCCCTCCTCCCTTACTCGCGCGCCGTTTCCATTAAATAAAACTTTTGGTGGTTCTGTCTCACCGTTCGAACTTCAGCCGAGTGGTAAGAGGCGGCATAGTCCAAAGTCCCGAGTTCGAAACTCACAGGCGACGGCTTCGGTTGTTTCTCCTCTGTTATTCGCGTGCCGTATACTTTAAATAAATCCTTTAGCGTTGTTATCCCAACAGTCGTGTCTTAGCCGAGTGGCAGGCGCACGAGACGCGCACGAGACAGCGGAGGTCTGCGATTCGAAACCCGCAAGCGACGGCCTTTGTTTTCATTTTCTTCTTTTCTTTTCTTTCTTTTATTTTTGCACAAATATAACTAAAAATCCGATCATCCCTGTTTCCAATTGAATTTCGACAATCGTCCTTTGATTAATCCAAACAGTCAAAATTCAGGATATCACAGCCTAATACTTGGCTCTTAATCCTTTAAGGTCCAATATTCTTCATCGGACTATAATTCATGGCTCAAGTCCATCAGATGTTATGGAGTAATATATCCAAATGTTATTCTCTGCGCCTTAAACTGGTGAGCCAGAAATCAGGATGTTACACTCTCGCATCTAGGTCTTAGCTTGCTCAGATAGCGTCCCTTCATTACCGGTTCTCGGTGATGAAACTCATTGAGAAACGTGTCTTGCTTTTCTGTGTTTATTTTCTAGATCTCAATGGCGCCTATGACAGTATATTTTTTCGTCTTTGCTTTCTATTCGTTTTGGCATAAACAAGCACTAGGAAAATATTAGGCAACAACGTTAGGCTATTGCGCAATACAAACACCTTATGACACGGACAAACATTCAAAGTGATGTGATCATGCATTCAAAGTGAAAATAGCACTGATATCGCAAACAAACAGGTCCAACTCAGAACAATTATTGGCCGAACGAGAGGGGCCAATGAGCAACCAAAGTCTTCGATTTCGACCCCCATTTCGCACCATTTCGTAGACTTGTTTGCCGCCATCACAACTTATGAATGGATACATTTGTCTAGAATTGAGGGAATAACCTCAAACCGTCTTATTAACCACACAAGCTCTTCATCTTATCTTCCCACAGGAGGACTTTTTGTGAAGGGGGACCATCATATGTTGCTATATGACCCCTTGGTTTGAGCCGTCACACCGGCAAACTAAAGGGGCTATATGAGCAACCAAAGTCTTCATTTCTCCCGTTCGATTCCTCCCATTGCATAAACTTGTTTGCTGCTGTCACAATTTATGAATGGACACATTTGTCTAGAATGGAGGGAATAGCCTAAAACCATCTTATTAACCACACAAGCTCTTCATCTTATCTTCCCACTGGAGGACTTTTTGTGAAGGGGGACCATCATATGTTGCTATATGACAACCTTGGTTTGCAAATTTTTGGACTAACTGGTGACCCAAGTCTTCCATGCAAATACAGATCTATTTGTCAATTTTGGGCCGAAGCTTTTTCCTTGTGTTCCTCGGCAGCTAACCCTGTTGAGCACTGCACAAAGTCATGCTATCATGCATCTAAAGATTCATATGCATAGCCCATGTTTTGTGTGTTTTATCACTGGCAAAGTAATTGATTTTGATGCATTGGAGCATGCGATGCGGCGTGCCCTTACCCCTACGCACCGAGCGCTGCCAATAAAATCTGCTTCCCCAGTAGCATTGCTCTGCACAGAGTCAGAAAAACAGAATTGAGAACAAAATAGAATTTAACCTACCCAACATTTTTTTATCATACATCTAATTAGAATCTCCAAATACATAAAAAAAAAATTATGCTTTAATGTTTATCAGGTGTTTTTTTTTTTTTTTTACATTAGTTAGAGATTTATTACCAAATATGCATAAGAACAAGAGACTCGCTAGGATTTGATTACAAAAATACTTAGATCTATTATTTTGTGCATAGCGATTAGAGATTTGTTACCAAAATTAGGATTACAATTGAAGACTTGGTAGGATAAGAGATTTTATAAAGTGAACATAAAAATAATTGCTACGCAAAACTCACACTTGAGAGTGCCATGTGGTATATGGCTTTTGCGTATTTATCTTCTTCTTTTTTAAATCTTAATAGTTACTTAGCCGGAAAGAAAATAGCAATTTCTAATTTCCAATTTTTGGGTGATGAAACTTGTTTAGAGAGGTATCTTTAAGGTAAATGTTTCGCTTTTATTTGCTTAATTTGTATTAGATCTTGATGATGCCAGAAACAGTGTAGTTTTGTCCCCAGTTTCCATTCGTTTCCGCGATATACATAGAACAAGCAGCAATAACATATTAGGCAACGATACAAATTTCTAATTGCTCATAAACAATCGCCTTTATTCTACCTCTGATCTCACTCTCAATAAGTAAGACTATTCAAAACTCTTAACAGTCATAATCTCTCAAAACGCGTTACATAACAATAAGTCAAATTCCTCATAAGTGATTAAAGGAAGTGTTCACATATCATAAATTCGAAGTGGAAACAGCCCTAATGTCGCAAACAAAAAGGTCCAACGTAGAGTGATCGTTGAGTGAACGAGAGGGGCCCGAATGAGCAACCAAAGTCTTCAAATTCGACCCTCGATTCGTACTATTTCATAGACTTATTTGCTTCTGTCACAACTTATGAATGGATATTTTTGGTCTAGAGTGGAGGGAATAACCTCAAAAGCATTTCTTAACCACACAAGCTCTTTACCTTATCTTCCCCCAAACAAGGATTTTTTGTGAAGTGGACCATCATACTGTTGCTATTTGACCCCTTGGTTTTCAATTTTTACACTAACTATTAACCCCAAGTCTTCCATGCAAATGACAGATCTATTGGCTGAATTTCCAGTCAATCAATCAATTGTCGATTTGGGCAAGAAGTTTTTCCATATGTTCCCTAGTAGCCATATGTTACGGCACTGCAAAAAATCATGTTCATGCACCTATAGATTCATATGTATCGCACATATTCTATGGCTTACATCACTCGCAAAGTCATCGATTTGACGCATCGTAGCATGAGATGAGGCACGGTCATACCCCTAGGCATCAAGCACCGCCTATAAATCTGCTTCACTCTGTCATACTCTACTCATCAAAACAAAATTTTCTCTGTTTGAAACAAAATGGCTCCCTCGTGGTGCTTCTACATGTCCATACACTTGCTTTTCTTGTACTTGTGGTCGCATCCTATTGGCGCTCATAATCTCTCTCGTTTTGTGAAACCTGTGTGTCTCGAGGACGAAATGTCTGCATTGCTGCAATTTAAAGAGAGATACAAAATCTTTGCCAATGTTTCAGGAGGTCCTCTCGCTCATCCCAAGACTCTATCCTGGAATAAAAGTCAGGATTGCTGCTCCTGGGATGGGATCGAGTGCGACGAGAACATGGGCCATGTAATTGTTCTCGACCTGGGAAGTAGTTTTCTTTATGGCTCTATCGACAATAACAGTACCCTCTTCCAGCTTGCTCATCTTAAAAAGGTCAATCTCAGCGACAATCACTTCAACTACTCTCAAGTACCATCCCGAGTTGGAGATCTGTCGAGATTGACTCATCTCGATCTCTCTGCTTCCAGTTTTTCTGGCCGAGTCCCCACAGAAATCTTCAAGCTAACGAGGTTGGTGTACCTTGACCTGAATTGGAATCCGAGTCAAAATTGTTATCATGAAATTTCATTGGAACTGAAAGAACCAGGCTTGAGAAGCCTAGTTCAAAATCTGACTAGCTTGGAAGTACTTCTCCTAGGGTTCGTCAGCATTTCGTCTGAAGTGCTCAACACTCTGGCAAATCTGTCTTCCTTGAGATGGCTGAACATGGATATGTGTGACCTGCACGGTGTATTTCCGTCTGCCATTTTCAAATTACCAAACCTGCGACGCCTCGGGGTGGATTCCAATAAAGCTCTCACGGGACGATTGCCTGACTTTAACTCGAGTAGTCCTCTTGAAGAGCTGCAACTAGGGAACACGAGCTTTTCTGGAGAGCTACCCTCGTCAATCGGAATACTTCCTTCCTTGAGATATCTCGACGTAAGTGATTGCAATTTCTCAGGGTCAGTACCCACATCAATTGGAAACCTCCCTTCCTTGAGTCATCTCGACATAGCTTTTTGTGAATTCTCAGGATCCATCCCGGCTTCATTTGCTAATCTTAGCAACCTTGAATACCTAGATGTCAGTGGGAACCCATTCACTGGCACTGCCCAGTCCATTTCCTCGTTGTCTTGGGTTTGGAAGTATAAAAAGCTCGCCACTTTGGGACTCCAGATGACCAATTTATATGGCGAGATTCCACCTTCAATTGGAAACTTGTCTCAGTTGGTGGAATTAATCTTTATCGACAACCAATTAAGCGGTACCATCCCGTCTCAGCTCATGAACCTCACTCAGCTGACTAATTTGTACCTTAGAAAAAATCAACTATCGGGTTCAATACCATCATGGCTTATGAACATGACTGAACTTGTCCAGCTTGACCTTTCGAGCAATAAATTCCACGGCAAGATACCTTCGTCAATCTCTCAACTCCAAAACCTCCAAGTCCTTCGCCTTTTTAGAAACAACTTTAGCGGTATTGTTGAACTAGACAACTTTCTCAAGCTCAAAGAATTAGCAGTGCTCCAACTATCGTCTAACAGGCTATCATGTCGTACGAGTAGCGTGAATGTTAGTCTTCCTCAGTTTCTTGTCCTAGGACTGGCTTCATGCGATTTGAGCGAGTTTCCGACATTCTTACAAAAACAAAAGCATATGAATTGGTTGGACCTGTCGGATAACAAAATTAGGGGTGAAGTGCCCTTTTGGGTGTGGAAAGGCAGTTTTACACATGCAGTACCTGAATCTCTCTCGTAACTTCTTAACTGGTCTTGATCCGTATTACCCCATCAATCTTTTATATATGTACACAATAGACCTATCTCATAACATGTTGAAAGGACCACCCCCTGAAGCACCGCCATCGATATTGTCCTATATAGTATCCAACAACAGTCTGACGGGAGCATGGCCACCATGGATCTGCAATTTGAGTTCAGTAATCACACTAGACTTGTCTTCTAACAATTTGACTGGTGTGCTTCCGGTTTGTTTGGGAAATATCATCAAATCTCTCATGGTGCTGAACCTAAAAGGCAACAAATTCCACGGAAGCGTTCCTGAGCTATCGGTGAGGGGGACACAACTGATGATGATTGATTTGAGTGACAACCTGTTGCAAGGCAATTTACCAAGGTCCTTGGCCAATTGCAAAATGCTCGAGTTCATCAACTTTGCAAACAATCTTATCGTGGACACCTTCCCGTCATGGTTGGGATCTCTACCAGAGCTTCATGTCCTTATTTTACGATCCAATAAATTTCACGGTGTCATAGAGAGGCCTAAATCTAGTCCCATGTTCCTTAAGCTGCGGATACTTGACCTCTCTATTAATGCATTCATCGGTAAGTTGCCCATGGAATTCTTTCAGTCTTGGAACGCCATGAAATCCGCAACGGGAAACTTTACGTACATGCAACGAAACCTACAGCCAAGACGTTACTTAATGTTCAATTACTATGGCAATTACGATTTCTCCATGACAGTGATTTACAAAGGGCTTAAATTGTATTACCCAAAGATATCAAAAGTCTTCACGGTCATCGACCTCTCTAGTAATTTTTTCGAAGGAGAGATCCCGAGTGCCATAGGTGATCTGAAGGGACTACAGGGATTAAACCTTTCCAACAATTCCCTCATTGGTCACATCCCACCATCGTTAGGGAATCTCACAGCACTTGAGTCATTGGACCTTTCTCGAAACATACTCTCGGGACAAATCCGCCAGAAGCTAACAGAACTTGGGTTCCTTTCTTTCCTGAACGTGTCTGACAACAATCTGACTGGGTCTGTGCCAAGAGGGAAACAGTTTAATACGTTTTCGAACGATTCTTTTGAAGGAAACTCGGGACTGTGTGGGGAATTCATATCCAGGAAATGTCAAGATTCGGGGGATAAGTCAAGACAACCTTCAACCCACCAAGAAGATTTGGGATCGCCAATTGAACTCAACTGGAAAATTGTTCTTATGGGGTATGGGAGCGGCTTAGTGATTGGAGTGGTCATCGGAAATGCATTCATCTCCTGGAAACATGTTTGGTTTGAAGGAAATGCCAAGAGAAGGCGACGGCCTAGTCAAAGGCAGCCAAGGAGGGGTAGGAACTCCTGGTTAGGCAAGTTTTTCAATTTCAGCAGATATTAGAACTTACCTGAAATGAGCTAAGTATCTCCCTCTTTTTATTAAATGTACTTATTTCTTCATAGTATTTTACTGTTATATATGTCAAACCTTCACTTTCTTTAGTTAATCTCTCATCACATCTGTTTACCACCTCACCAACCTAAACTTGTTTTTTGGATAATGCCATTGTTAGCTTGTAGACCAAGCTCATGTTCACCTTTTTTCTATTCAAGCAAAAGTACTCCTATTTAACAATCAAATCTAAATTGGCACATGGATTCTTCTTTATCGAGGGTTCACATTGTAAGAGTTTTTCTAATTGTGGGTTATATTAATTAATATTGTAATTTAATTGGTCTAATAAAGTTAGATATAAATATTCTTAATTAGTCTAATATGGGACTGGCTAGTGTGGGCCGAGTTGAGCCCGGCCCGTAATGAGAGGGTTTGGTTCTAAAACTCTATAAAGTGCTTAAGTCTCTCCTCTAACCCTAACGCGCACATAATTCCTCACGTCAAGAAAACTGTGAGAGAGGCAGTCTCATTGAGCCAGTGATCAAGGGGGCAATAGAGGAGAAGGACTTAGGTGGGATCGTCGACATTCCGCATCAAGAACGATGAATTCCAAATCAGGTGGGTAAATCCTTTATCTCATAACGTATGTGTTCTAGATTCTTGATATGGAGATCTTGGGTGTCGTTTTTCGACAGTTTACACACATCACAAGCTGAAAACCATTCACAGATTCTAGTAAAGCGAACAATAGCAAGGGTACAATTTCCTCATAACTTTATGCAAATCTAGGCTCTCATCTGCGCTTCAATCATTTGCTTCTACCCTACAGGGATCTCTCCTACGTCTTTGTAAAAATGAAAAGAATAATAGGAAAAAAGAACAAATAAAGAAACAAATGAGAGAGAGAGAGTCCAATTCGGCCATTAATGGAAGGACCCAAACCCATTCGACTCAGCCCATCTATTAAGTCTAATTCGCGCGCTTCAGCCCAGTCCACCAACCCAGACCCATCATCGCAGCCTATGAAGCCCAAATTTAAATTGGCATTAAGCTACTTCGCACAGGCCCAGATCACAAGTTTGGCCCATAATCTAGCGATCGTGGCTCTTTCACTCTTTCTCTTTCTTTGCCTCTGGAGAAATCGGAAATCGGGAATCGCGACAGCGGTATGGCGAAGGGAACCGGAGGACTGAGTTCGTGGATGGAGGTCGCGCCGGCTCTTCTCGTCCATGCTCACAACAATTGGAAAAGATTGCAGAGGATGAGAGAGCTGAGGAACTCGATGATGACTAGCATAATTTTGGAGAGTCGTCTCTAGTTCACCCCTCTTCTTTTTTATTATTTTTCCTTTGCTGAAGTTGTGATATTGATGTGCGTAGTTTAGTCGGTGATGGGCGGGCATGGATTTGTGGAAATCTTGTTGGTGTCTATTCATGCATATTCTCTTATTTTTTGCCTTGCCCTGTTCCGGCCCTTCAAGCGCATCTGCTCCCTTGCGCGATTAACGACGATACCATCCGTACGCGATGGGGAGGCTGAAGGAGATGTGTGGAAAGGACTGGCCGAAGCGTTGGCTGAGGGCGATGAGAAGTTAGGGATCGAGCGACGCCTTCGCACACCCGCAGACGAAGTTGGGGATTGAGGGATGCCTTTGTGTACCCGCAGACGAAGAGGGGTGGCCGGGGTGCTGCGGTGCTTCAGGGTGGTTTCCATGGCGGAGGAAGAGGCGGTGATGCTCGTTCTCTATCTGGCCAGACCCGAGAGGAAATCGGATTACATTTTTGTTTTTTTTTATTATTTTAAATTTGTTAAATGCTTAATTGGTATAGCTAAAAAAATGTTAGTTATATGCAGTGGGGTTTGGGCATGGGTCTTTGAAAAATAGAAATTGGTAAAGGTGAGTCAAATCGGTAAATTTGGATTGAATCCATTTATGATCCACCAAATCCAACCAAACCCAACTCACTCGTTTAACACCTTTGCGAGGTCGCGTTCTATATTTACTATTTCTCTGATTCCAGGCTTTGAGATGCTTTTGTGACTGCCTTGCTCAAGTCCAGTCGGTATATTTAATCAAATCGAATCTGCTCTGATTTTAGCAAAACAGAGGCAAACTATCCTAGCTCAGTTTGTTTGGCAAAAATCGAATGATTTGGAAAATATTTTCTTAAATTCTTGCTTTTTACGTTTGGTTGATCGTTACGTGTTCAAATTATGACGTATGTGTTTGAATAGAATTTCTATTTTAGAAATCATTCTGAAATAGGTTTAAAACAGAATTCCGTTTGGTAATGCAATTTTACTTTGCTATTTCTGGAATAAATTTATGTTCTAGAAATCAGAAGTTAAAATTTTCTACTTCTGATTACAGAAATTTCCTCTCTTTTCTCTTTTCACGACTCTCTCTCCCGGCTCCCCCCTTGGACACACCTACTGACCATCGCCATTGCTAGCCGACTACCATCGATCGCTACTGTCGTCTGCGACCACCAAGCACCACCCACTAATCGGTGTCACTCGCCGTCCACCATCGATCGTCGCCGCCCTCACCACCCACCGCTTGCCACCCTTCACCCACCGCAGACTGCCATCGTTTGCCGCAGCCGCCGACCATCCTATCCGTTGACTGCCACCGGTCATCATCGTTGCCCTCACCACCCGTCGCTCGTCGCTGGCCATTTGCCACCCTCAGCGGCCACCGTCGTTTGCTGGTCGCTGTCGCCTGCCACTCATTGATCGTCACCATCCATCGTTGTTTGATGCCGTCAAGGAAATAGAAATTTTATGTTGTTATCAAAGGAATTTCTATTCCGAGAATAGAAATTTTATGTCGTTATCAAACGCGTTTTTCTGCTCAGAAATTAATTTTTTGAACAGAAAATTTGCCATTCGCGCCCCAAGACCTCCATCCGTATGTTGCCTGCTCTGTCTTTGCTTATTTTCTGCCTCGGCTTCTGCCAATTTCGTTAGTCTCACTGTCAAAAGTAACTATATGTTGATTGATCTTTAGAGTGGCTGATAATCACTTGTATGAAAATGAAATTGATCGCGATGTGTTTGGTATGATCCGGTTTAGAAACATTTGAAACCTTTCTGCTGTTTTTACTTGATCTCGCCAAGGATAATGTTCTGGGTATGAAATTTAAACAGAAATGAAAGAGGGAACAATGGAGGCTTGAAGAAGTGAGAGTTTTGTGATTCTGCGATTGAGTAATAGTTTCCGAATGTTTACAAAACAAAAAGGAAAGAAGTGGAACGGGTAGAAGATTCATGAAGAAGAAGTACTCGCGCTTTGTGGAGCGACGGGGTTGGACAAAGCAAGAAACGAGTAAAAACAAAAAATTAAAAAAGCGATGGAAATAAAATGATAGGAAATAGTTGCATCTTAGAAATAGTTTTAATTGAATTTCATTTGATTCGAATTCATCTAGTTTTTTTTTTTTGGGGGGTGGGGATCATAGAATTCATCTAGTTTAGAGAGTCATTTTCTTTGATTTTCGAAATAAATTAAATTTTAGCTTGTATTTTGTTTTAGATGAAATGGATGAACAGACAAAAACAATAATAAAAAGAAAATGAGAAAAAAAAATCTCGTATGCGTTTATATTGGAAGTACTTTAGGGGTCATTTGTTGATTTTCGTCTTTAATATCGTTAGTGTAATTCTCTTTAGTTGAAATTAAACTTTGACTTTGAATTTGAAAATTAGCTCACAGTGGTCATGTATCAAGGCTCAATAATAAGATAATGTATATTCTTTATCTTACTTGTAACATCCTGATTTCTGGCTCATCAGTTTAAGGCGCAGAGAATAACATTTGGACATGTTACTCCATAACATCTGATGGACTTGAGCCATGAATTATAGTCTGATGAAGAGTATTGGACCTTAAAAGATTAAGAGCCAAGTATGGGGCTGTGATATCCCGAATTTTGACTGTTTGGATTAATTAAAGGACGATTATCGAAATTCAATTGGAAACAGGGATGATCGAATTTTTAGTTATATTTGTGCAAAAATAAAAGAAAGAAAAGAAAAGAAGAAAATGAAAACAGAGGCCGTCGCTCGCGGGTTTCGAACCGCAGACCTCCACTGTCTCGTGCGCGTCTCGTGCGCTTGCCACTCGGCTAAGGCACGACTGTTGGGATAACAATGCCAAAGGATTTATTTAAAGTATACGGCACGCGAATAACAGAGGAGAAACAACGGAAGCTGTCGCCTGTGAGTTTCGAACTCGGGACTTCGGACTATGCCGCCTCTTACCACTCGACTGAAGTTTCGAACGGTGAGACAAAACCGTCAAAAGTTTTATTTAATGGAAACGGCGCGCGAGTAAGGGAGGAGGGGCAACCGGAGCAACCGAAGTCGCCGCCTCCAAGTTTCGAACCTAGGATCGAATAATTAGTTTCATTCCCGGATACCACTCAGCCGAGGCGTGAGTGGTGAAATCAAAGTGCCAAAATTTATATTTAAAGGAATCGGCGCGCTAAGGACGTCGTCGTTTTAGCCCACAAAGATGACTTCAAATTTCTACAGACAAACCCTAAATTTTCGCAAAAAAGACAGTAAGCCGAAAATTATGGAATGAAGAGACGTTTTGGGCTGGGCACGAACTGACGGGCTTACTTATTATGATTTTCGGATTTCCAGAGGGCCCATAATGGAAAATGACCGTTTTACCCCCGAAGCCCATTTTTGGCCCATTTTTGGCCCATTTTAAGAACCTATTGGGTTTTTAGCCCATTAGGCCCATCAAATTCAAACTCGAGCCCATGTGAATAGTGTCAAACCCACTTGAGTAGTGCGGGCCGTGAATAGTACCGAATGAATAGTGCCAAATTGGGAAAAAGACCATTTTGCCCTCGATGACTCATTTTGGCCCAAAATGAAGAACTCTTTGGTTATCGAGCCCGTTGGGCCTGTAAAAATTTGAGCCAAGCCCACGTGAATAGTACAAGGCCCACGTGAATAGTTCCGGCCCGTTTGATTAGTGCCGAGGGCGAAAATCACCATTTTGCCCTTCTAGAAGCTTGGACTTTTTGGGCAAAAATCTATTGGATGAAAAACAAAAATAACTAAGGGTTTGCTTGGTCTTCTCTCTCTCTCTCTCTCTCTCCTTGTCCCTTTCTCTCTTGTCAAATTATTAGGTAAGTTGTCTTGAATTATTAGAAGACAATAATTCAAGATGTCTTGAAATTAAGAGCTAAATTGGATAAGAATTGAAGTTGTATTAATTGAGGGGCAATAATGCAACTTGAAGATAAAAAGGCAAGACAACTCTCACTCTCTCTCTTTCATTCTTCATTTCTCTCTTTTTCCTCTCAAATTCGGAGCTCCCCCTCTCCCATCCATTTTCTCCACTTTTTCTTCTTGTTTTGGCTCCCAAATCTTGCCGCCAAAACCCCCAAGCCATACCACACCTTTGCCAAGCTCAAGCTGCGCTTTTGGGGCCGTTCGGGGCGTCGTTGCCACCGTACATCGCCATGTAGCCTCGCCGTGCCGAATCGAGTCGAGCCGCCGTCAAGACCCATTTTCCGTCTACGTGCTGTAGCCGAGCCACCACCATCACCGTCTTCGCGCCGTCGCCGCCGTCGTCGCCGTAGTCACCATCGCCGTTAAACGGTGAGTTAACTCTCTAATCCTTGATTAGGTTGTTAATTGCGCTTAGGGTTAGTTTAGATGGGTTAATGAGGGTTAGTTTGGTTAATTATGGTTAGTTGAGCTAACTAGGGTTAGTTTTGCTAACTAGGGGTAGTTGGGTTAACTATAGTTAGTTCGGTTAACTGTGGTTAGGTTAGTTAACCACGGTTAGGTTAATTAACCACGGTTGGGTTAATTAACCATGGTTGAGTTAATTGTTAGAATTTCGTGCTGGATTTATTTATGATGAGGTTGGCCGTAGAATTAACCTTCCATGTGCCTAAAAATATTTTACTAGAAAATAATGTACTTTTAATACGACATTGGTAATTGATGTGGCGATGTGCTCAAATGCTGAATTTTATGTTGTCGAATAATCTGTTAGGCCTGAAAAGTTTGGCATAAAAAGCACGTCGGTGTAATCACGTGCGAATTTTATTGTGAAAATGACAATATTTGATGTGTGAGCATGATCATGGCTTGAGTACGGAAAATGTGGCATTTTCATGATAGTTTGATGAAACCTACCCTGAGGCGTGTTTACGCGGGGTTAAGAATTGAGCCTGAGGCATTTTACGCGGGCTATCCTGATGCGTGTTGACGCGGGGTATAGTTGAGCCTAACGAGGCCAACTGTCACACACCTGAGGCGTGAAC
>BCNH02000011.1:3192679-3207056 GCA_001662345.2 Metrosideros polymorpha var. glaberrima
ACTGGACTGAAATCGGATCGGTAGTCCGATTTGGTTCCGGTGGGACTAGCAAGAATAATTTCACACATGCAAAAAAAAAAAAATCAAACTTCTACAAAATTTGTTGGCGTTTGCATGTGTCGCGCCCCAACCCTCGAGCGCGCGACCATCCCGATGTTTCTCTTCTCTTGGGTCATTAGAAATGCAACATCCCAGGACGCGTCATCGACCCATTCATTTTATCTTTTGATTTACGCATGCGGAAGCGAAAACAAACACTCGACAGTAGAGATAGCAGGAAAAACAGCCAAACCAAAACACATTTTATTAATAAACTGGTTAACCCTGGGAAGTGTATAATTACAAGCCCTCACATCGAGGTTCGGGTTAACCTATCTTCTCTACGCCAAGGCACCTTCAACTGCACCCAACGACTTTCCAGCCTAAGGTCCTGAAAAACGGTTAACAACAACGAGTGAGATAAAATCTCAGTAAGTTAACCACCTAAGCATCGCGTAGGATACCAATTCACCTAGGGTGAATCCTAAACATGCAACTTAGTGTCGATGGCAGATCAATAGCGAGCAACGCTCGCTCTACTCAACCTATAACGGGTTCGAGCAACCCACTCACCGATCAACCAACAAATCATAGGCATTCTTACCTTGCCTTGGTACATGCACACGCCCTGCATGTTATCAGTTATAATAGCATTCTAAAACAATGTATCAGCCAAGGCATGTAATCAGAACACAACCTCATTTCTCGTACACAATACATCCTAACGTGTTCCAATTATTGTCACCGTTCTCAAGCATCTGGGTCACAAATCATCTGGGCATTCGGGTCATAAATCATCCAGGCATCATCCCCAATCACCATTGAGGGTCAGTACACTTTTGTGATCACACGAGCACACAGGCACACCAATTTCATAATGCCACTATAATCCATGCTCATGCCATCACTCGTCGTCACCACCCGCGTAAAGTTCACGCCTCAGGAGTGCGACGTCGCCACAATCCGCGTGAGGTTCACGCCTCAGGTGTACAACAGTTGGCCTCGTCAGGCTCAACTATACCCTGCGTCAACACGCATCAAGGTCGCCCGCGTAAAACGCCTCAGGCTCAATTCTTAACCCCACGTAAACACGCCTTAGGGTAGTAATTCTTAACCCCGCGTAAACACGCCTCAAGGTAGGTTTCATCAAACTCTCATGAAAATGCCACATTTTCTGTACTCAGATCATGATCATGCTCACACATCAAATATTACCATTTTCACAATAAAATTCGCACGTGATTACACCGACGTGCTTTTTATGCCAAAATTTGCATGTCTCACTTTTCAGGCCTAACAGATTATTTGACAACATAAAATTCAGCATTCAAGCCCATCGCCACATCAATTACTAATGCCGCATTACACGTACATTATTTTCTACCAAAATCTTTTTAGACACATGGAAGGTAAATTCTACGGCCAATCTCATTATAAACGTGCCCAGCATAATCAGCATAAAATTCTAAGCATTAACTTAACTCGGGTTAATTAACCCAACCATGGTTAATTAACCTAACCAAGATTAGTTTAACCTAACCAAGGTTAACTATCCTAATCAAGATTAGCATAACCTAACCAAGGTTAACTATCTTAACCAAGATTAGCATAACCTAACCAAGGTTAACTATCTTAACCAAGATTAACTTAACCTAACTATAGTTTAGCCAAATTAACCATAGTTAAGAGTCTAATTGCATCTTAACTAACCCTGAGTGCAATTAGTAACCTAATCAAGGATTAAGGGGTAAACTCACCGTTTAACGGCGAGACTACCACGGCGACGGCGGCGGCGACGGTGTGAAGACGGTGATGGTGGCGGCTCAGCTACGGCACGTAGATGGAAAATGGGTATTTACGATGGCTCGACTCGGCTCCGCACGGCGCGGCTACACGGCGATGTACGGCGGCAACGGCGCCCCAAACGGCCCCAAGAGCGCGGCTTGAGTTTGGCAAAGGTGTGGTATGGCTTGGGGGTTTCGGCGGCAAGATTTGAGAGCCAAAACAAGAAGGAAAAGTGGAGAAAATGAAAGAGAGAGGGGAAGCTCCGAATTTGAGAGGAAAAAGAGAGAAATGAAGAGTGAAAGAGAGAAAGAGAGTTGTCTTGCTTTTTTTGTCTTCAAGTTGTATTATTGCCCCTCAATTAATGCAACTCATAATTCTTATCCAATTTGGCTCTTAATTTCAAGACAACTTGACTTATTGTCTTCTAATAATTCAAGACAACTTACCTAATAATTTGACAAGAGAGAAAGGGACGAGGAGAGAGAGAGAGAGAAGACCAAGCAAGCCCTTAATTATTCTTGTCTTTCCTCCATTAAATTTTTGCCCAAAAAGTCCAAGCTTCTAGAAGGGCGAAATGGTCTTTTCCACCCTCGACACTATTCATACGGGCCGACACTATTCACGTGGGCTTGGCTCGAATTTTTACGGCCCAATGGGCTTAAGATCCAATGGGTTCTTCATTTTGGGCCAAAAAGGGCCATCGGGGGTAAAATGGTCTTTTCCCAATTTAGCACTATTCATTTGATACTATTCACGGCCCGCACTACTCAAGTGGACTTGACACTATTCACATGGGCTCAGGTTTGAATTTGATGGTCCCAATGGACTAAAAACCCAATAGGTTCTTAAAATGGGCCAAAAATGGGCTTCGGGGTTAAAACGGTAATTTTCCATTATGGGCTCTCTTGTAATCCGAAAATAAAAGAATTTAGGCCCATCGGTTCATGCCCAGCCCAAAACGTCTCTTCTGCAAAAAATTAGGGTTTTTCTGCAAAAGTTGAAGTCGTTTCTGTTGACCTAAAACGACGATGTCTGAAGCGCGCCGATTCCTTTAAATATAAATTTTGGCGCTTTGATTTCACCACTTACGCTTCGATCGAGTGGTATCCGGGAATGAAACTAATGGTCCAATCCTGGGTTCGAAACTTGAAGGCGGCAACTTCGATTGCTCCGGTTGCCCCTCCTCCCTTACTCTCGCGCCGTTTCCATTAAATAAAACTTTTGGCGGTTCTGTCTCACCGTTCGAACTTCAGTCGAGTGGTAAGAGGCGGCATAGTCCGAAATCCCGAGTTCGAAACTCACAGGCGACGGCTTCAGTTGTTTCTCCTTTGTTATTCGCGTGCCGTGTACTTTAAATAAATCCTTTGGCGTTGTTATCCCAACAGTCGTGCCTTAGCCGAGTGGCAAGCGCACGAGATAGCAGAGGTCTGCGATTCGAAACCTGCGAGCGACGGTCTCTGTTTTCATTTTCTTCTTTTCTTTTCTTTTCTTTTCTTTCTTTTATTTTTGCACAAATATAACTAAAAATCCGATCATCCCTGTTTTCAATTGAATTTCGAGAATCGTCTTTTGATTAATCCAAACAGTCAAAATTCGGGATATCACAGCCCCATACTTGGCTCTTAATCCTTTAAGGTCCAATACTCTTCATCGGACTATAATTCATGGCTCAAGTTCATCAGATGTTATGGAGTAACATGTCTAAATGTTATTCTCTGCGCCTTAAACTGGTGAGCCAGAAATCAGGATGTTACAGCATGCTCAACAAATACTAAACTTGAATTTTACCTAATAGGCCAAGAGAGATACAGTTTGTGTAGGCGCGTGGCTTAATTTTATAGCCAATCTCTCTCACAATCTTTACCTCTCACTCAATGTGGGACTCTTGATCTTGGAGCAAGCTACCAACAAGTAAGAGAGAGCTGACTTCAAGTGAGCAATGGACAAACTTTTAAAGTGAGTGAAGGATGAGAAGTCCTACATTGGTTGCAAGAGAGGGTTAACAAGGAGGTTTCCTATATAAAATTGAGGAATGGGCTAATTCCATGGATTACTCATCTCTTCCTTACGACAAGATGAAATACCGTTAGAAATGAGAAGAGTTACGTGAATAAATTAGATTTAGCTTTAAAAAATATATAATATTATATATATGTAGACCGATCTGGTCCTAGCGATCTGGTTCGGTGCTATCCTCCTCGGAACCAGGGACTGCACCGACACCCTCAAGGACCAAACCAAATTGGCCGATTCGGCCTGGTCCCGATCTGGTCCGAGGAGTCTTGATCCACTTTGCTCACCACCCCTACGCATTAGTGTTTGTTTAGTTTAACTGGGAATATTGGAGCTTTTGCCCTTACTGGTCATGAGAATCTTTGCAGATGGATTAGCACTTAGACATGTCATTTCTAAGGTGATTATTTTGTGAAAGATGGCATCAAATTCACCTTCTCCAACTTCTTCTCCTTCCCTAGCGTCAAATAAGATAGACCCTGTTTATCCTGTTTCAAGACTGGAAAAACATAATAGGTTCTAAAACAGGTTCTAAGGTAAACAGGGTAGGTTCCCGATCCCTAAACTTGGAATTAGTTACAACATGGTAGGTTCTTAGTCTAGAACCAGCCCATCTTAGAACCGATCACCCCTATCTGGCAAGGTTAGCCCTCGCCCTGGCGAGGGTCAGCCTAGCCAACCACCGCTTGTGGCGGGTGGCCCTTCGTTAGCCACGCAAAAACAAAGGAAAGGGAAAAAAAAGGAAAAAATTATTTAAAAAAAGGAAAAAATTATTAAAAATTATCTACGTCAATACCGGCCGTGCCACATAAGACTGCCAGCATCTATGTCGGTGATTTTTTGCCAAAATTGGTCAGATGGACTCAATTGTCTAAAAGTGAAAAGATTTAGGACTCAATTGGCAAAATTGAAATGTTCAGAATTGAATTGACAAAAGTACAATAGATTTAGGACTTTTTAGATAATTTTCCCACAAATAACCCATCCAGTCCTTTTCATGTGTACTTATCTACACAAGTGAAGGAATTTTTTTTGCAAGATCTCGTCATGAATGGTTCCCACAACACGGACAATGTTGTGCTGTGCAGTTTTTCTTTAAATGTAACTTTTTGCTTAAACATAACGAAACATCATAACAATAAGCCCAGAAAGAAATCACAATACTCTGCGTTCTGTGCTTAGTTAAGACGAAACGTGGTGTAATTGCATGATAAACTGCCGTACCACATAGGCGATCGCAAACAATATGCTTTGTTTCTACTCAAATTGGCAATATGAATAGGACGGTCAAGCCCAAAGCAAAGTAGATCCATCATTGAATTGCCTATGGATGATTGATGGGCTACAAAAAATTTGCTCTGGCAGGCAACCACGTAATATTATAATGAGTTGTAATCATCTTCAATGGGTCTACTCGAGCATAATTAGTATTGACACAAAGTTAAGACTGATTGAAGAAGAAGAAATTTATGCCTAGCTCACAGGGAAATGTAATATGAAATTCTAAAAGAGGAATCGGTGAGAAGAATGGATAGTTTGTTCCTTCAATCATGTTCAAAAGATTTAAAATATCTCCAAGTTTTGTTCCTTTGATCACAGCAATGCAATCTTGGCTGCACTTAGAGGTGGCAAAATGGGTTTAGTACCCATATTTTAACCCATATTTAAGGGTGTGGGTCATAAATAGTCTGTCTTAAGTTGTAAAAGTAAGCTTAAGTGGGTCATCAATGAGTTAGTTAACAATTTAGTGGATCTTAAATGAGTCATAAATGGGTTAGTTATCTCATATACACAAAGTTCAGCGATAACCCTTTCTCCAAAGCATTACAAAACAGAAATTACATTCATCATCAGTGACCAAATGAAACGTTCGCAGATCATGCACTCAAAGTGAAAACATCGCTAATATTGCAAACAAACGGATCTGACCCAAAGTAATTATTGGGCAAACGAGAGGAGCCAAATGAGCAACCAAAGTCTTCGATTTCGATTTCGACCCCTAATCCGCACCCTTTCATAGACTTGTTTGCCACTGTCACAACTTATGAATGGATACATTTGCCTAGAATGGAGGGAATAAACTCAATTGGGAAGGGGGACCATCATATGTTGCTATATGACCCCTTGGTTTGCAAATTTTTTGACTAACTGCTGACCCATGTCCTCCATGCAGATACAGATCTCTTTGTCAGTTTGGGCCGTAGCTTTCCTTGTGTTCCCCGGCAGCTAACCCTATAGGGCACTGCACAAAGTCATGCTGCCATGCGCCTAAAGATTCATATGCATTGCTCATATTTGTTGTGTTTTATCACTGACAAAGTTATTGATTTTGATGCATCGTAGCGTGCGATGCGGCGTGCCCTTGCCCTTACGCACCAAGCGCTGCCTATGAAATCTACTTCCCCGATAGCATTGCTCTGCGCAGAGTCAGAAAACCAGATTTGAGAACAAAATAGAATTTAACCTATTCAATATTTTTTATCATACATCTAATTAGAATCTCTATATACATAAAGAATTATGTTTTAATGTTTATCAGGTCTTTTATATTTTATACATCGGTTAGAGATTTATTACCAAATATGCAGAAGAACAAGAGATTTGCTAGGATCTGATTACTAAAATACATAAATCTATTATTTCTTGCATAGCGATAAGAGATTTGCTAGGATAAGAGATTTTATAAAGTGAATATAAAAATTATTGCTACGCAAAACTTACACTTGAGAGTGCCATGTGGTATATGGCTTTTGTGTAGTTATCTCTTCTTTTTTAAATCTTAATAGTTTCTTAGCTGGGAAAAAAAATAGAGACTTCTAATTTCCAATTTTCGGTGATGAAACTTGTTTAGAGAGATATTTTTAAGATAAATGTTTCTCTTTTATTTGCTAAATTTGGTTTAGATTTTGATGGTGCCATCAACAGTGTAGTTTGTCATCAGGCCCGATTCTCACCACCCCTAGAAAAAGACCTCATGCGACGGAAATTGGCCGTCCCTAAAGCATAAAATTCTCGTCCGTCTCTCATTAGCGACGGGGCCAGCTAGTCAACTCTTTGCTCTACTGGGGATGGCTGCAGCACCGTCACTAAAGAGGCACACCGGGCAGAGCAGTGGTCCTCTCCTGGGAACAGGCTAGGGACCAAATGGAACCGTCCCGGAGCATGAGCATGCTTTTTTGTCATTTAGATAGTAATAAGAGCATTTTCATTTTGCAGTTACCGAATTGATTAAAATTAGTCCAAATAATCATGATCTGTTCACTCTATTTACGTTTAATTGCACCAAGAAATCACGATTTACAATGAATAAGAAGAAAAATTTGAAAAAGGTTTGGAGATAGAGAAATGACCCATCCAGTCCTTTTCTTTTGTGTAGTGTGCCATCAACACGGGATATGTATTGTACCATGTTGTGCCGAGCAATTCTTTCTTAAAGGTACTTTTTCGATCCATCATAACAAAACGTTATAAAGCCCAAAAGGAAATCACGTTACACTATGTTTTGTGCTTAGTTAAGACGAAACGTCGTGTATTGCACGATAAAATATCGTACCACATAGACAACCACAAACAATTTGCTCTGTTTTTACTCAAATAGGCAATATGAATAGAACGATCAAGCCCAAGGCAAAGTAGATCCATCGCTGAATTGCCAATGGACGATTGATGGGCTACAAAAAATTGCTCTAGCAGGCAACGACATAATATTCTAACGAGTTGAAATTATCTTTAACGGGTCTGCTTGAGCATACTTTATCTCGAACCAAAGATAAGACTGATTGAACAAGAAGAAATGTAAGACTAGCTCATTGGAAAGTGTATCCCGAAATTTCAAAGAGGAATCGGTGAGAAGAATGGATATTTTGTTCCTTCAATCATATTCAAAACATTTAAAATATCTCAAGTTTTGTTCCTTTGATCACCGCAATGCAAGCTCGGTTGCGCATTTCTCTTCGGGTACTAATTTGGTTTTTGGTTCAATTTGTACTGACTTCACGTATGAAATCCCAAGTTAGACAATCGTGGGATATGACGCTTAACTCTCATCCGTCCCAGCGAGTCAGGTCTTTATAGATAGTATTAGAGCCGGTAAATAGGCAAAAACCGTAGGATTTGTCCTACCCTATTGGTGTGGTTATGAGCTCTAAGGCAGGATCGCCACTGAGTTAGTGCTATAACTGTAAGAATTTTTCTAATGTAGGCTACATTAATTAAAATTGTAATTTACTGTTTTATAGGGTTGATTTAATAAAGAAAGATATAAAGATTCTTAATTAATCTAAGAGTTAATACCACGAAAAATCCTAAACTGGTACACCTGAGACAAATTTATCCCAAACTAATTTTTTGACCTCGGAAAACTCCAAACTAATACATTTGTGACAAATTTACCCCAAATTGGTACACTCGTGACAAATTTATCTTATGTTAGTTTTCGTTAAATTGGGTTAATACCACGAAAAATCTCAAATTGGCACGCCTGTGACAAACGGAGGGTAAAACCCAAACTAGTACACCCCGTCAATTGTTACGCGTCATCAAACTCAGCAATTTGATGATAAAATTAGACAGAAACTAACATAAGGTAAATTTGTCATAAGTGTACCGGTTTGAGGGTTTTTCATGATATTAACCCTTAATCTAATATGAGACTGGCTTATGTGGGCCAAATAGAGCCCGGCCTGTGATGAGAGCACTCGTGACTGAAAACTTTATAAATAGTACTCAAGTCTCTCCTCAAACCTTAATGTACAAATATCTTCACATAATGAGCATATAAAAAAATCTGACGTGAGGGGCAATCTCATTAAACCAGTGATCAAGAAAAGCAATCTTTTTTCTCACCATTAATGTGTTCTAGATTCTGGTTATAGAGATTTTGGGGTGACGTTTTCGAGGACCAACAATAATAAGTTAAATGCTAAGTAATTACAAGTGTTATGGCCTGAAACATCTCAAGTTTTGTTCCTTTGATCACCGCAATGCTAGCACGATTGTGCCTTTGCCTGACATGCTAGGATTTCTCTTCGAGTACTTATTTGGTTTTTGGCTCGATTTGTAATGAGATCACGTATGAAATCCCAAATTAGACAATCGTGGGATTTAGAGACTTAACTCACGTCCGAGTGTCCGGCACCTGAACTTGGGACCCGGTTTGTACTTGAGACTCCTCTCAAATGTGTGCTTCATAATTATCCTGTAACAAATATTGGAAAATGACTTCTTTTGCAATATACAGCCAAACATGCCTTAATAATAACATCTTCTGAAAAAGAATTCCAGCAAAGTTTTTTTTCGTGAAACAAACAGAGTCTAAGGTTTAAGCAACCTCGGTTGATTGAATTAAAGAGTGAATGTAATGAATTTGTTGCTCCCAGACTATGTAGTACGAAGTGAAAATAGCGCTAACATCGCAAACAAAAGTTCAAGATGGAGCCAACATAGGGCAAACTAAAGGGGCTCTATGAGCAGCCGAAGTCTTCAATTTCACCCCTCGACCCATCTCATAGGCTGGTTTGCTATTGCCGCAACTTATAAAATGGATACTCTCCGTCTAGAATGGAGGGAAAAACTGAACGCGGGTTCTATCACTTACATATCAAACTTCATTTCGGATGAAGGTAAAGTGAACCGACTTCTGCTTTTAGATTGTAAGATCCAATAGTACATATTTACCGCTCCTCTCACATCCAGATCCTTGCTTGCTCAGATTGTGTTGCTTAATCACCGGTTCTGGGTGATGAAACTCGTAGCTTTTCATATCTTGATGGTGCCAACGACATTATATGTTTGTCTCTGGTTTCTATCCGTTTAGGCATAAACAAACCAAGCAATAGGAAAAAATTAGGCAATAGTGTTAGGCCATTGCACAATCCGAACACCTTTTACTGTCTGGGAGCAACAATCTGCACAAGACAAGGGCCAATTCCACCTCTATTCTCCCTCTCAATTAGTGAGATTTTTCAAAACTCTGAAATTACATTCCTCATCAGCTACCAAAGGAAATGTCCACAGACCATGCATGCAAAGTGTGAACAGAGCGGATACTGCATGTAAAGAGGTCCAACCAAGAGCAATCGTTGGGCGAACGAGAGGGGCCAGATGAGCAACCAAAGTCTTCAATTTCGACTCTCAATTAGTACCGTTTCATAGACTTTTTTGCTGCTGTCACAAATGGATACATTTGCCTAGAAAGGAGGGAATGACCTCAAACCATCTATTAACCACACATACTCTTCTTCTTATCTCCTCACAGAGGGACGTTTTGTTAAGGGGACTATCATATTGTTGCTATATGACCCCTTGGTTTGCAAATTTTGCACTAACTGTTGACCCAAGTCTTCCATGAAAATGACAGATCTATTGGCTGAATTTTCAGTCAATCAATTGCCCAGATTTGGGCGAGAGTTGCGGCCTTCCCCCAAGGCTAGGCGAGGGTTGCCAGCCCTTGCCCAAGCCTAGCCGAGGGCGTCGGCCAGTGGCAGACCTCGCCGAGGGCCGACGACCCTCGGCCAGGCCTGGGTGAGGGTCGCTCGGCTCACACTTGCGACGGTGGGGTTTTTGGACCTTGGCCGGGGCTCGGCGACCCCTGCTAGCCATCCCCCACCTCACCGGCCATTGCCGGCAATGGTGGGGCGGTGGTGGTTAGGGTTTGCACAGCCCTTGCCGCCTGCGATGTCTCCCTCCCACTTTTTTATTTTTATTTTTAGCTTATTTTTTAAAGAAAAATAATAAAAATGGTCAAAAATTCAATAAATAATAAATAATTCCACGTAGGACTACTCGCCGGAACTAGTACTCAGGTGGTCGTTTTTTCTTTGATGTGGCATGCAAGTAAGTAAAAAAAAAAGTTATGACACTTAAGTGATCTCCATACAAAACTTATGGCATTCCTGTTGGAGTTCTCCCCATGTATGTGTGTGTGTGCATGCTACATTTTTTAAGTTTGTGATGGTTACATAGCGGAACAAGAAAATAGAGACTTATAATTTCCGATTTTCGGTGATGAAACTTTGGAGAGGTGTTTCTGAGATATACGTTTCACTTTTGACTGTTTACTTTGTCTTAGGCCTTGATGGAACCAACAACAGTCTAGTTTTTGTCCCGGGCTTCTATTCGATTCAGCGCCATTAATAGAACAAGCAACAAGATAATGATAGGCAACCACATGAGGCTATTGACAATACAAACGCCTTATTTGCACATACACAATCTCCTTTATTCCACCTCTATGCTCACTCTCCTCGGAAAGTAAGACCGTTCAAAAAACTCTGAAACAATCTTAATTTCTCTTAACGCATTACGCAATGTAGATTACATTCCTCATCAGTGACCCAATGAAATGTCCAGGGATCATGAATTCAAAGTCAAAACAGCACTAACGTCACAATCGTTGGGCGAACAAGACGGGCCATACGAGCAACCAAAGTCTTCAATTTCGACCCTCAAATTGCACCACTTCATAGACTCTTGCTGCTTTCTTCACTGTTGACCCAAGTCTTCCATGCAAATGCAGATCTATTGGCTGAGTTCAGGTTCACCAGTAGCAATCGTTGGGCGAACGAGAGGGGCCAGATGAGCAAGCAAAGTCTTCTATTTCGACTCTCAATTCATACCAGTTCATAGACTTTTTTGCTGCTGTCACAACTTATGAATGGATACATTTGCCTAGAATGGAGGGAATGACCTCAAACCATCTATTAACCACACGAACTCTTCTTCTTATCTCCTCACAGTGGGACTTTTTGTGAAGGGGACTATCATACTGTTGCTATATGATCCCTTGGTTTGCACATTTTGGACTAACTGTTGACCCAAGTTTTCCATGAAAATGACAGATCTATTTGCTGAAATTTCAGTCAATCAATCACTTGTCGATTGGCCCCACAGGTTTTTTTTCCTATGTTCCCCAGTAGCTACACGCTACGGCACTGCACAAAGTCATGTTGTCATGCGCCTAAAGATTCATATGCATTGCCCATATTTGGTGTCTTTTTTTTTTTTTCGAAAAACTTCCTTCCATTTCATTCACGTAGATAAAGTAAAGGAACAACTCAAATGGGCTCCAGCATGAAAAACATCCAAAGGGGTGTTTTATCACTGGGAAAGTCATTGATTTGATGGATCGTAGCGTGCGATGCGGCATGCTCTTACCCCCTACGCACCAAGCACCGCCAATAAAATCTGCTTCCCCGGTAGCATTGCACTGCACAGAGTCCCAAATATACACTTGAGAACAAAACAGAAACCTGCCATAAATCTTTGATCATTCATCTAATCACAATCTCTATACAAAATAAAAAAAAAATTGTTTTTAAATGTTTTTCACCAAAAATGCATAGCTCTTTTATTTCTCATACATCCGTTAGAAATTTATTACATAAGAATTCAAGATTTGCTAGGATTTGATTACAAAAATATACTAAAGTGTATGATTTCTTGCATAGCGATTAGAGATATGTTAACGAAATAAGCACAAATATTAGATATTGCTAGGATAAGAGATTTTATAAAGTGACCATAAAATTAAATTGTTGTACAAAACTCACACATGAGAGTGCCATGTGGTATATCTTTTGTGTATCTTTTTTTTTTTTTAATTTTAATAGTTACTCAGCCGGAAAAAAAAAAAAAAGATAGCGACCTCTAATTTCCACAATTTCGGTGATGAAATTTGTGTTTTTTTTTTTGGGGGGGTTGAAAGAGAGATTACTTAAGCTCATCATCATTCATAACTCATGTGATGAAACTTGTTTAGAGAGGTATTTTTAAGAGAAATGTTTCAAGCTTTTATTAGATCTTGACGGTGCCAACAACAGTGTAGTTTTATTTCCAGTTTCCATTCGTTTCGGCAATATGCAGAGAGCAAGCAGCAAGAAAATACAAGGCAACAATATCAGGCTATTGCACAATTCAAATGTCTAACTGCTCATAGACAATCACCTCTATTCTCCCTCTCATAAAAATCTTAACAGTCATAAGTTCTCCAAACGCAAGGAGCCGAGAGAGAGAGAGGAGAGTGAAAAAAAATTCTATTTATGTTCCAGAAATAGAGAAGTAGAAAATTTTTACTTCTGATTTCTGGTCCATTTCTATTTCTGAAACAGAAATTTATTCCAAAAATAGAAAAATGAAATTGCGTTACCAAACGAATTTTTGTTCCAAACCTATTTCTAGAACAAAAATTCTGTTCCAGAATGGTTGTTATGCGCACCCTAAACGGCTAATTTTTTTGTTGTTTGAAGCTAGAAGTATGTTAAAAAAATGCTCCATCCTTTTGCGTCACGTTTATTGCTTAGTCAAGACGGGACATCGTGTAACTGCACGATAAAATGTGGTAACGAATGCACAATCGCAGACAGTTTGCTGTGTTTTTACTCAACTAGGCAGTATGAACAGAACGACCAAACCCAAAGAAAAGTAGTTACCTCTTTGAATTGCCTATGGATGACTGATGTGGGTAACGTTGCTAGCATAACAATTTTTTTATGACCGTGAGAATAACAGTATAATGTAGACCACAAATTCTTAAAAAAATGTGCCCCATAATAAATTTCAATTAATTGTTATTAGTTTTTTGCGGCCCAAAACAGGTTATCAATCCTACAATCACTCAAAGATTGTGACATAATCAATTCTCGTGTTCTCATGAGTTGAATTTATCTTCAACGGGTCTACTTGAGCATAATTTGTCTCGACACAAAGTCAGGACCGATTAAACAAGAAGAAATGTGAGACAGATCATGGGACAACGTATCCCAAAATTTTAAAAAGCAATCGGTGAGAAAAATGGATATTTTGTTCCTTCAATCACGTTCAAAAGATTTGAAACACCTCAAGTTTTGTTCCTTTGATCACGGCAATGCAAGCTGGGTTGCACCTTTGTCTGACATGCTAGGATTTCCGTAAGGATACTTAGTACTGATATTTGCTTTTTGGTTCAATTAGTACTGAGATCACGCAAGAAATCCCAAATTATCACTACTTTAAGTACTACTTTTAAAGGCGTAACTCATGTTCGGCCGAGTCAAGTCAGGTCATTTTTTGACCAAACAAAAAACTCAGGTCAATTTTCGACCAAAAAAAAAGTCAGGTCATTATAAATATTATATGTCACACCCGACAAGAATGGAAATATGACATAACCATCTTTTGCACCCGAATGACGTAACCTCAAACACAAACCAACATTCTTTTAATTAAACTATACATATATAAAGCAATACTAGAAAACTTATAATCCAAACCTAAGATATACTATACATTCATTTCAACAAAACTTTATACAAATCAGAAATATTGATTTAATCCACTATCACAATTCAAATATCAATGATCAAGTCTTTTGATCAATCTCCATGAAACCACACGCCAATGATCCGTTCTATTTTCCAATCTATTGCTAAATATTTGTCCATGGTCACGATACAGAACCTGATGACAAAGCGACCAAGATTCCTCTTGATAAGGTCTCCACTTATTATTAGTTTGCGGCTCAGCCCAAAAAGATATCATAAAATCAATAAGCAACTCAAAAACC
>BCNH02000011.1:3207370-3228939 GCA_001662345.2 Metrosideros polymorpha var. glaberrima
ATATATTTTTTTTTCAAGGGACCATCTGGATGTCACTTGCAATCTCTGGACTTGCATCGGAAAAGTATCAGATCTAGAAAAGAGCATAACATCAAGGACCCAGGTCTTCCAAGCAAGACAGATTTAGTTGACTGCCTCATTTCTGCGATGCCCTAAAACTCCTGTACCTAAAGATTTACATGGTGTGATTAGATTATGTGAGTCAAAATAATGGATGGCGGATGCAATGGGAGCGAAGCGAGTGGATGATATCATGGCAAGCACTATGGGAGTCTGGCGCCTTCAATTCTGTTTCTCTTAGAATTCAGCTAAGTGACTGAATCAGAAGGGCAAGTGATTGGTCTAAAGAAACTGACCTGCCGTTTAAGTATCACCTCCATGAAGTTAAATCTTTCCACAGAAAAATCACCATGTATCTATTCTGAAACACATAGTTAAATAAAGTAAAGAGCATCCAGAGCTAGCAATTAACTTGCAGACTCTGCAGAAATGTCTCAGAGCTATGAACTGGCAGTTGATTTCCATAATATAGGGATCTAAGTACCAGCACTGATAGATATGTGCAAATACTTAGGCCATGTCTGACACATGCAAATGCTAATGATTTGATAAATCGCACATGGTATACTTAACACCATAACATATAAAGACATGCATCTTCTGTATTGCAAGACATTGAGCATGTTCCATCAACAATAGAAGAGAGTTTGCTATAGTTTTTCCGGTAAGCCCAGCCCCCTACAGGGTTCCAACACAATATTTTTAATGTGGAACATTATTTGAACAGTTGACAAAAAAAAAAGTCAGAAATTTTTCACGCTTGTCATAGGCTTTGTCTACAGCACTGTCGATCAACACAAATTTACTTTCTCATCCAATAAAAACAGAAAAAGTCAATGCACCGTAGCATGAGACTAGACTTGTTGTTACCCAGCACCTCACACTGCTCATAAGACCTACTTTGGTCTCACACACTGTACATTGAAGCAGAGCTTCTCCATCTTAAAAGAATAGCAACGACCTAAGAAAATTTTAATTAATGCAAGAAATCACGGGGTAAATACAAATAAATGACGTACGCCATCTCAAATTAGGGGAAAATGTGACGTTACTTTCTGGGCCTCTATTGATAAAGTCCTAGCTTTGTAAGATCAATTCAATCTACATATAATATAGTGTATAAAGGATAACATGATCTGTCAAGGACACGAAAGGCAAAAAAAAAAAACCTTTCTCTACTCGCTTGGGGGACTTCCCTAAGGAGCTTTGCTGTGGACTAGAACCAGATAATTTGTCAAGGATTAAATTGAATTTATTTTAGAAAATTAGAGCCTTTTAAAAAAAAAAACTTATTGGTGAGACTAAATTTGAAAAGTACCCGCATTTAAGAAGAAATTCTCACAATAGATTTTCTTAAATGAAAAGGATATCCTCATTAAAATTTGGCAAGAATCATATTATTTGACTAGATACAGCAAGGATATCCTCATTAAATGAAAAGTACAATCTTTCTCTTCTTCGTACCTCTCTAGTCATCAACTCATTCAGCAACTTAAATGAATCTCTAAGTACATAACTGTGCTACAATGGTTCATCTCCACACATTGCTGCACTAGGTCACAAAACTGTAAAGGCTCTTTGCGAGAGAGAGAGAGAGAGAGAGAGAGAGGCGCTAAGAACAGTTTAGTTGTGAGTAGCCATGGAGGTAACAACATCCAAGAGAATGGGGTCGATGATGTTCGTGGCAACTCTCATATTGTGGTCGTCCATCGGTGCCGACGCGGGTATATCTAAGGCATGCAAGTTGAAGTGTGCATTGTTCTGTGCCTTGGAACCCGAGCCAGTTCAATGCAATCTCGAATGTCTCAAGCTTTGCCCTAGAGACTCCTTGACGTTGGCGGCATCAGAGCACTGCGACATTGATTGTTTCTTGTCTACTTGCCTTGGCTACCAACCAGGTAATAATCTATACAATGACACCGAAGATATAACATAGCTTCTTCTGAGATCCATAAAACCAAAAAAATCATTTTATAATCTTTTTCCCTAATCATTGTTTCATTGTTATATTTTAATTATGAGAGGATGGTTGCATCCTAAATCATTTCATTTTTTGGACTTCGATATATGCACTTGTTAAAAAAAAAATCAATTTCAATCTTCATATAAGTGACTTTTTTTAATTTCTTTTTTCATATTTGAACTTATGTAGACATCAAGAAAGTTGAAGTGGACGTGAAGAAGGTTGGAGCTTGTGCGGATACATGCTCTCAGGGTTGCCAGAAGACCTATTCAGTGCACTAAAGTTTGGAATTTTCCCTTTCTTTTTTTTTTATAACTAAACAAAGGCAATTAAGTTATGTAATACCTTTGTGGTTTCATTCCACAGATAATAAATGGTGCCTTTTTAATTATCTTGAAGTACATTTCTATGAAATTCCCGTTGTAATAAAATGAGCCTGCTCTTTATTATCCGAATTTAGATTATCAGATATAAATACAAAAGAAAAGGTGACCTTTAGAATAAATTGATATTGGCTTTGTCACAAGTATGTCTTCATCCAATCAAAGTTTTATGATGTGTGGAAGAGTGTCAATATATGGCACGACAGAACATGAGATCACGACTCAATGGTACTACAAACTAGACGATTGAAAGTTAATTTATTCGTACGTGTTTATGCGTAAAAAAAGAACAGTATATACCATTCACCAAAGTTAACTTTGAGGAATATGTTTGGATGGCAACTTGCAGTGCGACACGATATCAAAATTTTTATGGTCATGCTAATGTAGATATAGCCCAAAATCAGGCAAGGAAGTCTCTCTTCATAAAAGCGACGTCGTCCATTCTATTAAGTATAGGATGCACTTTCGTCAACTCTTTGACTGAGTCGTAACACCACTTCAAAAGATTGAGGTAACCAAACTTGTCCTCATCACGTGAGACAATACAACATCCCGTTGTCGTCTTCGTAGCTAGCTAAACATTCATAATAAATCTTTGACTCTGCACGCACGTAAGGCTTAAGCTACATATGGTCCTTCCCTACTTCCAAAACACACACCAGAACACAAGATTAACGAGACTACATAGAGAGAAGCGAGCAACCACATGAAGATCAAAGCGTTGAAGAGAGAGATAACGATATTGTTCATGGCGGGGGGCTAATATATTGTGCATTCCTTGTCGAGGCATCTAATGAGTAAGAAAAAGGAGAAAAGTGTCAGAAAAATCATAAACCTATTGCGTTGGTGCCAATTTAGTCCTAAACTTTTTTTTTTTAAATCTAGAGCCAATTCAGTCCTTCCGATTAATTTTGGCTAGATTTCGCCGACGTGGACGCTAGCCGGCGTTGACGTGAACATTTTTTAAGATTATTTTAATAATTTTCGATTTTTTTTCCTTTTTTTTTCTCCTCTCCTATGCAGCTTTGTCCTCCAGTGGTCGGCCATGGCCATGTCCGGAATGAGGGTGGCCCTCGCCGCCATAGGCGAGGGCGAACACCGCCTCTCCTAGGCCATGCATGGTCAAAATTAGTCGGAAGGATTGAATTGGCTTTAGGTCAAAAGGTTTAGAATTAAATTGATATCATTAAAAGGTTCAGAACTAAATTGGCATCAATGCAATAGGTTTAGGACTTTTCTTACATTTTTCCCTAAGAAAAGGTGTGCTAGTGCTTGTGCGATTACCATTTTGTCCGGGATTAGTTACGGCCTTTGTGTGCGAGGGTGTGATGATGGCAATATATCTGTCCCGACAGTGGTTGAGCAATGTAATCTTGATTGTGTGGTGTCCGAGTGCTTCGATCGCCATTTAGGTGTAACTTCTACTCCATCTTACAACTAGATCCTTGCTTGAAGTTAAACAAAGTAACACTAAATTTCAATTCTGAACTAATGGAACTCCCTAAAAGAATGTTTGGAGAGGATAAAGCATATTTTACATGTAAATTCGTTAACATTTTCAGGCATACGACATGACCCTCTTTTTTTTTTTTTTTGGTTAATGCATGTTGATACCATGAAGGTTGCAGCAGACTACAATAAAGTCGAAGCTTGTGTGGATTCGTGTTCTTGAGATTGGCGAAAGTTTTATTCACCGCACTAGGGTTTTGGAAAATAGCCTTGTTAAATAAATATGTGAGGCAAATAAAAACGGCTAATTTTGTTGTTGTTTGAAGCTAGAAGTACGTTAAAAAAGATCTCTGGCGACGGAGACTCCGGTCGCTAAAGCAAAAATCTCGTCCCTATCTTTCACAAGGGATGGGACCAGCCAATCACCCCATGCTCCACTGGGGACGGCTATGAGTACCATCCTTAAAAAGGCACACTAGGGAGCTCTCCCTAGTTATACCATAAATGTTGGGGGGAAGAGCAAAGGTGTTCTCCTGGGAACAGGCTAGGGACCAAATGGATCCGTCCAGAGTACGAGCATGCTTCTTTATCATTTATTCAGTAATAGAAGCATTTCCATTATATAGTTACCGTATTGGCTGATGAACTGTGATGAACAATATGTTGAGACCATCACTTGGCATGAATTTCAACCTCATCTCCATGCAAAAGTTTCAATTCGAAAGCCTCCCACGGAATTCGCACAGATCGAAGGTTGAAGTTTCCATGACAGCCATTCGATCATGTCACATCCTAAAACTATCAAGAAATTAAGATGACATGGCCATCATTGCACCTGGAGGACGCAGCCTCAAATATAACTAGCATTAACCTGATGTCTAAAAAAAAAATCTCCATCTAAGAAACTAAATTTCAAAAAATACCATTTTGAACATATCCAATTATTTAAATTCAATCCCACAAACAAACTATCAACAAAACCCCGTCGATATCGTTCTCGTACTACTCGTCTCTAGCCGAAGAACCTGAAAATGATTGGAAGGAATGTGGTGAGCAACCACAACTCAGTAAGTAGTACATATGTACAAAGTAATACCAAAAACTCATACCTCAATCCCAAGATGTAATATACATATCAAAACAAATATAAATTATTTCATTTCAACAAAACTTTATACAAATTAGATAGACTCATTTAATCCACCACCACAATTTAAACATCAACAGTTAAGTTCATTGATCAATCTTGTCAATTCACATGTTAATGGTCCATTCCTTTGGCCAATCCCAAATCACACATCAATGACCAATTCCATCCAACTCAAGGCTCTAGAGGTGTGATCATCACGTAGCTCTTAGCCCTTGACCCACAATCAATGGTCGAGGCTCTAGAGGTGGCTCTCATGAGAATCGCATTATCGTGTAGCATTTAATCCTTGAACCACACTCAACGGTACAAGGCTCTAGAGGTAGCTCTCATGTGAATCGCATCATGGTGTAGCACTTAGCCCTTAACCAGCACATATCAACGGCACAAAGCTCTAGAGGTGGCTCCCACATGAATTGCATCACCGTATAGCACTTAACTCTTAACCCACAATCAACGGTACAAGGCTGTAGAGGTGGCTTCCACGTGAATCGCATCATCGTGTAGTACTTAGCCTATGACCAACACATATCAATGGTCACAAATGTGTCATAACAAACTTAGCAGGCCAGTTTAAAATGTCACAAAAATAGACCAAACAAAATGAGTCATAAATGGGTCCATTATGAACCCATTTACAACCCATTTAAAGAGGCTTCTACCCTCCATAACCCATTTAAGTGACCCAACCACATTTTTTTTAATCTTAATTTTAATTTTACTTTCTTTTTCTTTCTTTTTCTATTTTCTTCTTCCTTGGTTGGTGGCTAGCCGATGAAGCCCGAGCTCGCCAGCCTCTAGCGAGCCTTGACATTTGACCCTCGTCGACCTCTGGCGAGGCTTGAGCTCACTAGCCCTTGGTGGAGCCTCGCTTGAGGCTGGCAAGGCTCAACCTCGCCTATGGCCTTTCGCTATGGCCGGCAACGCCGGTGACGAGTCGAAGAAGGAGGAAAGAAAAGAAAAGAAATAAAAAATAAAATCGATTTTAATGTAAATTAAAAAAATCGATTTTTTAAAAAATAAAAATATAAAATATAAAAAATTGTCCACTAAATTTGTATTGCACGGAAGTGTTTTAGCAATATATATTTAAAAAAAATCATAAGATTTGGTTAAATATGGAAGTGTTTTAGCAATATGGGTCTGATTGGGTATGGGCCAAGAAATTTGCATTAGAATAAATGGGTCATAAACGGGTTAATGGTTAATTTGGGTTGGACCATTTATGACCTGACCCAAATCCGACCTGACTCACTAGTTTGACAGGTTTAACTATCACAGATCGAAGGATGAAGTTTACATGACAGTTATTTATCATTTGTGATCCAATCGCAACTGGATCTTGCCCTTACGGGTGTGGCTTATTACCATAGTTGAAGAGACAAAATTACGTTGAGTAGGGCAGTGATAGCAACCACCTATCCACTTCATTTTGCCCCGTTTCAGATCTGATATGCTCCTCGTTTGGCTCATCACTTTGTATTAAATAAGGAAAATTTACTTAATACAAGACTTTCACAGTGTGTAAAAAAAAATGACGTCTCAAATTAGGGAACAAACGCAACGTTATTTTTTGAGCCTCTATCGATAAAGTCCTAGTTTTCTGAAATCAATTCAATTTAGTCCTCAATGCATCTGATATAGTGTTCAAAGGATAAGATGATGTGTCAAGGACTCAAAAGCAAAAAAGAAAAAAACCTTTCTCTACTCGCTTCGGGGACTTCCTCAAGGAGCTCTGTCGTGGACTGGAATCAGATAATTTGTCAAGGATCAAATTGAATTTATTATAGAAAATTAGGACCCTTTAGAAAGAAAGTTATCGATGAGATTAAATTTGACAAGTGCCTGCATATAGGAAAAAATCTTGCAATACATGGCACCTCATCGTCACCTTTTTACTGGACCTGAAATTTGGTAAGAAATTGATATCATTTTACTGTATGGTATATCGACCATACCCTCACTAAGTGAAAAGGATAGAATTTCTCCTCCTCATACCTTTATAGTCATCTACTCATTCAGCGACTTGAATGAGACTCTGAGTATATAAAGGTGCTACACTTGTTCATCTCAACACATCACTGCACTAGCGCACAAAGCTGTCAAGACTCATTGAGGAAGAGAGAGAGAGAGGAGAGGCTACGAACAGTATAGGCAGAAATAGCCATGGAGGTAACAGCATCCAAGAGAATGGGGTCGATGATGCTCGTGGCGGCTCTGATACTATGGTCGTCCATCGCCGCTGACGCAGCATCTGCACAGTGCAAGGTGACCTGTGCATTATTGTGTGCTGGCGACCCCTTGCCATTTGTATGCATTCCCAAATGCCTCAAGAGATGCTCCAGTGAGTCTTTGATGTCCTCGGCATCAGAGCATTGCGATGTCGGTTGTTTCCTGACTACTTGTCTTGACTATAGTCTAGGTAAGAATCTTAGTATCGAGATCGAAGAAATAACGTAGCTTCTTATGAGATTCATAAAACCAAAAAAGTCATTGTATAACCTTGTTTCTTTGTTAGTGTTTCATTTTCATATTTTAATTTTGAGAGAATGGTTGCGTACTAAATCATTTAATTTCCTTGGACTTCGATATAGGCTCTTTGATGTGAGTGACTTTTTAAATTTTTTGTTTTATATTTGAACTCATGCAGACACCAAGAAAGGTGGAGTGGACGTGAAGAAGGTTGGAGCTTGTGCGGATTCATGCTCTCAAGGTTGCCAGAAGACCTATCCATTGCCCTGAAGTTTGGAAATTTTCCTTTTCTATAATTAAATAAAGGCAATTGAGGTTTGTAATGCCTCTGTGGTTTCATACCACATATAATAAATAGTGCCATTTTAATTATCTGCTTGGCCAGGAGTGAAGTACATTTCTATAAAATTTCAATTGTGATAAAATGAGTCTGCTCTCTATTATCCGAGCTTAGATTATGAGATATAAATACAATAGAAAAGGAAAAATTATCAAAAAAGTCATAAACATATTGCACTTTTGCCAATTCAGTCCTAAACCTTTTGAGTTTGCCGATTCAGTCTTAAAACTTATGCATTTGTGCCAATTCAGTCTTTTTGGCCAGTCAACGTTGATGTGGACAATTTTTAATATATTTTATTATTATTATTTTCCCTTTTTTATCTTCTTTTATCTTTTTTTTTCTTCTCTCCTTCTTCTTCCTCTAGTCGGCTGGAAGAATAATAAAATATTATTAAATATTGTCCATGTTAGCACTGGCCAGCCAAAAGGACTAAATTGACACAAATGCATAAGGTTTAAGACTCAATCGGCAAACTCAAAAGGTTTAAAACTGAATTGGCAAAAGTGCAATTGGTTTAGGACTTTTTAAACAATTTTTCCCAATAGAAAAGGTAACCTTCAGAACAAATCGATGTTGGGTTCGTCACGAGTTTTTCTTCACACAATCAAGGTTTTACGATGTGCAGAAGAATGTCAATCTCTAACACTACTTGACGAGACAGCATGACTCCGTGGTGTTACAAACTAGATGATCGAAAGTGAATTTATGTGTTTATGCGGAAAAAAAAAGGGCCGTACATACAATTCACCAAAAGTTAACTTCGAGAAATACGAACGGATGGCAATTTACAGTATGACACAATATCGAATATCTTATAGTCTCGCTAATTTAGATATAGCCTAACATAAGGGAAAAAAGACTCTCCTCATAAAAAGTGATGTGTCAATTCTATTAAATAAATGATGCACTTTTGTCAACTCTTTGACGAGTCACAACACCAAGTCAAATGTTGAGGGAACAAAACTTTTTCTCATCCCACGAGACAATGCGACATCCCGTTGTCTTCTTTGTAGCTAGCTAACCATTTAATGATTTAAAAACAACAATAAATCTTTTAACTCTGCACGCACGTAAGCTACATATATTTTTTCCCCACTTGGGAAACACACACCAGAGCACAAGATTAGCGAGACTACACAGAGAGAGGCGAACGACCACATGAAGATTAAAGCACCGACGAGAGAGGTGACGATACTATTCATGTCTGTTGCGATGTTTTCATAGGTGAACCACCTAAACAAAAGCTAACGGACTACTAACCAGAACAAAGGTTCCTCTCATGAGGAAATCATTCGTGTTTAGCACGGATTCCGTCAAGCCCCACCAATCACAATTTGATACTCAATTTAATATGCAATTTCTTGCCTTTTGGAACCACCACTAATCAATTAGAGTCAATTAGACACCCAAGTAAAATGCATAAGTACATTTTATTTCTACAAACTAGAAATTCAATGGATTCGGGGATTTAGTACGCTAGATTAATCTAACAACCTTTCTATACCTTTTATCTTTATTTTCAAAAGTATTTTGCAAGCAATCTTGGTTTATTGTAAGCCTAAGTCACTGATGGAAGCTAACAGATGGTAAATATTTCGTAGGTGTACTGGTTTGGGGTTTTTAATGGTCAAGAAATGAGTTTGGAGTAAAATTATCATAGGTATACCAGTTTGGGGTTTTTCATGGTATTAATCATTTGTATTTTTGTTTAGAGGTCAGGGTTGAATCCTAATTTTCTTATGCAACAGTTGACTAAATGGCATAACCAAAATTTAGGCATCAACGGTAGCAGGGCTAATATCTTGTGCTTTACTCATCGATGAATCAGTGGAATGTAAGAAAAGGTGTGCTGGTACTTGTGCGCTTACCATTTTGCTGAGGATTTGTTACGGCCTTTGTATGCCAGGGCTTCATGACGCCATATAATCTGTCCTGACGGTGCTTGAGCAATGCAATCTTGGTTGTGTGGTGTCCGAGTGCTTTGATCGCCATTTAGGTATAACTTCTACCCCATCTTACTTCTAGGTCCTTGCTTGAAGCAAGGATTAAGTAACACTAAAATTTCAATTCTAAACTAATGAAACTCCCTAAAAGAATGTTTGCAGAGGATAAAGCATGTTTTACGCGCAAATTCATTGAATTTTCTCGCAAATAAAATGAGCCTTTTTTCTTTTTCTGTTAATGCATGTTAATACATGTTAATACCATGAAGGTTGCAGCAGACTCCAATACAGTCGAAGCGTGTGTAGGTTCGTGTTCGCAAGATTGCCAAGTCTTATTAACCACCCTAGGGTTTTGTAAAATAGCTTACTTAAATTAATATGGGAGGCAAATAAAAACGTCTACTATTGTTTTTTTGAAGCTAGAAATAAGTGAAAAAAAATGTTCCCCCCTTTTGACAATGATGTTTATGGACTCGATTAGTAAAGGCTAAAGACAACAAATTAAACTCCTCTGCTAACTTGGTGTCCATCAATTAAGAGAAGCACCATAAATCACTAATGAAGCCCCAGGGAAAATGATTTCTCATCGGGCCGATTCTCACCACCAACTTAGAAAAGGCCTCTGGCGACGAAGGTGCCGGTCACTAAAAGCAAAAATCTTGTCCCTCTCTTTCATTAGGGACGGGCCAGCCGATCACCTGATTCTCTACTGGTACTAGGGATGGCTACGAGTACCGTCCTTAAAAAGGCACGCAAGGGAGCTCTCCCTAGTTCTATGATAAACGTTGGGGGGAAGAGCAGAGGTGTTCTCCTGGGAACAGGCTGGGGACCAAATGGATCCGTCCAGAGGATGAGCATGCTTCTTTGTCATTTAATCGGTAATAGAAGCATTTTCATTTTATAGTTACCTTCTTGGCTGATGAACTGTGATGAACAATATGTTGAGACCATCACTTGGAATGAATTTCAACCTCATCTCCATGCAAGAGTTTCTCTTCGGCAGCCTCCCTCGGAATTTTCACAGTTCGAAGGTTGAAGTTTCCATGACGTCTATTCGATCACTTGTGTTCCAATCGCTACTAGCTCTTGCCCTTACGTATGTGGCTTATCGCCATAGTCAAGAGACAAGATTGTGTTTATTACGGCAGTAATAGCAATCGCCTATCCACTTCATTTTGCCCCGTTTCAGATCTGATTTAAGACTTTAACAGTGTGAATACAAAAAAAAAAAAAAATTATGTACGCCATCTCAAGTTAGGGAACAAATGCAACGTTATTTTCTGGGCCTCTATCGATAAAGTCCTAGTTTTGTAAAATCAATTCAATTTAGTCGTCCATGCATATGATATAGTTTTCAATGGATAAGGTGCTGTGTCAAGGATTCAAAAGCAAAAAAAATTAAAAAAAAAAACCTTTCTCTACTTGCTTACGGGATTTCCTCAAGGAGCTCTGCCGTGGACTAGAATCAGATAATTTGTTAAGGATTAAATTGAATTTATCTTAGAAAATTCGGGTCCTTTAGAAAGAAACTTAGTGATGAGATTAAATTTGACAAGTACTCGCATATAAGAAGAAATTCTCATAATAGATGGCAACTTATCGTCACCTTGTTACAGGACCCGGAAATTTGGTAACAAAAATATCATTTGACCGGACGGTATATCAAGCATACCCTCGTTAAATGAAAAGGATTGCATACCTTTATAGTCATCTACTCATTCAGCAACTTGAATGAATCTCTGAGTATATAAAGGTGCTACCCTTGATCATCTCAACCCATCACTGCACTAGCTCACAAAGCTGTCAAGACTCATTGAGAGAGAGAGAGAGAGAGAGAGGCTACGAACAGTTTAGGTAGGAATAGCCATGGAGGTAACAGCATCCTAGAGAATGGGGTCGATGATGCTCGTGGTAGCTCTGATACTGTGGTCGTCCATCGGCACCGGCGCGGCATCCGTGGCGTGCAAGTTGAAGTGTGCAGCGTTGTGTGCTGGCGACCCCTTGCCATTTCTATGCATTCCCAAATGCCTCAAGAGATGATCCAGTGAGTCTTTGACGTGCTCGGCTTCAGAGCATTGTGATGTTGGTTGTTTTCTGTCTACTTGCCCTGACTACCATCTAGGTAATAATCTTCGTATTGGGATCGAAGAAATAACGTAACTTTTTATGAGATCCATAAAATCAAGAAAGTCATTATATAATCTTTTATCTTTATCAGTGTTTCATTGTTATATTTTAATTAATTATAAGACGGTGGTTGCGTACCAAATCATTATGCTCTTTGATGTGAGTGACCTTTTAAATTTCTTGTTTCATATTTTGAACTCATGTAGACACCAAGAAAGTTGGAGTGGACGTGAAAAAGGTTGGACCTTGTGCGGATTCATGCTCTCAGGGTTGCCAGAAGACCTATCCATTGCACCAAAGTTTGGAAATTTTCCTTTTTTATAATTAAACGAAGGCAAATGAGCTGTGTAATGCCTTTGTGGTTTCATACAACAACTAATAAAGAGTGCCATTTAATTATCTGCTTGCCCAGGAGTGAAGTACATTTCTATGAAATTTCACTTGTGAAAATATGAGTCTTCTCTCTATTATCCGAATTTAGATTCTGGGATATAAATACAAAAGTAAAGGTAACCTTTAGAATAAATCGTTGTTGGGTTTGTCACGAGTTTTTCTTCACACTATCAAAGTTTTACGAAGCGTAGAAGAATGTCCATCCCTGTTTCAGATCTGTCACACTACCTCGTTTTGCTCATCATTATGTCTTAACTTAGGAAAATTTATATAATAGTGCAAGACTTGCACAGTGTGAATACCCAAAAAAAAAAAAAAATGACGTGCGCCATCTCAAATTAGGGAACAAATGCAACGTTATTTTCTGGGCCTCTATCGATAAAGTCCTAGTTTTGTAAAATCACTTCAATTTAGTCCTTGATGCATATAATATAGTGTTCAAAGGATAAGATGATGTGTTAAGGACTCAAAAGCAAAAACAACAAAAAAAGAAAAGTCTCTCTCTACTCGCTTGGGGGAGTTCCCAAGGAGCTCTGCTTTGGACTAGACAAATGTAATTTGTCAAGGATTAAATTGAATTTGCTTTAGAAAATTTGGGCCTTTTAAAAATGGAATACCCCTGGCAAAGGAAATAAGTTTCAAAGTACCCTATTGATGGCAACTTATTGTCACCTTTTTACTGGACCCTGAAATTTGGTAAGAAAAAGAAATTCCCATGCGCAGCTAAGTTCCATATCATTCGACTAGATGATATATGATGCGTATCCTCATTAAATGAAAAGGATAATATTTCTCCTCTTCAACGACTTGAATGAATCTATGACTATATAAAGGTGCTGCACCGGTTAATTTCAACACATCACTGTACTAGGTCACAAAGCTGTCGAGACTCATTAAGAGAGAGAGAGTAGCTATGGAGGAGAAAGCATCCAAGAGAATGGGGTCGATGATGTTCATGGCGGCTCCGATACTATGGTCGTCCATTGGTGCCAACGCGGACATATCTAAGGCATGCAAGTTGAGATGCGCATTGTTCTGTGCCTTGAACCTCGAGCCATTTCAATGCAATCCAGAATGCCTCAAGCTTTTATCCAAATATTACTTGACTCCACAGCATCAAAGCACTATGGTGCCGGTTGTTTCTTGTCTACTTGCCTTGACTACCATCTAGGTAATAATCTACGCATTGAGATCAAAGATAGAACATAGCTTTTTATTGACAGAAATTCCCATCAACAGCTAAAATTCAATTCTTAATGGATTAAGGGTGTGACAGAATTTATTTTAGAAAATTAGGTACCTTTAAACAAAACTTATTGATGAGATTAAATTTGACAAATTACCCACATATAAGAGAAAATTCATACATGGCAAGTTATTGTCACGTTTTTATTGGACCTAAAATTTGGTAAGAAAAAGAAATTCCCGCTAAAATTCCATTCTTGATGGATTTGGGGTGTGACGGATTTTATTTTGGAAAATTAGTGCCCTTTCAAAAGAAACTTATTGATGAGATTAAATTTGACAAGTACCTGCATATAAAAAGGAATTCTCACAATAGATGGCGACTTATTTTCACCTTTTTACTTGACCCTGAAATTTGGTAAGAAAAAGAAACTCTCATCAACAACTAAAGTTCCATATTATTGGCCTAGATGATATCTCAAGAATATCCTCATTAAATGGAAAGCATAATCTTTCTCCTCTACATACCTTTCTAGTCATCAACTCATTCAGCAACTTGAATGAATCTTTTAGCATATAAAGGTGCTGCACTTGTTCATCTCAACACATCACTTCACTAGCTCACAAAGCTGTCAAGACTCATTCAAATGGAGAGAGAGAGAGAGAGAGAGAGAGAGAGAGAGAGAGGCTAAGAACAATTTACGTGGCGAATAGTATAACGCCCGGGGGTCCCACTTGCACAATATTGTCCGCTTTGGGCTTTGCAACCCTCACGGCTTTGTTCTCCCGGGGGCTGCCCATACAACTCCCCGGAAAAGGCCTTGTACAAGTTAAAGACATCCCCCCACCTTATTAACCGGCCCAGTACTCCCCCCCTAAGCGATGTGGGATGGAGAGCAGACACTCCCCTTTCTAGGATGTCACATACTCCCCCCTTACTGGCACAGCGTCCTCGCGTGCCCGGAGATTCCTCGACTCCGCGAGTGCCCGCCGCGGCCCCACACGCCGTCGGGAGTCGGCTCTGATACCAATTATAACGCCCGGGGGTCCCACTTGCACAATATTGTCCGCTTTGGGCTTTGCAACCCTCACGGCTTTGTTCTCCCGGGGGCTGCCCATACAACTCCCCGGAAAAGGCCTTGTACAAGTTAAAGACATCCCCCCACCTTATTAACCGGCCCAGTACTCCCCCCCTAAGCCATGTGGGACGGAGAGCAGACACTCCCCTTTCTGGGATGTCACAAATAGTCATGGAGGTAACAGCACCGAAGATAATGGGGTCGATGATGCTCGTGGTGGCTCTGATACAGTGGTCGTCCATCAGTGCGGACACGAGCTAGTTGAGTTGTTTATTGCACTGTGTCGTGAACCCTGACCCAGTTTGATGCACTCAAGATTGCTTCAAGCATAGCCCCAATGAGTCCTTGACGTCCGCCACATTAGAGCACTGTGATGTCGGTTGTTTCTTATCTACTTGCCTTGACTACCATCTAGGTGATAATCTTCGCATCAAGATTAAAGATATAACGTATCTTCTTGTGAGATCCATAAAACCAAGGAACTCACTGTATAATCTTGTTTTATTTATCAGTCTTTGATTGATATAATTTAATTATGAGAGGATGGTTGCGTACTAAATCATTTTATTTCCTTGGACTTCGATATATAAGCTTTTGTTGAAAAAAATTCAATTTCAATTTTGTTGTGACTTTTTTAATCTCTTGTTTCATATTTGAACTCATGTAAACACCAAGAAAGTTGGAGTGGATGTGAAGAAGGTTGTAGCCTGTGCGGATTCATGCTCTTAGGATGGTCAGAATGTTGGGGTGTGGTTCATACTGCCTATCGACAGGAAAGCACTGGGGTCCCGCTCCCAAGTGAGCGGGCGGGGGTCCGGGGGAGCCGCCCTGGCGGGGGTTGAAGGGGGCAGCACCCCCTGAAAATCAGAAGGCTTTTATGATTTAAGCCCATATTTTCTATTAGTAGTTTGGGCTTGAGCCTATGAATAGCTACTGCTTATATATACTCTCTTTCTTTTGTAATTGAGCGATGTAACGAAAGGGGCGAGGTGATAAATTATAGTGGAATTCTCTGCTGGACGTAGCTCTAGTTTAAGGATGAACTAGGATAAAATCTTGCGTCTCGATTTCTCTCTCTCGACTTTTTACTCTTTTTCGTGTGATTGTGCGTCGATACCTAAAGACCTATTCATTGCACTAAAGTTTTGGAAATTTTCCTTTTTTGTGGTTAAAGAAAAGTAATTGAGTTATGTAATGCCTTTGTGGTTTCATTCCTCAACTTATAAATAATGCTTTTTTAATTATCTGCTTGACCACGAGGGAAGTACATTTCTATGAAATTTCCATTGTGATAAAATGAGTCTGCTCTATTAGATCCGGAATTAGTTAATGAGATATAAATACAAAAGAAAAGTTAAACTATACAAGATATCGAAGTTGGCTTTATCGTGCCTCTTTGGATTTGCGTCAAAACAGGAATGTATGTCTTCACTCAATCAAAATTTTACGATGTGCATACGATTGTCAATCTCTGGCATGACATGACATGAGAGCATGACTTGGTGGTGTTGTCAACTAGATGAATAAAATTTTATGTATGAGCACGTATTAAACAAAAAAAATTAAAAAAATTATATATATCATTCATTAAAAGTTAACTTTGTGAAATACGTTTGGTTAGCACTTAAGCTGCGTATGCTTCTACCCTACATCGAAAACACACACCAAAACGCAAGATTAACGAGACTACACAGAGAGAAGCGAGCAACCACATGAAGATCAAAGCATCGAAGAGAGAGGTGGCGATGATGGTCACGGCGGGGCTAATATGAGGAATGTAGGCAAAGGTGTGCTCGTGCTTGCGCTATTACCATTTTGCCATGGATTTGTTATGGCCTCTGTGTGCGAGGTCGTCATGATGACAAATCATCTGTCCTAACAGTGCTTGAGGCTTGAGCAATGCAATCTTGGTTGTGTGGTGTCTGAGTGCTTCGATCGCCATTTAGTTATAATTTCTACCCGATCATTACGCCTGAATCTTCGCTCGAACCTAACCCAAGTAACACTAAATTTTCAATTCTTAACTAACGCGTCTCCCCAAAATAATGTTTTGAGAGGATTAAGCACGTTTTACATGTAAATTCATTGAATCTTCATGCAAATAACATAAGCCTATTTCTTCGTTAATGCATGTAAATACCATGAACGTTGCAGTAGACACCAAGAAAGTCAAATCATGTGTGGATCCGTGTTCGCGAGATTGCCGAAAGTCTTATTCACCACACTAGGGTTTTGGAAAACGGCCTAGTTGAGTAAATATGCGAGGCAAATAAACGGCTAATATATTTGTTGTTTGAAGCTAGGAGTATGTTAAAAAATGATCCACCCTTTTGACAATGATGCTTATGGACTCAATAAGTAAGAGTAAAGACAACGAATTAAACTCCTCTACTAACATATTGTCCGTCAACTAAATGTGACACGGGTGTACTAGCTTGGAGTAAAAGTGATACGAGTGTATTAGTTTGGGATAAATGTGGCATTGGTGTACCGGTTTGAGCCTTTTTGTGACACGAAAAAATTAATTTGGGGTAAATGTGGCACGAGTGTACAATGTGGCACATGTATACTAGTTTAGAGTTTGTTTGGGGTATTAATCCTAAATTTTATAAACAAGTGTCCTTGGGCTTTTGTCAAGCAGCCAATGAAGGAAATTCGTGACCAGATTAACAATTGTGAACGAGGAAAAACCAAACGGGTTAAGCACGTGCTTTGCTGGTTGACTATTGCAAATTTGAGTGGACCCGTTATTGAGATTTTGCATTATGCACAATAGACTGGTTAACTACTGCAACACTGCCTTTGCCCACTTCTGGAAATATCCTGCATGATTGTTTCAATGATATGATTGAATAAAATATAATCTGAATACAAGATCTCGACCCTGCGAGTCGGCTTAATGGTCAAGGCCTGGAGATGTGTATGCTGATACAGACTTACAATCTTCATAGGACCACGTCGCCGTATTGGTGATCGCCACGGCACAAGGGAAGAGTCAGGAAATCAAGAGAAGAGTCTTGAAAGTTGGAGCTATTCACGGATGAGGTGATCTTGATGTCAAACGACAGGTCGCTAATAAGAGTCTTGAAAGCAACAGAAGTTAAGACTCTGTCGATGGGTGGTCAGTCTAAGCTTGAATGCATTCAGATTCAATGTGGTTCGATTCTATTCGACAAATATTCCATTTCATTGTGACCTTGAATTCGAGTTCCGTGACCACCAAGGCAATGAGAAAATTGTGGTTATTCTCATTCTATCAGTAGCATTAGTCTACAGATGGTCCCCAGAAGAGACTTCGGGGGTCACATCTCCTTTGAAGCCATGAAAGTTACTTTTGCATCGCTGAGTTCGAACAGGAGTTTGCCACGTCCCCTATAAGTAATTGTAAGGACCCAGTTCGACCAAGATGGGGAGTGATTGCCCAGGCATGAAGGCTTGGATAAGAAGAGGCTCCCAACAGGCTTTTAAGATGATGACGAAGGGGTAGGTATGAACTGAATTGTGCACCAAATAAAGGAAGAGCGATTATGGAATAGATGTATAATAGTGAAATTAACTCACGGAGGCACTTATAATGGCAATGCTTAGCTTTGAAACTTCAAAGTTAAGCGTGTTCAGGTAAAAGCGCTATCATGATGAGTGACCTTTTAGGAAAGTGCTCACTTATATGTTAAAAGACAAAATCGTGAGGTTCAGTATAAGACAGGCCAAAGCAAACTTTTCAAATGGGTGACCTCTTGAGAAAGTACCTATCAATACACCAAATCCAAAGCAAATAATATCTTGAATGAGTTAATCTAGGGATGCCACACATATATAAAAAGAATCCATCTTTGCCCTTTTTTCACTTGAAGTTCTCATATCTTTCCGGTTCACACTAACCAGTGAGGAAGAGATTCAGATGGCCCCTTCTTCGAAATGCCTCTTCATGCTTTTGTTGTCCCTGTCTCCACTAGTAGTAATGGCAAATTCTTCTCCTCCTCCCTAGCATCCTCTGTGCAGTGACCATGAGAAGCTTGCCTTGTTGCAGTTCAAGCAAAGCTTTGCAATTGAAACTTCTGATTTTTGTGACTTCTCAAGGGTGGAATCATGGGGCTCAGAGAATGAGAACGGAGATTGCTGCTCCTGGGATGGGGTCTGCTGCGACGAGGATACTGGCCATGTGGTTGGCCTTGATCTCAGTTACAGTTGCCTCTATGGTTCTCTCAGTCCAAACAGCACTCTCTTCAGCCTTGTACACCTCCAAGAACTTAATCTAGCCAAGAACCACTTCAATTTCTCCGAAATCCCATCCTCGCTTGCCCAGTTGACAAAGCTGAAGTACCTCAACTTCTCTAAATCTTTCTTCTCTAGGCAAATCCCACAAGAGATATCCATGCTCTCGGACATGAGGTCTCTTGATCTGTCCGTGGACAATGTCTCGTCTGTTGAACATCCATCAGAATTGAACGGTCCTGGTTTCAGGAGCCTAGTTCAGAACCTAAGCAGACTAGAGGAACTTCACCTTGGTTGGCTCACCATAAATTCTGTGATTCCTGATACAATGGCAAACTTATCTTCTTTGAGATCACTTCTCCTGACGGACTGTGGGTTACATGGGGATTTCCCGGAGAGGATTTTTCTTCTGCCAAACTTGCAATTTCTCGATGTCGGGTATAACCAGGACCTCAGAGGCCATTTCCCTGAATTCCCTAGTGGAAGTCCACTCCGGTCTTTGAGGCTGACAGGAACTAGTCTTTCAGGCCAGCTGCCGAGCTCAATAGGATCTCTGAATCTTTTAGGGAAGCTGTCCATCAAAGATTGCCATTTCTCGGGCTCTGTTCCTTCTTCAATTAGCAATCTCACTCAGCTGGTGGTCCTAGACCTCTCAAACAATACCCTGAGTGGCCGAATCCCTTCTTTGGAAAACCTCACCGAGCTCACTTATTTGACCCTTGATACCAATAACTTTACCAGTGGGAGCTTCCAATGGATAGGGAGGCTATCCAAACTAACCACTTTGGATCTTAGCGCTATCACCCTAAATAGCGAAATTCCATCTTCTTTTGCAAATCTAAGCCGAATTTCTTACTTAGGCCTCGGCTTCTGTTATTTACGTGGTCAAATTCCGCCATGGCTAATGAATTTGACCCACTTGACCGGGTTGCAGCTCTTGCACAATGATTTGGAAGGTCCAGTCCCAACCTCTCTCTCTAGACTTGTGAATCTCAGATATCTTAACCTTTACTCGAACATGTTGAACGGAACGCTGTCCTTAGACACACTCACTCGCCTCAAACAACTGAGCATCCTGCATCTTTCAGGCAACCATATGATGCTATTGCACAATAGTGCCAATACTACACTGGGCAAGTTGACCGTCTTGGGATTGTCCAAGTGCCACTTGAACGGGTTCCCCAATTTTTTGCGGAGCCAAAACAAGCTGGAGTGGATGGACTTATCATACAATGGTATCAACGATCAGGTTCCGTGATGGTTCTTAAGCATAAGTAGAGGAACCCTACAGTATCTGAATATTTCTCATAATCATCTCACGGAATTTGAAGAGCAACCAAAGTTCTTCCCGTGGACTAGGCTGCACACTCTAGACCTTAGATTTAATACGTTTCGAGGGCCAGTCCTGATTCCACCTGCATCCAGCCTCTACTTTTTACTATCAAACAACAAATTTACGGGGGAGGTGCCACCAATGATCTGCAATTTGGATTCTCTAGTTGCGCTTGATTTGTCTTATAACAGATTAAGCAGCATGCTTCCGACGTGTCTGGGCAACATCAGTGGTTCTCTTTCAATACTGAATCTTCGGAGCAACAACTTTCAGGATCCCATTCCTCAAAACTGGACGAATGCAAGAAGCCTAAAGATGGTCGATCTGAGTCAGAATAGACTCGAGGGGCAGGTACCCAGATCATTGGCAAGTTGTGAGATGCTGGAGTTTCTGGATCTTGGGGACAATCTGATCAACGACACTTTCCCTTCTTTGTTGGGAACTAATCCTAGATTGAGCATTCTCATCCTGCGATCAAATGCATTCCACGGTCCAATTGGGAAGCCTAAAACCAAGTCTGACTTCCCTAAGCTCCGTATCATCGATCTCTCGCACAACCAGTTTACAGGAGGGTTACCATCTGAGTACTTCCAACATTGGGAAGCCATGAAATTATCTGACCAAAAATTACTTGCATACATGCAACAAAGTCTCATGCCCACCATCGTGCCCATATACACGTACTACGGTGATTATGACTACTCCTTGTCAATCAACAACAAGGGCATACAAATGGTATACATGAAGATTTTGGATGTTTTGACGGCCGTTGATTTGTCCACGAACCAATTTGAAGGAGAGATTCCTGAAACCATCGGGAATCTCAGAGGACTTCACGCTCTGAATCTCTCTCACAATGTGCTCACAGGTCGAATCCCATCTTTGTTGGGGAACATCGCAGCACTTGAATCGCTGGATCTGTCTCAGAACATGCTGACAGGGGGAGTCCCACAGCAGCTGACTCTGCTCAATTCCCTCGCCCTGTTTAATGTGTCTCATAACTTGCTTTCAGGACCTATACCAAAGGGAGGGCAATTTGATACGTTCCTCAATATTTCATATCTGGAGAATTCGGGACTTTGTGGGAGTCCATTATCAAAGGACTGTGGAAATTCGGCCTCCTTGCCACCGAGTGAAGAAGATGAAGATTCAGGGTTTTTTCTTGGTCTTAGTTGGCAAGCAGTTGTGATAGGTTATGGAACTGGCCTGGTCATTGGATTAGTTATTGGCGTCGCCTTCAACAGAGGAAGCCTGAGAAGTTTACTGATGCTAGTGAAGTTCAAGTTTGCCTTTTCCTTATAGCTTGATGCTAGTGAAGTTCGAATATGTTTTACTCTTTACGTAATGCAGGTACAACATTACTGTGAAATTTACTATCAGATGATTTGTTTTGATTCTGGTTGGTATTGATAAAATGAGAATCATAGATGTTTGCTCCATAGATATGCTTTATCTAGCAGGTAAAGAAAGAGTG